>CM059207.1:11177582-11760082 GCA_030347435.1 Clarias fuscus | reverse complement strand
AATCATGGTGGGCGATAAGTGATCAGCAGCACAGGCCATCCGGCCTTCGCTAATTTTAGTGCTTATAATAAGACATGTTTAGATGTGGTTTTGAGTCTGAGCCACAGAAATATGTGATAAATGTGAATATTACAAATGTAGGTTACACAGATTATAGTATGAAATGAGACTCTTGGTCATTTTTTTTAAAACACTGATCTTAGTTATATTTTTTTACAGTTTATGGCAATCATGTCATACTGTACATTTTCATAGTGATGATGCATGGTTTTGGTTCTGCAATACAAAAACCTATCAATTAGATTAGATAAAGATTAGATCAGTGATGTTTGAACCAATGTTTAAATCTGTGACCAAGAATAATTTTCAATATTAATATTACGTTGTGTATTTTTAATTATAAAGTAAGTACACATCTTGTATGTTATCTGCTGTCTCCTCACAAACTGTAGGGAGGTTTGTTGGTGGTTACCGTGGCTTGTTGTCAGGTGTAACAGTGCGTCCAGGAAGCGTGGAGCCTCACAGCGTGGTGGAGTGTCTGTATGCCTGCAGGGAGGGTCTGGATTTTGGCGACCTCGAGAGCCTTGGCTCTGGCATGAAGGTATTATAACTGAAAAGTATAGCCTCTTTGCTCTCCCGCTGTTCTCTTTCTTAATATATATAAGTCCAAATTCTATACATGGGATCTCGGGACAAGGCAGGTTACACACAAAACATGGTTCATGCTGTATTTTATAAAAAAAGAAATGATGCCAAGTTTCCTTAACAGTACCACAGAAGGACTACTTCCCTCTTCATGGCAATGCTCATGTCTCCTCAGGTTCATGTGAACCCCAGTCAGTCAGTGCTGGTGCTGGAGGGAGACGACATCGAGAGTTTTAACCGAGCGGTTCAGCAGGTGACTTACAGAAACTCTCTGCGATTTGCCACACCCGGAGTGCGCCCTCTCAAACTCAGTACATCCCTCAGGTAAATACCCCTGCACAGATCAGAATTTAAATGTATCATACAGTACTTTGCAAAAGTACTGGGTCTTGATCCTCTCTTTATTTCTTGATATTTTGCTTCCAAAGAACTTAAATTTTTTATAGTTTTGAAGAATAGTTCTCCAAGCTTCCTAAAGGACTTTTTGTCTGTCATTTTCATTTAAGCATTTGTACCTGAGCTGTTTCAAGAGGAATGTTGTTTGTTTGTGAAGCCACATAATGTCCTTTGTATCATTGTATCATTCTAGAATAAACCATCTAACTTGTGTGTGAAATGTGGAATGATGAACCCACACTCTAAAAAGAGAAGCAGGAAAACTGATCTGTTGGAAGACTGGACAAGGACAGATACAGGGTGTTAGATTTAATCCAGCCTAAAGAAAGCAGCGATTTGGAAGTTGATATTCGGTAGTGGAGTATGCAGGGTTCAAAAGCTACTAGTTATAGCCCTGTTCATACCTGGCATTAACGCGGGTCTCAAGTGAGCCGATTAGCTCTGTGTCTGAAGTGAACATTTGCGATGGTATTTCATACATCATTTCCGCAGTAGGAAGGCTTTCACACACACTTATTCTATCAGTCTTTTGCTGCTTTGTCCCGCTGGCTGTAATATCCTACTAATCATAGCTCCTTTACCTGCATGGGCGGATTTCAAACATCGGTCTTCTATCAAAACTTATAAATGAATGAGAGCTGAGACAAATAAAAAAGCTTTAAAAAACAACCACTTTCTTCTGCCGGTGTAGCATCACCTTAATCCATTAGCCTAGTGGCAGACAGCATGATTTTTCAAACAGGTTTGCAATTATCATGTGTCTTCTGGCTCGGGTAATCATGCAGTCGATTTGGCGGGCCTTTGTCACTGTTTGGAATGCATTTAGATGCTTTTGCGTTCACGCAACAACTATAATGTGGCCATATGCATACCAGAACACGTCTGAGTGTGGTTTGAGTGATGGGACCTTGAACACACATTTGACCCGTGTGCTGAGCGCCGTCCCCTTGTGACTGAGTTACACAGGTTGCATGTTAATGCTAGGGGTGTGAACGGGGCCTGAGAACAGAATTAGAAAAATCCTTTATATATGAAGCAGAATTATTAGCTTGAATATATCTGTAATTAATTCACGACATGATGTAAGTGGTTTCAATTTAATTGAATGTCAGACTGGTGTGTCAAATAGACTGAATGTTTGTGTTTAGGATGGATTGACTTATCCTCTTACCCTTTTTGCACAGGTGCTTTAGTGAGGAAGGTTGTCTCTCCCTGCGCCAGCTTGAAGGTTATTTGGTAGTGCTCCAGCCTGACGCTCCTCAGATCTCTCTCTCAGGCGTTGGACCTCACCTGGCTCGCCCCGCTCCTGAGTTCGAGGCAACGCATGGAGTGCCTCTGTTCCCTGAGCTCCGTATCATCTGTTCCCTCTCTCATGCCGTGAACACTGCCGCCCAGGACATGGAAGGAGGGGGTGAGGAAACTCAGCACTCGCAAAATTCCCCACAAAACACCAAACACTTTCGCTTAGCCATTCTTCCTGAACACCTCATGTGAGATAATCCCAGGCCTACGTGCTTACTGTAGAGGGTCACAGAAGCTTTATATCCTCTTATATCATCTTTACCGTCTCTTTGCTTTCCTTGTGGCTATGGTGGATATTTCAATCAATATATGCCATAAAGAGCTTTGTCTTTGTCTTGTGGTTCTAATTTTATTTATGCTAATTGTGTGCACTCTCTGCATCTCAATCAGCTCTCATGTCAGACGCAGTGGCCCACACTCTGGATGGCTGTGAGGTCCAGCCATTGGGGGAGGAGCTCAACCCAGAGAAGGAGGAGCTTTTAGTTGACATGGAGGCACTGAAAGAGAAAGGACTGGATATCATCAACACAACAGCCTATATCGCGATCACTGGTGATTTCCATATATATTATTTCTAAAAAGTTTGATCAAAAGTCAAGATTCTGACCATCTCATTCAAGAGTTTAATATACTTTTACACAATGTAGAACAATACTGAAGACGTCAAATCTATGAAATAAAATGATATTTATGGAATTCTAGATATGTATATATACTTTATTGATTCTAATGGAAGTTCAAGAATGTGGTAAACAATAAACTGTATTTTATGACGAATTGATATAAATAATTACTGCAGATGTGTAAACATATCCAGTCTTTACAAAATACACATACATGTTTTCGCTTTCTTTTAAATTCTTCCTCTCTATTTCCAGGAGCGGAGTCTATTTCAGTCTATGAGGACATCCTGCGTTCTGTTCGTTACCGTTTAGCAAAAGGCTCTGCGCGCTTCGAGAGGCGATTCAGGTTGTCCTGTTCAGAAATGAACGGACGGTACACAAGTAACGAACTCACACTTGAGGTACCAAAAACACTGTTTGAAAGTGTTCAAAGATCAAATAGCAATTTATATATAATTATATAAAAATTATATAATAGCAATTTTCCTAATTCATTCTTTTTTTTATCCTAGGTAAATTTCCTGCACTCCTTGGACAGCCTATATCACCCATCACACCTTTTGGCGTCTCAGCAGCAGTTTCTCCATCCGTCTCATCACACAGGAGAGCTCAGTGGACATGCGCTGCCGAACCCACACCGCAACTCTGGTACACAGTGACTCATCAAAAATCACCTACATAACACGCACTGCAGTGCGCAACAGACAGGCACCGAGTGCCCACACTGCACAATGTCTAAAATTTCCCAATTTTCCCTCTCCTTCAGTGGTTCCCGGGGCTGCCACTGTCATCATCATGGTGTGCGTGGGCTTCTTGGTTGTCATGGTAATCCTCGGCGTGTTCCGCATCCGTTCCATCCATCGCCGCGGAGAGGGAGCAAGAGGAGCCGGCAAAGAGAGCAGCAACCAATGGGATGATTCAGCCCTTACTATTATCGTCAACCCCATGGAGGTGAGTGCGACAAGGAGCTTTGAATTTACTGAGTAATTAAACTGGTCTGTTGTGTAATCGATGCATGCCTTCGTCCTTGTCAAACCCCGTCAGTCCTACGAGAACCGCATGGGCATTGCTGCAGATATGGAGGGGGAAGGCGATGACGAAGAGGAAGTGGTTGAGTCGCCCGATGACTCAGCCGATGACCAGCGAATCATCATTAAGAAGGAGGGAAGAGATTCCGCCTCCCGTCGCTACTGAGTCAAGTGTATAAACAGCCACACTCACGAAGTCTAAAAAAAAAAAAAAGATAAAACTCACAAACATGAAACACATGAATCACACCCTTACATATATTCACACAGCATAAATGTATTTGTATCAGGCTTTGTGAATGCATTGTCTCTGGAATGTATGCTCACACACACACACACACACACACACACACACAAACTGAAAAACACTAACATCCATGCAATGCACAGTGCATAGCATTTCACTCCAGTGTCCAGTGCTTAGTTCAAATCTCACTCAAGACTCTATAATGTATGGCACAACAATGTACTTAACTTCAGTGAATGTGATCATTGCACTGTATCAAACACCGGGTATTATTACAGACGAATGTAAGCTACGTGATTTTCATTACTGTAGAAATCAGTCATTTGCTGTCAGTACAGTGAAGTTAAGGTTACAAGTTATCATGTTTTTACAACACCACAGCCATAGTGTGGCTCTTGTCCTTTACATGATGTACAGTATAATTCACAAGTTCATCTTTTCTTTCTATTCTCAAAACATTCCTGTACAAATACACTGTTTTAGATAACGAGTGTGTGGATATTAATATAAGCTATATGCAGGTTACCAGTCCTTTTCTCTCAGCAAGTGCAAGGAACAAATTACATTCATATTGTAAGTCTGTGGTGCAGCACTACACAGCTCATCCGGGGCAGTTTTGATTGTATTTAAATGTATAGAAATACAAATTACTACTACTACTATTATTATTATTAATATTTTTTTGATAGTTCCATTGTTCTGATCCATATTTAGTATTTGCACTTTGAGATGGGCTAGCTGTTATTTTCTATTTCTATTTATCTCTATAATGATTACAAATGTTAACAGTATATATTGAGGATTATGATGATGGTGATGGTGATGATGATGATATTGATAATAATAATGGTCATGATTGGCTTGATGAGTGTCTATTTATTTGTGTGTCTAAATGTGGAATTAAAAATTTGTAAACATTTGAATCTCAGTAAAGCAGAAGCCACATTACAGTTAAATTCACTAACTCTTTCACATTTCTCGTAAGACCTTTCCACTGTCACCTTCATCCGTATTACTTATAGTCTTTAATTCTGCTGCTGCTCTTTGTTTTCTGAAAATGCAGTCATGTCTTTTCCCCAACTCTTCTCTCCCTACCCTGTTTCGCTCACATCATCTCCTGTGTGTTTACTCTGTCTGTGTCAGTGTACAGTGCAAATCCTGTCTCTTAATAAAAGCCTGTTGTTTTTCAATGTGATATGAAGAATGGATCAAATTGCATTTATTATATGCCATTACTATGGTCTCTATTGACACATTTAACTGTATGATGCAGTAACATTGATTATCAACTGGTTGTTGTTTTAAAAAAAAATCACCTGAAGAGGACATTCTGTTGAAAAGTTCACAATAAAAATAATTGGATGACGTCAGAGAAGTGTTGGGAATGAATAAAATTCTACACAATACATTCATCATAAGCGGTGGGGCATTGAACATTTGCTGCAGATTTGTTGGCTGTTCACAAAGGAGTGGTATTAGATTCAGGTCTGTTGACTGGATAAGTACACAACCAACCAGTGTCATGTTCATGGAGCCAGTTTGATATGGCATGCCTGTGACATCATGCATTATCATGCTAGATGTGCGCATTATAAAGTAATACCCTGCGACTTACTTCCTGTAAGCTCAAACAAAAATATCCATTTCTTTTCTGATGATTTATTTCCCTTCTCTGTTGGGTGTGCTTTATTTATTTATTTGTTCAATTCTGTGCAACCATTAGAGACTGCTGTGCATTAAAATCCCAGGAGATCAGCCATTTCTGAAACACTAATACCAGACCTTCTGGCACAGACGTGCATTCCGTTGTGAGAAATTAGATTACATTTTCTCATTTCCCATTCAGATGTTTGATATGAAGACCTCATGAATTGTATGTTCATGGCTTCATGCATTGAGTAGTAGGTTGGATAACTGCATGGGTGTCCCTAATAAAGTGGCCACTGAGTAGTTATTGTACACTTTTTTTTTTAATATATAAACAAAAAGCTGGTATTCATTGCCACAGCAGTTGGACCATTCCCTTAAACTTGTTTTGTAATTATTTTAAGATTTATCACAAAACAAGTTCTAGATTGATTTTCCTTTGTCACTTGTCAGTGCCTCACTGGGTGACAGTGGACTTTGAGTCTGTGCACAACGTGACATTTTTGTACTACGTTTCGCAACAAAATAACATAAAACAAATATATAAATATAAAAAAAAAAAAAACATTTTTTAAAAGTTCAGGTTCAGCGCTTTAATGTGTGACACAAAATGCCACATTTATGTATTTCTGTTAAAATCTTCCTAACATTTTTATTTTCATACGACGAGCCTACATCCGTGCTGTCATTCCAGGAAGTTTGCGTAGCCTCGGCGTAAGTTACGCACTATCTAGCCTGTCTGTGCTATGGCGGCTTGCGCTGTACGTCTTGGTGAATAGCGTTTTTTTGAACGTTTGCTTCATGTAGCTGCTTCACCTCTTTCCATTGGGTCAAAAGGGGGAGTGTAAACATATAGTTTTCGCCACATTTGATGACTAAGTATAGGAAAACTGTTTATTGTTTTTATAAGTGGTACATTTTTCGAAGCAGTCAGTCATAGCAGTGTGTGTGTTACTGATATTAAGCAGAGGAGTGAAGAGCCACATCGCCTGGACTACTGCGCAGCGGTGAGTCTATTAGCTAGCTTAATAAACTAGCCGACTTGCTACATGTGTACAGTGTATGTACTGTATGTGTTAGTCTTCTAGGGATAATTAGCAGGATTTGATAAAAAAAAAAAAAGCGTAAGCATGGCTAACTCCTGACTCAACTACTGGGTATTATTACCTGAGCTAAGTAGTTGATTAGCTGATGCAGCTGTCTATCTCACTGTAAATACACTATATCCAGGGGACAGTATGGGTATCTAGCTGGTGTAAGGACACAAACTACACTGTATCTGCATCTCAGCATGTTTTTACACATCACAGGTGACATATACATTACTTACAGTGCAAAAGCATGTTTGCATATGGTATTTATTCACCACATTAGTCTTCAGATCAGCTCACTGGCTAATTATGCACGTATTATGCAGGATCTGAATCTGATCCAGGTGTCTAAATAAACCTGAACACACACAAGAGCAGTGACCTCATCCAGGACTAATATTTCCACCATGTAAACACCTAATAATTCATTGGTAGAAATAATCCCTTCTTATCTGATGATGGTGCCTAAGGAAGCAGAAAGAAGGAGAGTGCAGATTATAAGAAATTAATTGCATCTGCATAGGAAATGAACCAGCAGGATTGTTTTAGCATGTATTGCAGATGGGTTGCATGGGGTCTGTGTATAGGTAGTTGCATTACACATTAGAGGAGAGAAGTTGCATCAGGTGTGCCTCTGATCACAGTAATAAAGTGATGTGCACTAAATATATATGTAGGGACGAGAGTTCGATTCCCGGCGTAGTGGTAAGCACTTTTGCCTCACAGCTCCAGGGTCATGGGTTCGATTCCCGCCTAGAGTCTGTGTGCGTAGAGTTTGCATGTTCTCCCTGTGCTTGATGTTTTTTTTTCTCCCCCGGATACTCCAGTTTCCTTCCACAGGCCAAAGACATGCAGGTTGCGTTCTCAAATTGTGTGTGTATGTCCTGCAATTTATTGGCACCCTGTCCATTCCCAAAGTCTCCTGGGATAGGCTCCAGGCCCTGTTACGCTGTACACAGGATAATAAGTATAGAAAATTAAGGAAGGAAAAAGATTTGATTTGAAGACTCTTGGGCCTGTGTGTGTGTGTGTGTGAGGAGTTTTACCTGTGTCTACTAAGTTTCATTTGGGTGCTTCGGTTTCCTCTGACAGGCCAAAGACACGCAGTGTAGGCTAATTGGTGTTTCCAAATTGCCAGTAGTATGAATGAGTGTGTGATCAGGGTGTAGACATCCAAAATTGCTTTCCTGGGATGTCTTCATGGTTCTTGATGGGTTTTGCAAATGCACTTAAAAATACTATTCTTGCAAGAACTATTCCAGAACAGCTGACCTTTGTGTCTTAAAATAACAACTGACTGTGGTGGTTGTTGTTGTTGTCATTACACAATTACTTAATTACAAATGTGTTATTTCATAGTTTTGAAAAAAGCCAATATTGTTCTAGAATGTAGAAAATAACTCCAAACTTGTGTGCAAACTTTAGATATATACTGTGTAAATATATATATAATATGTTAAGGTTTATGAATTGATCTGGTGGCCTCTTGAAAAAAAAAAACCCATCCGTTTGTGTGGTTGCTTTAACTTTCTGTGTAAGTGATATTTTTCATGGTCCTTAAACAGTGTGAGATGGAGTATAATGTACCGGTTCGGTTCATTTCTTAATGCAATCCTCGTATTCATGTCTCATATCTTAAGAGTAAAGCAAATTTTTATTATGTATATACAGGCACAAAAAATGCAAATTTTCCACCAACTTTTGTCTTGAGGGCTTTCCTTTTTAAAAACCTTCTCATTCCTTACTCCTGTAACTGTAATCAGATTATGCAGCGGTAATGGTTTAATGCCAGTGGAAACTTAGATTCAGCAAATGAGGTGATAAATCGGGATGAAGATAATGACCTCTTATAATCAGATATGATGTAAAGGATATACGACATAAAATATAATAAGAAAGGGGTGTGGTGTGTAATTTTCCAAAAAGTCTCACCGTATTATTCTTTAACACTGCATTTCTCCCTAGAAGGTATAAGGAGCTGTCAAAGTCATCCTGACCCTGTGTTGCCATGGCGATGCGGGAGCTGGTAGAGGCGGAATGCGGGGGAGCCAATCCCCTCATGAAATTGACCGGTCACATGACCCAAGAAGGCGGGGCTTGGAGACACAGGTCGACTCCCACTGTAAGTTGATTTAGTATTTAGTAATTGGTTGTGAGCAGTTATTATACTATATACTATATATGTAGTTTAAAAGTATATTTACAATTTTTGCTTTAGTTTTATTTGTTTTATAATAAACGTATAGCGTTATTGTATTTTTCTGGCTTGTAACATGGTTTGGATTTTTTATTGATAAAATAGGGTAAATCTAGTGTCTAGCTGGATGATGAAATAAAAAAGGCTGATTTGTAATGAAAAATGTTTGAGACCCTACAGTTTGTCGTTTTTTTGGTAGAATTCAGTTCCTGTTGTTATGCTTTAAGCAGTTTTCAGAAAGAACAGTAACACTAATGGCATATTCATTAATTACAGATATGGTAATTGGTTGGAATCATTGTATTAAAGTCTTCATCATATGCCTCTTTGTGTCTCTCTCTTCCCACTTAGATCCCCCCCACGCCGATTGAAATAGCCACCGAGGAAGAGGTATCAATCAATATGTTATATTAACCAGTTAATCAATTGAAACTGTACCTCAAGCAACTGAAAAACAATGAATCTTTAGCCAAACTATAAATTTTAACAGCCAAGTTAAAGCGAAACTGTTGTCTATTCTAATTTTAAGACCCTAATATTCTCTTAATGACAGAGCGTTTTAGTGATAACGAAGATCTTAAACCCACAGAAAACTTATGGGTAGCCTAAAGGACTTTTACTAGACTGGGACTGGATTTCAAACAAACCTAAAGATCCTCTGCGGGTGTTTAAAGATGTATTCGGCTAATATCGTACCTCATGGAATGACAATAGATTTACTGATTTTAATGGCTACTCATTTTAATGGCTAAACTTTCAAATGATGATATATATTTAAATAAAAATGTTTGAATAACATGACACAGTCACTGAAAATAAATGTTTTTAAAACCTTTCATTTCTGTTGAACAGAAAGAGATACAAGCTAACTGCAGATTTAACAAAGAATCAATGTAAACCTCACATAGGACAGCAGTTTGAAAGATGGAGATCATATGATTTTTTATGCACTTTGCATACATTTGCAAAAATTAATCTTGGGCAGTACTTACAATTGCAGCACCACTGCAGATTTTTGACAACTCTGCTACTTGCATACATGAGCTTGTGCTAGAGGGCTATATAATTCAACACTGTAGTAAAAGAAATCACATTGTTAATAAACAATGTGCTTGCCGAATTACTAAACACACATTCGTTCTCAATATTTTTAAGCATGTATGTAAAATTATGTATATTGTTGTGTTAATATATTTCAATTTCCAAAATCACTGAAGTTACCTATGATGCAAATTTTGCCGATAATCATTCTTTAAAACAATCTGGTATCCATGACAAGTTCAACTCCTCCTTTCATCCCAGGAATTACTTAGCAAACTATTTATTCAGCTGTTTAGGAAATAGGTTAAAAAGAAACTAGTAGATGGGAACTTTGGGTGAAGATCAGATATTGTGTGTAAATACAGCGTAAATTAATTCCTGTTTCATAACACCTTTAATTCCAGCTGGTGAATGAGTTTCTACAGGCGCCCCCGCGCCCTCCTCACAGTTTCGACATGGGCCAGCTTTTGGAAGAAATGCAGCAAATTGACCAGCAAACCTACAGACAAGCGCCACAAAGAGGTAACACTGTTACTCTCTCATGCTCTCTCACTGTTTCTCGTACACACACATATATATATATATATATATATATATTTTTTTTTTTACAGGATTAAAAAAAAAGTATTAAACATTCGTTACATGTAAAGTGAACTATTGCAAGCCTTCAGCTGATGAAAGTCAAAAATCTAAAAAAAAAAAAAAAAAAGATAGCCAGCTTTTAGAAAGTATGTTTATTTACTCAATACTTGATCGGGCCTCCTTAGCATGAATTACTGCATCAATATGGCATGGCAAGGAGGCGATCAGCCTTCGGCCTTCCTGAGGTGTTATTGGAGACCAGGTTGCTTTGATAGCAGCCATCAGCTTGACTGTATTATTGGGTCGGGTGTTCCTCTTCACAATACCTCATAGATATTCTAGGTTATTTGAACGTTGGCTTGCCAATCAAACAGATCATGGTCAGCAAACCATCAACATCAAGGACATCAGCATCTCTATAAGGCTTGTTACCAGAAAATCTCCTGGTATACAGTTACAGTATGTTGCCTTTGGATTTGATAAAACACAGTGGATCAACACCAACAGGTAACAAGGCACTTTAAATCATCACTGACTGTGGAAACTTCACACTGGACTTCATGCTACTTGAATTCTGTGCATCTTCTCTCCAGACTTGCGCTTACATTTGAAAAGTGGACTTTGGATCGCTAAGCAACGATCCAGTTTTTCTCCTTAGCCCAGATAACTTCTGACGTTGTCTCTGGTTCAGGAGTGGCTTGATACTAGGAATGCGACAGCCATAGCCCATTTCCATCTGACTTCTGTGCATGGTGGCTCTTGATGTGCTGACTCCAGCCTCACTCCACTCCTTTGAAGCTCTCCTAAGTTCCTGAATCAGCATTGCTTGACAATCCTCTAAGGCTACGGTAATCCCTGTTGCTTGTGCAGCATTTCCTATGACACCCTTCCCTTCCAGTCAACTTATCATGAATATGCCTCGATACAGGACTCTGGGAAAAGCCAGCGCTTTCAGCAATGACCTTTAGTGGCTTACTCTCTTTGTGGAGGGTGTTGATTATCGTCTTCGGTCAAACTGTCAAAGGCAGCAGTCTCTTCTGCATGCATATGCGGAACCTAGACTGAGATGCACAGTATTTATACTGTATGAATAATTTACTAAAACTCTATTCTAATATTTTAAGATACTGAATTTTTTTTATTTTCATGAGCTTTAAGTTGAAATCATCTAAATTAAAACAAAAAAGGCTTGAATATTTAATTTTACATGAAATGAATCTAGAATATGAGTTAACGTTTTTTATATTATTAAATTTACATACACTTGTAGTACTGAATAGTATTTGAATCCAAAGCTCAGCAGTCTCAGTAGCTCAATAAAAGCCTGAAATGGTGATGAAATCACCATTCTTACATTCCTGAGCTCAGGCTGATTTCCGGGTTAATAGTACCTCCTGTGTCGCCACTGTATGTCATTTGACAGCAAGCACGTTCAGGGAACATGATCATATCTATGTCATGAAATGCCTTAGGGTCACATTGATAGCCCTATTTATAGTTAAGTTAATAACAAAAAGGGAGCATTATTTCATCCTCTGTTAAAAGCCTCAGCGCAGCATCCCCTCAGATCAATTACTATTATATAGTAGTACTACTAAAACGTGATATAAGGTGCAAGATGTTAAAACTGTCTCCTTGCAGCTCCAGACGTAGCCGCATTGGCATTATCGGGTGACTGGGCAGCAGAGTTCCTGTCTGGCGCTGACTCCGCAGTCTCTCCTGCTCAGGCGGGTTTTGATGCAGCAGATGCTGACTGGACCAGAGAATTCATCAATGAAGTGGCAGGTTAGTCATTATCCAATTTGTTTTTAGATCCCTTCCTACTTCAGAAGCTTTGCTTTATTATATACATAACATTGATTGATTTAGGCTTAGATGCAGATTAAATGTATGTATAATATTTATTAATCTGACTTCCAATTTACAAGATTAAAATAACTGATTTGAGACGGAGAATGTTGTTACTCTCTTTTAGTGCGGTTGAAGTTAGAGGTCTGTGTAGGCCACTCGAGTTCAAAGTTTTGCACTTTATGTCTTTATAAATCTCTCCTTATGCACCGGGATCGTTGTCATGCTGGAACGGGTTTGGGTGCAGTATTCTACACAAGTCTGTGTTTCTGACTAGACAATTCAGGGAAGACCCACATGTGGGTGTGAAGGTCAGGTATCCATACCACAGAGAAGAATATTATGCTCTCTCCGTTGATTATTTGTTAAATCTGCAGTAAACTTATAGGTGCATGTCAGAGGAACAGTTTTAGCATGTATATTGATACTCTTCAGTTTTGTAAAGGAATACAAAGTGAGGCTCATAGAGCCAGAACATATGAGTCAGTTCAAAGACATCACAGTATGACATGTGACGCATCCTTAGAAAACCAGAGAATAAATTGATGGTAGTGCAGGATGCAGATGGAATACTGGGTGCCGAGCAGGAGACCGGGAGAAGAGTGGTTCTCAGCCACGTGTAGGTGTTTCTTAAATGTGCCTGGTTTGATTGTTTAAGCAGGTAGTACCTCTGAGTGTCATCTCTTGGTTTGAGCTCTAGGTTTTATATTGGTAGCATGGATTTTTTTTTTGTTAAAAAGGGCAAACAAAAATGAAGACCAGAGAGCTGTCTGTGGGATAAAAGCAAGCCATTTTGAAACAGAAACTTGGGATTAGAGCCATTAAAAAAAAAAAGCACTGGATATATAGTCAGTGCAACAGCTTTAAATATTTTAAACAGGAAAGAAACTACTGGTGTACAACTAGCTTTCGAACAGGAAAACCACAACAACTGATGACAGAAATGTGGGAAACAAATCTGTAATTCCACCTCAACATCCATACAACATCTCAACAAGGACATACGAAAAGATGCAAACCCCTCATCAACAGTAAGAATCAGGCCGAATTGGAATTTGCTAAAAGATACAGAGATGATCTCCAAATTTTCTAGAACTAAGATTAACCTCTACCAACATGAAAGACCAAAGTGTGGAAGAACAAAGTATCTGCTTTATCCATGCAATACAACCACATCGGTCAAAGATGGTAGAGGTAGTGTCATGGCTTGGGCGTATGTGGTAACTTCTGGAACAGGCCCACTAATCTTTTGGTTGATTATATAATGTATAATGGTATCCTGATGTAATGAATTATCTGGTCTACAGAAACGTTGTCTTGCTACATGATGAAAGTTCCTCTCAATTAGATGCATTTTTCACAAAATTAGCAGACAATGTCCTACAATATAATGACAACACAACAAAGCACTTCATCAAGGAGAAAAAGTGGAATCAATCACCAAACCTTGACACCGGTTGAAAATATATTTTACTTCCCGAAGATGAAACTGAATGGAGAAAACCTACAAAACAAACAACGACTGAAAGAAGATGATGTGGCCCAAGCCTGAAAAGAGCATCACAAAAGAAGAATGCATCAATTTGGTGATGTCAATGGGCCGTGGGGTTGATTGTTAGTTATTGTAAGCAAGAAATATGCAACCGGTTATAAGCTGTTATTAAGTTGTTCTTGTTTCAAGATTTTTTGCTTAACTTAAAATTTGTGTGGTCTGCCACCTAAGGTACCATTTTCCAAGCACATCTAGACGTAAAAATTAGGAAATTAAAGCTGTAATTCTGATCTACCATTTTTTCACAGTATTTAGCAAAAGCAAAAGAATTGGTGACCTTGGTGTTTCAATTTTTTTGAGAGTACTGTACTGTGGATATTTAAGGCGTATACACACTTGTGGAAATGTCAGGTTTAATGTGATGTATAGGGAGAAGTCAAGGTAAATAATTTCAGATTATGTCCGTCTTCTGCTGGAGCAATTACAGTCCACTGAATATCCACTGATATCACCTCCTAGAGCCTCAGAAATCCACAGCTTATGAAGAATGCTTGTCTTTTTCCCCTTTTCCTTGTGCATTTTTCATGAAAGCTTGAGCTAGAGTGATACCACTCCCTAACGATGTGTGAGCAGCAGCAGCAATAAGGCAACAATTTTTGGCCATATACTACCTGTGTTTTTGAGACGACATTGCAGATTTGCCAGTTAGCCCTTTCTCTTTTGACTTGGTTCCTCACTCTTTCATGTCCTTTCCTGTGATCTTCACTCTCCATCTCTTTCTGTGTTCTTTCCAGACCCTGGGCGATGGGCAGAAGAATATCTGGAGCAGTCGGAGGAGAAACTATGGTTAGGAGATCTGGGCGAGAAGGAGCAAGAGAGAGAATGGTGAGAGGCTGTATTGAATGGAAATGTGTGAATGCCTGACTGAATGTAATAATGTTCAGAAGGCGGTAAGTGCTAAGTCAAGGCTAGAAAAGATTCCTCGCCATTTACAATTAAATGTAGAAATATTTTTTAAAGAATAAGAGAAGTTTAACCTTGGAGAAGTAATATAAGCAAAATAGTTGGTTGGTAGTGTGTGTCCTTGGCAACTGAACATGGCTTGGAACTGGCATAAAAAAGCACAGATTCACTGGAGCAAGGATCTTTGTTAGTCTCCCTAATGTAGAAGTGAATATCAGTCATAATGACCTGCAGATATATTTGATTTTTATTTTGTTGTAACCCTGTTGGAAAACTAGATTTCTTTAAACATTAATTTGTTTTAACCCATTAGGACAAAAGAGTACCAACCAGGGGAGGATCTAAAGCAAACAGCTAATGAACTTCTTGCAAAGGTCGATGACCCCAAGCTGCAAAACACAGAGGTGGGCATAGGCTTTCATGCTTCTTTTTTTTTGCAATGTGCCACTTTGTCTAGACTCTATTTGACAGCAAGCGGCTTATTGTTAGTCTTTTGGCTACTCCCAACAAGGGGTCACCACAGAGGACCATCCGGTAAATTATTGATAGGTGTCTTCTACCTGTCAAAAGTTTGGATACACTGGATTGCATATACAGTATACCCACCATCCACAATATGGGCAACTATACACATTCATACAATTACCCAATAAGCCAATCATATGGAAACAGCACAGAATCATACAGATAGAGGACAAGAGCATCAGGTAGTTTTCTTTCAAATATTAGGATAAGCAAATATGAGGGTGAGTCAAAAATAATCCTCACTGGCTGTAGAATTAATTTGAATTAACTTCTATAATAGAAAAAAACATACTTTTTTCAACATAAGCTCCTTGCTTTTAAATACACTTTGTTGATCTTTTAAAAAGCTTTTGTATCCCCTCATTAAAAATGTTTTAGGCTGAGCTGCAAGCCACGAATGCACCACTGTCTTCACTTCTTCATGCTACTCTTCTTTCGTGCAAATCACAAGTGGAGCATCCATTTTGCTTCCACCACAATTACAAATTAACTGATGTAACACGTTCACACCTGCACAGCAAAGACTGAGAGGCAGTAGCCTTCAACGGAAAGTGCTGATAAGACTAGGGTGTGAAAATCTTTGGCTCACCCTTGTGTTTAAATTCTTGGTCGCAACAGAGATCTAATGCAGAACTGTGGGGAGAAAAAACAAACGAAGCAAAAACATCCAGTGAGCAGCCTTTCTATGGGCAAAACAATGATTGGATTAGTTCAAGTGATTGAAATAACTACATCTTACTTCGATGATGAGCTGAAAAGCATTTCAGAATGTACAGTATACTGTGCCATGTAGAACCTTGAGTTGGATGGACTTCAGCAAAAGTAGACTAACCTTTAAATTTGTATACAATAGTAAGGCTTATGTGCATGTACATGTAAGTATTTTAAAATCAATCTATTCGGTTATATTTATTTTCAATATATAGCAACTTTACCTTAAATTTAATTGTTTCCAGATTAGTTTTTTACTTATTTAAGAAAAGCCTGAGTGAAACTGTGTGAGATGATGCCAAGAGTATGCAAAGCTTAATCAGGAATGTTGAGGAGGAGAAGAATAGTAAAATGAGTAAGAATAATAAAAAAAAAGATGAAAAACTCTTCTATAAGCATGTCTGTTCAAACGTTTGCCTGATAACGCACTTTATTGATTTTAAAGAACAAGTTTGGGGGTGAGCCAATTGCAAACGTACAAAATGCACCTCGGCAGTCTTGACTGTAGCCTTATACAGCAGTATGAATTCAATTATGTATTTCGGTATTAGTATTAAATTTTTAATATAGTTGCACTATGGAGTCATAATATTTTTAGCACTTTTTTGTGCTGCCTATATAATGCCACAGCATCACACTGATTCAGTGGAGGAAAATTTATGTTTTTTGCCAGGCCACATTGATTTTAAGTGACTTGTAAATGGATCCTTTAGCAAAGGCGCTGCTTTTTTGTGAAATTGCATCTTGCTTATTATGACGCACTCCTCTTTTCATGTAAAATTCATTTCCATTTTCTATTTTACTTTGCCCTATGTCGTTACTTTTTTTTATTACCTTAAATCTCAGTGTTTATCTGGAGTCGTGCTTGTATTGCTTTACTGTGTGATTAGGGTTGTCATGGCAACATCAGTATATCAGGATGTCTTTAAAGCACGTCTTGATTGAACATACTTGTGTACCCGACGAGCTGTACAGTAGGTGTGTAACAGCTGTTGTTGTTGTTGTCATTGTGCAGTTCCTGCGGTTTGTTAGGCAGATTGGCGAGGGCAGTGTGACTGTGGAGGACAGAGCAGGAAAGCAGCTCGCTGATAAAGCACAGGCCAAAGAGGCACAGAACTGGGCGTCCAGCTTCACGCAGGTACGAGCCCTAACCAGCCTCATAAAGAGGGCATGTGCAGCCTGCAGCAATCTGAACTCAAGCTGTTTCGTGTGAATTAATCTGATGCAAACACCTTTGCCTTGTGCCTCCGTAAGTGCTGCATTGTCACAAATAACTCTGTTTTTTTAAGTAATAAATTCAGTCTATTACTGAAAAAATTCTCCCCCAGCTATATTACACTGACATGTCACTTTTGGGTGAAATCACTGTAACATGCTTTTTTCTGTGTGGCTTCTTCTTGACCTATTTACCTCAATCCATACCTAAATATAACTCCTTAATGAACCCAAATACCAAACCCATAACACACCTGTCCCTCCCACCTGCCTCCATTATGGATGCACAGTTCCTGAAGGAATCAGGGGGAGGGACTGTACAAGTGGAAACTCGAGAGTGCAAAGAGAAGAATGACCAAGCTATAGCTAAACAGGCAGCACATTGGGCTAATCTCGTCAGTCAGGTAGGACCCCTTGCTGCTTGGCAACACAAATGTAGTGGTCCTTTTTGTCCCCACATTAATATTCTGGGGTCCATTTCTCAACATTTATTATTATTTTTACTTAATTTTTTGACGCTTTTTCTGGTTATGATGTCTGCTCTTGTCGCTTTCCTCTTTGTGCTGCCTTGATGCAAGCCATTTTTTTTCAGTTGCTTGCATTGTATGAGAGCGATTACACACAAAATGGCTGCCTCTCATTAGTTCCTCTCGGTTCCTTAAAGCACAGTAACGCTGCTTAACTTCTCGTTTAAAGGCAGGTGCCTCTATATTTATGTAGCAAGAAAGATTAACAAGGGTGAAACGCTTTCTCCTTTACGCAGTTGTCTTTTTTTCTTGCCCTCATGTACTGTACGTTTTCCTTGTTTTCATCATCCCCATGTGTAAGTGCTACAAGGTGGATACAATGCATTATGAAGACCGACTGGTTTCCTTCCTCAGGTGTCAGAAGAGTCTGCTGAGTCCTGGGTGGATGAGTTCACCGCGGCGGGCCCCGATTTTCAGCAGGCGAAAGCTGCCGTGGAGGTATTAGAGTACAAGTGTGCGTTTATTTTTTTAGGCTGCATGATTTGATTCAAAATTCATATTGAGATTATTTTGACTCGTATGACGGATGCGATTTAAACTATGATGTTAAACGATTAAATGTACCGTTTAGTGTTGAAACTTATTCATATAGACAAGCAAATAACGGCACTAGAAGTATTTGCATGAAGGAAACTTATATTTCCTGTATTTATTAGTTTCTGAAATCCCTCTTTCACAACATTGCCACCATGACCTTCACTAAATAATATTTGACAGCATCTGTGATTTTCTTGTCTCGTTGTTGTTTTCTCATTCCGCATAATGCCTGCAAGTGCTTTGTGTTAATTATTTATATTAATATTCAAAAAGCACCTAATTAGCCTTTCCTGGTCACCAAAACCATACACATGCCACTAGTTGAAAAGAAACATTACACTGATGAATGAGGCTTTGGAAATGACAGCTTTAGTTTGAGTCTCTGAATCTATAGGTCATGTTCAGTATACTTTAGGCAAAACTGCACATGCATTACTGACGATACACACGCTACCTGTAATAAATTGCTCCTTTTGTGATGCGATAATTGCACAGTTTTATATTGCAATTTGGAGTTCTATGCAATTTTGTAGCAACAGGTAAAGTGTATTAACAGTTTGCTCTGTGTGTGTATGTAGAGTGATGTCGATTTCTGGGAGAAGCTGCAGGAGGAATGGGAGGAGATGGCTAAGAGAGATGCTGAGGCTCATCCCTGGCTTTCTGACTTTGACCAGCTACTCAGCAACTCGTATGACAAGGTAACTACAGACACCAACACAGGAACTTCTCCATTGACTTAGAGAAAAGATAGTTAACGATTACTGCTGTGGCATAAACTGTTTTATTGGGTGTTTTGTCACAAGCTGGTAGTAAATAATTATAAATGAGTGTTCTGTACTTTGTGTGTATGAAGGAGATGTATGATGCATGTAAATCTTGCATCATAATATGAACACATTGGGTGCCTAATTGCTAATGACTTGCCTGGTGACTTCATTTTGTTTCTCATATGATATTGTGACATAAGAGATGTAGAGACTCGGGATATTCTGTTTTCTTAAAGCCATTGCATTTGTCATGATGTGAGCTTTATTACTGGCTGTTTCTCAGGGCTATCAGTTTGAGGAAGAAAATCCGTACCTGTCCCATGAGGACCCGCTGGCAGAGGGAGTGAAGAGGATGGAAGCTGGGGACATCCCCGGAGCTGTGCGTCTCTTCGAGAGTGCAGTGCAGAGAGAACCAGACAACCAGCTGGTCAGTCCTAATAAAATACCTAACATTAGTATAATGCATCTGGCTTCTTTCCTAAACAGGAAGTAATGAGTAATAATAATAATAATAATCCGCCTTCTTTCCTTATCAGTCATCTTTATTTCCTCATTTGCATTTGAGATGTTTGTGTTTCTGTTACGCCTCAGGCCTGGCAGTATCTGGGAACATGCCAAGCAGAGAATGAGCAAGAGTTTGCCGCCATCAGCGCCCTCCGCAGGTCAGTTGAGGATTTTACAAACTGCTATTTTACTTGACTTGCTGCATAATTTTTTATTTCTCTATTAATCCAGTTTTATATTCCCTATTATCTTGCTTTTAGGTGTATTGAGCTGAAGAAAGACAATTTGACAGCTCTCATGGCTCTAGCGGTCAGCTTCACAAACGAATCCCTGCACCGGCAGGCCTGTGAAACGCTTCGTGATTGGCTGAGACACAATCCAAAGTACTGTCATATACTTGAGCAGAGGGACAGGGAGAACGAAAGGGAAGGAGTTTGCGAGAGAGAGAAGGAGAGAGAGAGATTTGGATCACTGCTGCCAGAGTACAAAGATTTTTTAAAAATATATATATATTTTTGTCCCAAATGACAGCAACCTTTTTGGGTAAAATATGGAATGAATATTGCATGTCTGTTTTTTTTGTCTTTCTCTCTCGTCTGTCTCTCAGGGCTCTGTTTAATGAGGTGCAGACGTTGTTTTTGAGTGCGGCGGCTGCTGATCCCACGCGAGTAGACCCTCAGCTGCAGTGTGGTCTCGGAGTTCTTTTCAACTTGAGTGGAGAGTATGACAAGGCTGTGGACTGTTTTTCTGCTGCCTTGTCTGTTACTCCACAGGTAATCACACACAAACACACACACGTATTATACACACGTGGACAAAATTGTTGGTACCCTTCAGTCAATGAAAGAAAAACCCACAATGGTCACAGAAATAACTTTAATCTGACAAAATTAATAATAAATAAGAATTCTATGAATGTTAACCAATGAATGTCAGACATTGCTTTTCAACCATGAATTGCTTCAACAGAATTATTAAAAAAAAAAGAACTCATGGAACAGGCCTGGACAAAAATAATGGTACCCCTAACTTAATAGTTTGTTGCACAACCTTTTGAGGCAATCACTGCAATCAAACGATTCCTGTAACTGTCAATGAGACTTCTGCACCTCTCTGCAGGTATTATGGCCCACTCCTCATGAGCAAGCTGCTCCAGTTGTTTCCGGTTTGAAGGGCGCCTTTTCCAGACAGCATGTTTCAGCTCCTTCCAAAGATGCTCAATAGCATTGAGGTCAGGGCTCATAGAAGGCCACTTTAGAATAGTCCAATGTTTTCCTCTTAGCCATTCTTGGGTGTTTTTAGCTGTGTGTTTTGGGTCATTGTCCTGTTGCAAGACCCATGACCTGCGACTGAGACCCAGCTTTCTGACGCTGGCCAGCACATTTCTCTCTAGAATCCCTTGATAGTCTTGAGATTTCATTGTACCCTGCACAGATTCAAGACACCCTGTGCCAGATGCAGCAAAGCAGCCCTAGAACATAACAGAGCCTCCTCCATGTTTCACAGTAGGGACAGTGTTCTTTTCTTGATATGCTTCATTTTTCCCATCTGTGAACATAGAGCTGATGTGCCTTGGCAAAAAGTTCAATTTTTGTCTCATCTGTCCATAGGACATTCTCCCAGAAGCTTTTGGGGACCACATCAACTAAAAGCTATATTCATTTCCTTTCAGTCTTAGAAATAACAGGCTATATGACAACTTGCAACCAGTTTTCTAGTTTTCTGTCTCCTCATATATATTTGTTTGTGTTTACATTCTGCGTGAGCAGATTCTCCCCTGCATGTACAGTAGCAGTAAAGCAACATCATCAGCAAGTCTCACAGTTTAGCATGTGTACATTTCAATTAAGATTTTCTTAATTCTATGTAAATTAGGTATGAGGCAGTAACGTGACTCTGAATGATTGGCCTAAGTGAATTCCTTGGACCCGTCTTGCACGGCAGATTTTCAATCATTCATGAAAACCTTTACCCTAACAGTATAAGTTCCAGCATGCATTTGGCAGCCATTCTTCTGTATTTGGTACAAAAATGGAACAATATAATATTGAAAAAAAAAAACGTCTAGTACAGTGTATAATTGTTTGGATACTACTATAGCATACTACCATACAACCATGTAACTATCTTTTATACGGAATTACATGCACAGAAGAGATACACTACATGCATTTATAATCTATCCCAGGGACAAGAAATCATCCTGGGTAGTGGTTACAACTTGGCCTGGTTTCATTTAAGAGTATGTGAATCCTGAGGTTGTTCTGCAACACTGGGTGTGAGTCCCTCCACGGGTGGCACATCAGCCTATTTTAGACCACAATGCACACACATTCACATACCCATTAACACCTAGGGGCAATTAATCTGTGGAATCCATGGAGGCAACCTTATTTACATTTATGTTAATGGACAGTTTTATCCAAGGTGACTTAAATGAGAATTAAGACTCTTGCTTACAGGTGTAAAACTAAAAGTATTAGGATTTGAACTTAAAACCTTTTTAATCCTTTTCAAAGCCCAGTGGTATAACTGCTCAACCACTGAGTAATAAGAACAATCATGGAAAAAAGGCCTCAAACAAACTACCCAAACAAACCTGCAGCACAACGTTTCTTTTTTATTAAATCAAGCTTAAGCCAGCAAAAAAATATATTTTTGGAAGGGCCGAGCGCAGAAATCAGAACTAGCTGATCACAGGTGTGTGTGTGTGTGTGTGTGTGTGTGTGTGTGTGTGTGTGTGTGTGTGTGTGTGTGTGTGTGTGTGTGTGTGTGTGTGTGGTGGGGGGTATTGGGATCTGCAATTTTTTATTTACTAGTGTTAGTATTATTTATTTACTGTATTTATAACTGTTCTAAACAGCAGTTCACAAACAGAAATAAAGATCTGAGATTTAAGCATCATATATTTACAACTTTTATTTATTGAAAAGCAACATATGCAACATTATTCCATTCTTTTATTATTTTATGTAGTTTATAAAGAAACTGAAACCAATAGAATAGCCTATGCTCGACTAAAGAGCAAAAATTTGCATTCTTTTAACTGGCATCAAGGGCCTCTCACAAGTACTGAAATGCTTGTCTAAAAGGCGACTGTCCTAGGGTTAGGACTGTCCTACTATACTCACTCGTTTTAAAATGGAACAAAACTTGGTATTTGGTTAGCCATTAGTAAGCAGTGAGGGCAGACATAAAAAATATATATATAAGAATTTCTGCATTTTTAAGAGACGGCCTTTTCCAGTCTTTATCATCGAGAATGTGTGCAGCTGTGCTGAATAGTTGCTCTCTGTCACTGTCATGTATGGAGCTTTATGGTAAACTGGAGCTGGGAACCACTCTTTATTTCTCTCTTGATTGTTATTTTTGTAATAATGGTTTTAGCCTTTTTATTCTCTGCAGAGTAAGGCTCAAGCTTTTTGAGGGCTTCTGCTATAAGTGTTGAATTGAGGGTTGACCTACAAGATTTACTGTAGCTGCTGCTGCTTTTGAGGGTAACTTTTCATTCTCAAATTATTCACAGTGCCTTGCTATTAACCTGCGAATGAGGTTCATTGTGTTAAAGCTTTTGGCACACATTCCTACACGTCGTTTTGCTTTGAAAAAACTTTGCATATTGCAAATTTGTCGACTTTTAAAGAGACTTGGTAGTATTCCAGGACGCGTGATGGCATGTTGATGGCCGATTGGTGATGGATCAGTCGGAGCACTCTTCATCCTAGTCACATTCTATACAGGATTTGTGTACATTTTTTGGTATGGAAATACTATGGTTCAATTAAAAAGTTATTTATTTTATAATTTCATTCACATTGTTGCTATTCTGTACATTTCTCACAGTTATACTACAATGAATATATACAGTTTTATTTTCCCAGAGTCTGCTAGACTCTGTTTGCCAAACTGTATGTTTCCAACGTCTCAGTCTCTCCTTATTCACTTGCAGGATTATTTGCTGTGGAATAAGTTGGGAGCTACTCTAGCTAACGGAAATCGCTCCGAGGAGGCTGTTGCTGCCTACAGAAGGGCGCTCGAGCTGCAGCCTGGCTTTGTGCGCAGCCGCTACAATCTGGGCATTAGCTGTGTTAATCTGGGAGCTCACAGGTAAGGGTATTCTGCCGAGTGCTTGCTTGTATGTTTACAAATCTGCTTTTATGTATTGAAATCACCGTCCTTTTTTCTTCTCCTTTCTATACACTATGCTGTGTCTGTCTCAGGGAAGCGGTGGAGCATTTCCTGGAGGCGCTCTCTCTTCAGAGGCAGGCTGCCGGTGTGGAAGGAGGTGCAAGTCGGGCACCAGGGTCTGCCACCACCATAATGTCGGACAACATCTGGTCCACCTTGCGCATGGCACTGAGCATGATGGGAGAGAGTTCATTGTACGCTGCTGCTGACCGCCGAGATCTGGACACGCTCCTGGCACACTTCTGCCAGAGGGATGGAGAGACAGACTGAAGGAGGGAGGGGGGAAAGGATGTAGCATGCGAGTGTGGGGAAAGGTGTTTTGGAAGTATGGAAAATAGTTTAAGGAATAAACAGAGTTGTTAGAGATGGACGACAAGAACAAAGAAGAGGAAACTAATTAAACGAGTGTGAAAAACACATGCACTACATGGACAGATAGAATAATGATAATTGGTGGCTGCTCTTAAGATTTGGGTGTAACAGTGAAAATGCTGCATCATTACACTATGTTATTCAGAGCTCCACAGAAATTAATGCAAGGTTTGATTGTATGGATATCCACGAGTCCATCGTGTTTCCTTTTTACTTTGTTAGTCACTGATATGGTTCATCTCGACTACATTTCAACTACTAGAGAACAGTTATTTCACTAAAAAGAGACTTTCCTCTATTTTAAGTGCTGAATGTGTATATGACTTCGGGAGGAATAAAGACTAAAGAGACTCGTTTGTGTGTGAGATTGTTTGTGAACCATTAATAATTTGGATTTGTAAGTTACAATGTTGAAATGAACGTTATTGTCAGCGACGAAGAAAGGACGAGAAACCTGAGAATGCATGCTCGCCTTTTCTCCTTTGCTCCTTATGTAATTTGATAAAATAATCCTGCTGTAAATTAATGAGCTTAATTGTAAATGCTGCCATCTTGTGTACCATAATTGTATGATGATGATGATGCCGGTTTTGAATATAGCCAACTGACTGTATGATTATATATGTAACCCAAGCAATAAAACTTTGAAATAATGAGTGTGAGCCTTTATATTAAATGTGTGTGTGTGTGTGTGTATATATATACACACATATACACATATATATATGTATATATATCTATATCTATATATATATATATATATATATATATATATATATATATATATAGAGATATATATATATATATAAATAAAGACAATGTATGTGTGTGTGTATATATGTATGTATGTATGTATGTGTGTGTTGTGTTGTGTGGAAGGAGGGAAGAGCTATTTTGAAAAAAAATACATCTTGGATAGGGGCGGGATTTACGCTCCTTAAGCTAAATGTTATATTTCAAATGATTTAAAACTCCCACCGAATGGGAATCTCTCGGCCAATCAGTGAGTCGAATACGTGCACGTGTGCGGCCGCTGATTGGCTGGTTTGAAAATTGCCGCAAACGTGCAGCACGCGCTTTAAATAGTCGCCGTACGTGTTTGTATGAGCAGCGTAGCTGGGTTTGTGGAGCGACTTGGGAGTGACTGGACTTTATCAGTGTTTCTGCATTTTACTATTGAAATTCCATTTTCGAGGTTTAATAAGAGGTATAAACTAAGGTAAGAGTTCCCGAAGAAATTAGTGGCTGTAGACCTGAGTAGTTTCAGGTGAATAGGGCTCACCTAAATGTATTAATTATTTACTTTAATAATGTGTTTGCTCAAACAAACAGCTTAACTCCTCTAACTCAGGAGCTAGCTAAATTAGCTTAATTGTGTGGTGGAAAAACAAAGACATGCAACTCATTTGTGCAACTTATATGTTTGCATGTATTCCACGTTTATGTATCAGTTTACAATTACATAATAACCCCAAAACTGTAGACTTTTTTTTACTTGGATACTATGGAGTAAAGGTTGTAAGTATTAGCCTACATAATAAGCAACGTGCAGGTCAATGCCAGCCCTAGTTAGTTAGCTTTGAATGTGTTTTTCGAATTGAAAGTAACATTTTAGGATCTTGTGCATGTTTTTTAGTCTGAGGTGTTGTGTTTAAATGCTAAAAACGTTCATTACAGTTATGTCCATATCAGTGTCTAAAGTTTTGTATTTTCTGTGTGGTATGTAGGAAAAGTCTACAGTTTGTGTGATTTTATAAATTGCATAATGCACAGAAACGCTAGACTTTTGCTAGATATTATGAAGTAAAGGTTCCCACAGCCTGATGTATTTATTTATTCATTTCTACATGCATGATTCAGGAGTACATTCAAAGTTTTAAATCTCATATAACTCAGTTGTTTTATCAGCTTGTTCACCTTATGCTTGAGACTTTAAGCATAAAATGAGTGTCTAAACTCTAAAACTTTTACTACAACTATCCATCAGTGTCTAGCAGGTTTTGTTTGCCATATTATCTTGTTTCATGTTATGTCTACTTTCAATAAATTGTGGATAACCTTGATTCCCCACATCTGTGTGTCTTTTTAAAAAAATCATTCTTAATTTTCTACATGCATGTATTCATGAGTACAACTTTTTAAATCTCATGACTCTTGACTCATCAGCTAGCTCACTTTGTTCGAACCTGTATACCTTATGCTAGACCCTTATATTTGCAACAGAAGTTGAACATGGGCACCAGTGAGAGCAAGATGGCAGTGGTATCGACACCCAAGCCAGACCCAATCTGTCGGCTGAAAAATCAGCGCTTGAGCCAGCTCGCAGATCCTCGATCTCCCTCCTGCGGGATCGATCGCACACCTATTCAGGTAACATCCACATCGGCACTAAAATATACCTGTTCCGTGGTTACCTGCTATAACTGGATTGTTTATGTTGCTGTGAACATTTCTCTGCTGTGGTGCAGGTGAGCGGTGCAGCCTCTACAGGCCAAGAGGGTCCAGAGGCCGTTGGACCGGTAACTTTTGATCCTAGATCTCCTACAGTTGGCATCGTTCGCACTCCACTGAAGGACAGTCTGAAAGGTAACACATAATGCGAAGGGGCGTTGTAGAAGCCAAATCTTCATAAAATCTTTATGGCTACTTTTGACAATTTAATTTATAGCAATACAGGGCAGTATACTGCCTCACATCGTTTCAATTCTTAACTAATTTTACCCATGTGGTATATTATGCCATATAACCACCTTGTAGGTGACTGATGTAAATACGGTACAACCAACTTTTTACCTGGAACTACTTGTTGGTGATGCGTCAGATTGCTGTTGGCTTTTTGTCTAGGTTTTTTAAGATGAGATAAAACTAAGTTTGTGTGGAAGCCTAAAACTAGTGTGCTGCCAGCAAAGAAAAGAAAAAACAGTTTTGTGTTGCACTAGTCCAATCTTTTCAGACAAGCCAGAAGTGCTTCCTGAATAGAATAGAACACGTCTACAGACAGCATTAAAGGTGTCACTTTCCAATCAAGTTAATATGGGTTTTGGATGTCCCTAGAACATGTTAACTTAATTTTGCAGCCGAAATACCTCTCGGTTCATTCTGGCATGGCTGACATTTCACTCATGCTGTTTAAGTTACTTTAAAATTAACTACTTTCCCACGCACACTGTAATTTCAAGTAATTTAGAACACAGGAAATACGGATGGGGAGTAATACCACTTTTCCCCCAACTACTTTGAGACATAGATTTAGAGGCTAGATTTAAGGCCTTTTACAATGCTTTCAGGCAACTAACTGAAGCTTGTGTATGCACCTAGTTGAACAACCGGACGGTAAGAATTAGATTTTGCTTCATAGTCTTCATAGCTCTAAAACACCATGTCTTTCTTTGTCTCTCTTGCAGTAACAGTCAGCGCTCTGGCTCGTCGACTGAGCACGTTCTTCCTTACTGATGTGACAACTGGTGACTCTGCCTCCAATCCACTACCTCCTGTGTCCTTAACTAAACACTACAGCCTTTCTGGTGTAGAGGAGCAGAATGAGCAGAGCTCCAAAGAGCCCCTTCTCCCACCTAATTCCCACGATTCTCTCAGTGGGCCCATCAAATGTCCAACTACACCGACAGATGCCAACTCCTCCATGGGTTACGGCTCTTTCTCCACCAGCCCGTTTGTGTTGGTCGGTGAGGCTCAGGTTGAGGTTGGGGTGGACACTGACACCACAATCGAAGAGGCTGAAGAGGCGATCCTTCTGGGCGAGTCTCCGCTTAATCGAGAGCTTAGCCTCAGCATGCTTGGTTGCCGTGAGGGTGTTTACTCGCCAGAGTTTTTCCCCTCAGCTGAGGAGCGTCCATCCACCCCTGTTCCTCCTTTGGAGGACAGACAAGGTGAGGATCATTCATATGCGCTTCCTTGCATCACCTGTGAGCCCAGTCCGTCCACTCCTGTCCAAGAGGCCATCTTGCAACAAAGCACTGCTGTCACGGTACAGTCACCTGAGCAGAAGGTATGTTTACACCCAAGAGCAGGACATTTTTAGATTGTTTTTGAAAATCTAATTTTAACATGTTATCTTTGTGCACAGTGTGCCGTAGAAGAAACTGCTGTACTGCCAGAGCAAGTTCTGAAACCATCTGAGAAATCAAAACTAGAGGGTTCTGGGTCGGCCAAGAGTGAAGTCCCACTGCCTGCAATAACGTTCCCCAAGTTTGACACCTGCAGCCCGAGCCAGGTTGTATTCAGACCCCAGTGGCTGGGTGTGGGATTTGGAGCAACAGGCGTCCGTGCTAGAGGAGTTCAGAGTCGTGGGAGAGCGCCTGCCTCACCGCTGTCCACCCGCAGACCAGCTACTGATGAGAATGAGAATAAGGTTGTGCTCAACAAACAGAAGCAGAGAGGTAAGTTGCTCTTGTTATGCACATTGACTTATTTTATGTTGAAATGTTACTTTTTATGCAGAGTGGTGGATTACCTTTAATGGATGCCTGTACATTAGCATATCAATTGATCTTACTTTTCCTGTTCCAGGCAAAACTCTTATTGGTGAAGGAAGATCGCCTCTGCAGATCCTTAAGGAGACCAATTCTCCTAGAAACAATGCACAGGTTTATCCTACATTCATTCTCTCTCTCATTCACGATGTCCGTCAGCATGGGCTACATTATGCAGCCTTTCACACAGAAATCTTGTGTTGTAGGGCTATATTGAAATTATAGTCTTGGTATTCACAACAAAGCAGGTGTGTGTGTGTGTGTGTGAGCCAGTAAGTTTAAGTTCACTCACTGCGCCTGTAGTTTAAAAAGAGAAATTCAGGGTGGAGCCTCTTTGTTGTCCATAGAGGCTCATGGATACAAGACTATGAACCTTTTTTTCCCCCCCTTCTCTCTTAAATACTCTGAGGTTCTGGTCCATGTTGACCCGAGTGCACCATGTAATTTCTGCTTTTTCAGGTGCATTTCCATACTGTGAATTTCCTGTTGTATCATACTGTGAAACTACTGTTTTCTTACTGGGTTCAGATCCTTTAAATGAAAAGAACACTGAGGCAACACTGAACCCATTGTTATGTTTATGAAATCAATTTGAAATGGCTTTTACGTCAAGCATTCATGCTCCATTAGAGGATTGGTAAATTGTAGCCACGAAGGGACCATGGTGTAGCAACAAAATCTTCCATTAGCTTGTGGCATTCAAGTGATAATTAGACTTGATTAGGATTAGGCCCAAACTGTGGCGCGAAAACATTTCTTGGGTCTTTGGGTTCATGTTTTAGATGCAATTTTAATGCCAAATAATGGCCTGCATCTGTATGACTTTATTCACTGCACTGATCCCAATGATTGACCGATTTAGATAATTGCATAAATAACTAGGTGTATAGGTCTTGCTAATAATAAAATGCTCATTGAATGTCTGGTTGTATTCACAAATTATAAATTCAGTACTTCTGCTGAAAAGCCGATTTAAAGCACTAAAATACAATCTACCATGTCAGAGTGTGATGAGTTCAGCTGTGCAAATGAATGTGGTGTTATCTTCCCACTTAAAAATGGGCAAAGCAGTTTTACTCCTTAAACAACTTTGTACATATCTCTCTTGTGTGCAGATGAAGCTGAAGGTTTCTACTCCAGAGAAACAGAGGTTTAACCAAATGGACAGAAGAGCTCTTGTTCTTTCTCTCAATAAAGAAAATCAGTGAACGACAGAAACTCGGCGGACTAAATAATGGACTTTATTACATTTCCAAGCAAACACTCCGTACATAGAGCTCATTTCTCTCAGAAAACAGCTGTATAGAGATTGTGATTGTGTGTGTGGATATCTTTACGTTCCTTTTCCTGGGATCTTGTCAGTGACTTTTTTTTTTTCCTCTTTCTTTCTTTTTTTTACCCTTGCAAAACGTTGTAAATAAAATTGAAATTATTTTAACTTGACTGTCTTGTCTGCATTAGTAGGACTTCTTATTTTGGTCAAGTGTAACACTTAAAGTTTACTGTTGGTTTTTACGTTGTGTACTCTGGCTTATCTTTTTTAATGTGTAATACTGCACCCAAAATCGTGTTATGGCTTGGGCGAATATTCAGTACGTCGGCACAACCTAATATTGCTTTTCACAAACCATTCCATTACCAAGATATTTTAACCAGTTATTTTGCTCTGCATGTGATGTGAAAGTAGTTTTAAGTTCCAACTAGTAATATGTAGCCAAAAGGTGAGGAGAATAAACTATAGAGATGGTGGACAGTTCTGAGCAACTGGCCACCTATTACACTTTCTGAGATTGAATCTCAAATAATGCCAATTGGGAAAACTAGTGCAATAGGATGCACAATCCCTTGTTCCACATACAAAGTAGTGCCATTCATTAGGTGTTAGGGAATTGGGATTCAGCCTTGTGTAAGAACCTAATTAGTTTTGCAACTTGCGTTATCCATGAACTAAACATGTCTGGCTCAGACGGAATTCAGAATGTCATTGTAGCGAGTATTAGAGTCAACGTGTTTAAGATGACTTAACCTCATCAGATGTGTTTTCTGAATGAAGGTGCATCTGTGACTGGTTTTGAATGTGGCAAATCCTATTTGATTCATACACATTCACATTTCATACAAACTTCACTGATTCTTGTGATTGTGTAAAGCTGCTTTGCGACAATGTCAATTGTTAAAAGTGATTCCCAGTGATTTGTAGCATTCCTCTCGTTCAAACAAAGTACTGTACTCGGTTGAAACTCTTGTGTAAAGCAGCATAAAGCAAGTTATCAATTCTCTTGTTTCTGTTACCACTGAAAAAAGTTCAATGGCTTTCTTTCAAACTGTAGTGGTCCAAATAATTATGTTTTAAGAATTAAACTTTAAAGACTGCCATGATTTGACAGTGTATGGCCCACGCCATACTGAAATGTATTCACTGCCAGAACTCGGAGTAGGTCTGAGTAATTAAAGTGTTGAATTATTTAGATTTCCTGTTAGTAAGGAGTATAAAAGTATGACTCCAGTGTTGAGGATGGGGGCACCCACGACAGATGAGCATTGGCAAGTGGCACTTAAAACAACGGCGACGTTCAACTCTAGTCATGTTACTGTACTTACTAGTAGAGTGCAAATAAATTCTCATATTTAAACAACTTGCCAAGCAAAAATGAAGATGTTTAAGTCGCATAATACAGTTGAGAGCTTGGAAGTTTGTCTTCGGTGGAGAGAACAGTAAAATGGAAGATGGAAAAAATGTGTTTACAATTTTTGTGCTTTATTTTTTTCTTACTCAAATTTTCAGTGCTGTTTTTCCCCCTCTCAAATTAGGAGCACCAGTTGTCCTTGATCAAAATAAAAATCCATAAAACTGATTAATAAAAAGGATTAGACATTGAATTACGGTGCTTAGGCTTCTTTTATTAATGGAATATAGTGGAAAAGCCAAGGATAGTAAAATAACGCTACAAAGTATTTGGTATGCAATAGACAATATATAAGAAGAATAAAGATACTTCATGAAAATGACATGCTAAAGCAATGAAATGTAGCCAATATGATGTATTTCAAATAAATACAGATTATATATGAAATCAAATGTTAAACAATGTTTTTCAGACTTATAGCTCATAATGAATCTAAAAAGCAAAAGATTTATTATTTGATTTTAAAAATATGGATGCCAAATAGATGTTGGCAGCTTCTGCAATAGTTTGCATTATTTACACTTTAACTGTCATTGTTCTGCGTCGGTACGTTTCCATTTATTCTTTAAGTACTATGCACTAGTAACAGGATTTAAGATCAGCCGAGACTACTCTACCTACTTTGCTCTACTTAAGTTGTTTTCTTTCAACGTTACCTGAAAAGTGTCTCCTGCAGTTATTTAGGGAACTCTGGTCCCTGAGAAATTTGAACAATCCTATATATCACTTGTTTAGTTTATTGCATAGTTTCTTCAAGAAAATAAATGTGTCTATATATATATATATATATATATATATATATATATATATGCCATAATGGTCTCAAGTGCAAACGCCTATCTCTCACTCTCACTCTCTGCCCATGTACATTTAGATGGTTCCCTGAATCATGTTTCTTCTCTTTGCCTTGGAGATGCGGCTTGTTCAGAAGGTGTTTCAGTTCCAGACCTTCAGGAAGCTATCCCAGGATCCTGTGCAGCAAGCCATTCCGTCGGTGGACATACCGAGGCAGCTCACTCGGTTATCGTGACCTGAGAGTGTTCCTGTGGAAAGAAAACAGCATTTTGCATCACAGAATGCTAACAGCATAACCTTTATTTAATTTACATTGAGCATTCGGCAGATGTCCTGGTCCATTACATTTTATCTCATTTTTTCACATCTGAGCAATTGGAGGTTAAGGTTCTTGCTCAAGGCCTCAACAGTGGCAACTTGGTGATGCTGGGGTTTGATACCGGAACCTTTAACCACTGAGCCACCCCTGACCCCAGAATGTTCTGTTCATTTATATGCAAGTGTTCCAGGTCCTGGTTTCCTTCTTCCGTCTTCTATTTCTAGTTTCTAGTTTCTTTAAAAGCATGTTTTGAGTTGTTTTGGTTCCTAATGCTTATTCATGGGAAGTCTGGGCAAGAGCCAGGAATTCATCCTGGATGGGATGCAAGTCTGTCTCAGGGTGCACACACACACACACACATTAATTTCCTAAAGTAAATTTAGCATAGCCAATGTAGTAACTGGTATGTTCAAATATACAAATTTCTATACTTCTGAAGGTTGTGATCATGGGTTTGTTTTAAATCTGTGACCAAGTGTTTACACAGACCTGCATTTTTTATTAAAAATGCATTTATCATGGCCTGGTCACTTACAGAGTCTTGCCCCAAAGCTGAGTAAATCATGTTAACCTTTCTCCTTGTTGCTCCCTCCTCCTCCCTGGCTTCTCTTTAATTTGCCCTCACTCACCCACTCTCTCCGCCTTCAGCGTGTCCCAGATGTTGCAGGTGAAGTCATCATAGCCAGCCAGGATGAGGCGTCCAGAAAGTGAGGGTGCGAGGCCGGTGACACCGCTCATCAGGTTGGAGTCCTTGTAAGTGGCCAGCTCCTGATCACCGCGGAGGTCATACAGCCTGCAGGACGAGTCGTCCGAGCCAGTGATCACCGCAGTCCCACTGGGGAAGAACTGCAGAGGAAGGGAGAGTGTACGTTTCACAATGTGCTTGAAATCGAAGATGATTAGAAAAGTAGAGAGAAAGAGAGATTTACCCCAATTGCATTTACGTCACTCTCGTGGCCATGGAATGTCTGTTTGCACTTTCCCTCTCGTATGTCCCACAGTTTGGCTGAGTAGTCGCACGATCCTGTAATAAAAAAATTGAAGTCTGGAGACAAAGCCATTGACATGCAGTCACCAACGTGCCCAGCAAAAGTCGTCTTCTGTTCCCCAGTCTCGATGTCCCAGAGACAGCTGAAGAAAAATGAAAGATGTTTATTTTTTCCCTCAGTATCAGACTTCACGTTTTGACAAAACTACTGCCAATGTAAGGAAATCATTGTATTATTCGATTGGTTTCTCTTATTTGTAGACCAGAAAAAACACGGAAAAATCACCAGGTATTGTCTCCTGAGCAGGTAATGATCTCCTTGTCATTCAGGAAGCGACAGGTAGCCAAATAGCCTAAGTTATATAAAAAAAAAAAATGGAGACAGGGGACTTAGTGCACATGTAGATATCACACACACACACACACAGGCTGAAGTGATGTTAGAGTCTGTTGAGGTCCTGACAAGAATTTGCATGGGGTCACTTCAACCAGCATTCATCACCATTATCAATACAAATTCTAAATAAGTTTGCCAGCCCTCAGGGGCCCCACGCCTTGCTTGCTGACAAGCAGCACCTCTGCATAGAAGTGAATCGCAGCCAGTCTATCAATTTTATTTAATTACATTTTTGGGCATCTTTTTTACATTTAAAGTATTAAGAAAATACTAAAATCTTATTACTAAACTTTTTTTTAGCATAAGGCATAAACCCCAAAGTATAAGAAGAAGCAGTTTCTATTTTTTGCAGGAACAGTAGAAATTAGTCAATTTTAGAGCACTTAACGTTGAAAAGTTTTAAAAGTGTGAATAGGTTTTGAATAATAATGATAATTATAATAATATAATATAAACAATACTAGATTTATCTGCACACTTCTAATCACACACCCATCTTATTCTATCTTCTTAATATATGTCATATTCATTACATTAGAAACAACTCACTATATATACATTTCACACTAAAAGAAAAATAGTATGATGAATATTATGATATTATTATCATATTATCATATAGATAAACATGTAACATATAACAATATATTTAGTAATATATATATATAAATATAATATATATATATATATATATATATATATATATATATATATATATATAAGTTTTTTAAATATTTTATTTATTTATTTATTTATTTATTTATTTTTACTGAAGTGTGTATAAATATTTTCCCATATATTCCTGTATATGTGTGTGTATGTATGCATAAATCCATATTCAGGTGTTTGGCAGGTGTTTGCACCGTTATGTCCAATCAGCTCACGGATGACCTTAATTTGCCCATCTTTTGGCGTCAGGTTGTAGACAGAGCACATGTTGTCCAAGCCTCCACATGCCACCAGGTTTCCTGAAGGTGAATACGCACACGTCATCACCCAGGAAGACTTCAGTGAGATGGCATTCACCTGGAACATGGACATGGAGCAAAGGTCAAAGAATTCAATTACATTTTTTTATTGATTCGGCTTCTAACAGTATACTTGTGAATATGTTTCCTTAAACATGTTTCTGTTCATTCATTTAAATTACACCATCAAGATTTACTGTTTCCTGCCATTTTGGATGTCTATCTCTTTTTTTCATGGGTTTTATAGCATAACACTAGAATTAACTTCTAGAATTAAAAATATTTAAATCTCGCCATATCATCCGGAGATCGTAAGTTCGATTCCCGGGTGATGCTGTAACCTCTCGCAGCCGGAGGTCTAGAGAGAGCTGATTGGCCGAGCTCTCTCAGAGGGGAGGGATGAGAGGTACTTAGTGCTCCCACATTAATCACGGCTCTACAGCCAGTCAGAGGCGTCTGTAGTCACGCAAGCGGAAGGAGCGGATAGCGCTGCCCTCCGAGTGTGTTATACCGCTCCCAATGGTGTGGCATCGAGGAAACACGTGATAGGGTTGTAGTGAGTGGTAGTAGTAGCCTTAATGTGGGAGCGCCCTAGTGACGGGGAGGAATTGGACACGACTAAATTAGGGAGAAAAAAAAAATCATTTCATATCAGATTTTTTTTTCTTACCATAAGATGGGTTTTTTTTCTATCCATAAAGCTATGCAAATTATACAAATCCAATTTTCCCAATTTTTTCATTAAATCTTTATTTAAAAAAAACAACAATTATGTGAAATTTTATTCGTTCGATAAACTGGTATGTGAACATACTACAAAAACGTGAAATTCAAGTCTAAAACGACTTTTGTGATGTGCAAATTAACATGTTCGTCATCACAATTTAAAAGAAATTTGCATTACAAAACTAGCTAATTGAAATTTATTTTTTAAACTGTGTTTTGTTCTGATGTGGAGAAAATAGGATGCGGTATCTCACACTACCCAGTACAGTACTCTGCATTCACTTTATCCACATTAGTTCTTCAACCTGTGACCTACAGTATACAGTGTATACTCTATAGAGTGACAACAGCGCTCGGCCTTGAGCCACTTCTAGCGGTCCGTCTTCTGGATCACCGCCATTTGATTTATTTCATGTTATTACAAGCTTGTGGCAGTAAAATCTGAAGTACTAGAGTATGTTGCATGCTCTGACGTTCCCAGCAAAAGGGGAAAAAAAGAACATTTATATAGACTCCCTGCTGAATCGGACACAGACCACAGATCCAGCTGGAAATAATTGTATTGACTTGTTCAATATACATAACCTGAGGTACTGAGGTTGATATTGGTCTATCAGCTATGTGCTTTTACTCGGTTCCTCTTTTATATTTTGCTCCTCTGGATGTTTGGTGCAACAGAGAGATGTCTGACGTTTTATGGTAAGTAAATGCAAATTCTAAGGTTGGGAATGTAAAATCATCGCCATTCCACATCCACCCTGTTTTTGGTTTATTTGTTGAACTTAAATTCACCACTAATCAGGTTTATATATTTATTTAGATCAATATTGAAATTAAGACTAAGAGCTGGGGTCATAACGTCTATGCTGCCATAATTTCAACTCCGAATCCCGGCTGCTAGACACAACTGGATCGTCGGTGTGGCAGCATGGCAACATCTGGTCACGTGATTCATTCCTTATACCATTTACGTATCCTGTATAGGGTCGCAAGAAACCCGGAGCCCCGCCCAGGAGCGCGGGGTTCACCCTGGACACATCCATTCACACCCTCACACACTCATTCACACACTACAGGCAATTTGTGAATGCCAATTAGCCTAATCTGTGTGTCTTTGGACTCTGGGAGGACACCGGAGTACCTCGAGGAAACCCACCAAGCACAGAGAGAACAAGCAAACTCAGACCAGAGGTGGAAATCGATCCCTGGAGATGCGAGGCCACAGTGGGAACCACTATGGCCACCACACACTCTCTATATTTGGTAAGATGTTGAGTACCTTGTTGGAGGTCTGGGTGTCCCATATGATCAGTTTGCCATCCTGAGATGCGCTCACACACAGTCTGACAGAAAGCCACAGAGACACATAGTAAACCAATGATGATATATATATATATATTTATCACAATGTACAATGTGTATTGATTTAAAACTAATGTATAATACATATACATTAAACATACAGTATATAGGTAGAACATATACATTAAAAAGCAAATTGTGCACTATCAGTGCGTCAGAGAATTAAGCCAGTTACACAATAATCTCTTTAATTATAATGCTTACTAAACGTCTGATCATATGCAATAACACACCAGATTACATGCAGGTGTGTTTGTGTTTTAGTGGAGTGTAGAGGTTGGTGTGCCACTGGCTGGCTCTGCACTGCTCGTGATTTGCATGCTTGTGGTAAGCTGTCTGTAGCTAGGTAGGTACGTGCTGGACTGTGTATGTGTGTGTGTATATACTTTGATTCTGTTCCCCATTGCAAGGCGTAGACCTTGCCCGTATGTCCTCTTAGTGTCTTCCTGGTTTTGAGCTGAATCTTTGACAGTGACGCTGTGCCTGAGGCGCTATCCTTCAGTGTGGCATCCTGCACTGATTTACGTGCCGCCTGTGGAGGTCAAGGGTCGGAGAAAAAATGAACTAATTTTCAGTTTTAAATATGTACATGCAATAATTACAGGTCACATTTAAAGGTGCAACAATGGCACCTGGGCAGTGCTAGGATTTGCAGAGAATCAAACAAATTGTATTATTATTATTGTTGTCTGTATGAGTGTTTATTTGAAACCATTAACCGATGTTATATACTATACCAGTAGTTCAAAGTTCAAAGTAAGATCACTTGCAATGTATGTGTGTACGTGTGTGTGTGTGTGTGTGTGTGTGTGTATGTGGCGTTAGATGGTATGGTATCAGACTGGAGATACTAACAGCGATCTGCTCCTTGATGTTCTCCACCTCCTTCCGAAGTTGCGCCAGATCCGCCATGGCAACAGATGTCAGGCACAGACAACAACAGAGATGGACAGGAAGTGAGATCAGGTGAGCGCAGTGATGTCTAGGAAACGTAAAAGAGCAGAAGTCAATGAATCAAAAGCGTTTAAACGAAAACAACTCTTTGAATTTAATGTTTCATTATTTAATATCACTCGATAGGCCTCACCTCTGTAGGAAGGTCACATTTTATTGAAACCAAAACACTCCCTCCCTGCCTTAGATGGCCATTTGCAATTCAAACTCTTCTCAACTGGTTTGCAAATCGTCACAAATAAGGATGCACGCAAACATCCACTGATTCGCCCATACGTCCTCAAAACATTCACAACAGAATCCTATAAACACTGATTGCAGTCCTAACAAGTACCTTTGTGTTCGATTTTTTTTCCTTTTTTTTCAGTACATGGTCTTCTAACACACATCATGTCATATTAATCGTGTCATATTAATTTACGTCTCCCAAGCAGTCATAAACACTTTCTACAGTAGATTTCATTTTACACACATACTGTATACACGTAAAAATCACATAAAAGTGACTCCCTTTTGTATAGTGAGTTCGACACATATACTTGGAACGCTATTCACTCAAAAGGAGTATTGTTTACGTATTTAAGCCTCTTTGAAGTACTCTTTCAAAAATCTAAGAATTTCTATGTCATTTCTGCAGCATCTTAGAATAGAATCAAACGTCCAGAGGGAAGACAAACAACACAGATAAGACAAAATTCATTATTATAGCAAAATCTTACCTTTTAAAGCGAGGTCACTTTTTCTTCTATTGCTGTGTGTTAGTGTCTCTAGCGAGCTCTTATGACCAAATGAGTTTGCCTAAAATTTGTTTGAGGAGGGGGAGAGAGAAAAGGTGCAGGCAGGCTTAGAGGGAGGGAACTGCTCCGTCATGGACATTAGTCAAATGGTGTCGGTTTACATCTTTTTCCAACGTGAATCTGAGGACTAACAATACTCGATGGTGTTTTATGCTCTTCGGTGTTCATCAGATTGGGTATAATAATATACAGAAGGCCTTTTTTTAGTTCAAAGTGTTGTGTAGGCTGGTGAAGGGAATCCAGGGGACCCAAGATAGGACCACATTGGAATCACAGGTGAAGAAAGAGAGATGGGAAAAGCTAGAGAGAAAGCAAGGACGGAGGCAGGATGGGTTTAGAGGGGTTTAAATCAAGACTGGTGAGATTTTAAGAGAAGCATTTTGCCTCAAGTCTGCTCTGGTCTGATTACAGACTGCTCTTCACATCTGGATAAGAGCTGAAAGGGTGGGGAGGAAGAGAGAGAAAGTGTGTGTAAGGGTTTCGTGAGTGTGGCCTAGACATAATTTGAATCCTGGACACTGTCCACTGTGTATGACCTTTCATTACTGCATAGGTCTGGAATACAACATGCACCTGATCATGCATTTGATTCATGTCAAACTTTTTTCATATACGAGACTATTTTTAAAGTCAAAGCAATGCTGGACAACTCATACACCTACAGATTTTCTATTCTGATTAAATTTTTAACATAATTATAATACTATCTATCTATCTATCTATCTATCTATCTATCTATCTATCTATCTATCTATTAATGTGGTCAAATGTCAATAACTAAAAAAAGATATCTGCAATTGTGTATTGTTTTAAATGTGACAAAATGTGCACCCACAACACAATATAAAAGAAGCGCAATCACTTACCTCTTCCTCTTTCTCCTCCTCCTCCTCCTCGTCCTTCTTCTTCACAGTTTTATATGTATACTGTATATTTGCTCTTGTATTTGTTTGGTTTCCTCTTCACTTGTTTATCACATAACGCTGTTTGACATTGAGCCTCTCAGCTTTAAACCCGTCCTGAGCTCTCCTGCCTCTCTGCCACTTCTCTGATGATGTTTACAGATGATGTTTGCAGGGGAATGAAATGAGCTCAGATTTGAAAGGATAACATAGTGAGTGAGAAAGGAGGGATATTTGCCTGAGAGGAAAATAGAAAGTCGGGAAAGAGGCTGTCGGCTTGAACCACCTTGAAACCTGAGCTCATGAGAATAGATGCTACTTGGAGAAATTAACACGGCAGATGTGATAGGGAACATTTATTATTATTATTATTATTATTATTATTATTATTATTATTATTTAAAAAAATTAAGGGCTTACTATTTGTGAGAATGAAATTTGAAGACTAGTAAACAAATTGCTTGTGGCACATTTTTTCATAAAGTGTTACGCACTGTATTAGAATGTTAGATTCCTATTTTAATTGAAAATAAGTACTTTATCTCAAACTACATGGATATAAGCAAAACTCGATTACTAACATTTACCATTTAAAAAAAAACAAGTTATTTTGATTTGATAAACTATATGCTTTTGATGTCCCAGAGTATCTGTGCTACATACATTAGGCAAGGCAAGTTTATTTGTATAGCACATTTAATACACAATGGTAATTCAAAGTGCTTTACATAAATGAGAAGAAAATAATCATAAAATGAAATCGAAAATAATCGCAATAAAACTTTTACAATTATTTCAAATTTGATTTAAAATAAAAATAAAAGCAGTTTGCAATGAAACTTTTAAAACTATTTAAAATAGTAACACAGTTTGTGCCAATGAACTGAGAAATATATTTGCAGATGTATTTAAAATCATTGCATGGCAGTTTATTATTCACCGCTCACCATGTGACTCGCTCATAAGCAAATCAAATGACTCAAGCGTAGCTTTTTTGCATCTTCAAGATGGCAGCATGTACAGAGAGCGTGTCCGCTCTCAACGTGTCCTCGCTCGACTTGACTTGATCTCTGAAGAGCTATCATGATACCTTTGTTCTATACCCGTAAAAAAAAGAACTGCTATGGTATTTTAATGATGGTATGAGAGTAGAACTCTGAACATGATTTGTGCTCTGTGCAGACCTCAAAATTTCTCCTTTGTTAAACAAAGCTTGAGAAATTACCACTTGAGGGACAGAAGGTCCTGCTTGTATCATATTGTGTTTGAGTTTAAATTAAAAGATTAAGAAAAGAACAACGGATAAAGAAAGGAAATAAAATGACAATATGCATAAGCAAACTATTACATATCTGAAAAAAAAAAAAAGATTGAAATCCCAGTTTGGAATTTTTTCAAATATGTAATATTTTGTCATTTTAATTCCTTTCTTTATCCGTTGTTCTTTTCTTAATCTTTTCAACAAGTCCTTTTAAGTTGCCAAATAAGACAGTGTCTATTAATAATTTATTACAGAGTGATGTTTAAATTCTTCAGGACAGAGAAACTTCTGCTTTCCGGTTACTCTGTAAGATGAAACAGAATTGTTTGTAAACAGTTTTTAACATAAAAATTCACCACAATATATACTTTTCTTTAAAGTGAATGACTTGAACTAATTTAACAAACAAACAAACAAACAATATATATATAATTAGTTCTATATATATATATAAACAGGTTAAACCCCTCAAACACCCGATTGCAGTTGTTGCCGCCAAGGGTGGCACAACCGGTTATTATGTTGAGGGCAACAGCTTTTTCACATATACAGGTCCAGGCAGGTTTGAACATCTTTTAAAAATTAAATTATCATTTGAAAACTGCATTTGGTATTCTCTGGTTATCTTTGTGTAATATTGAATTTTGTTTGACGATTTACAGTACGTATGGCAAATAAGCAAAAATCACCCACAGATCACCCACAGCACCATCGCAACTGCCAGATTAATTGACTAACATTGATTATCTTCCAAAACTCTGGTGACAGGATCCACAAAGCTCATCTATCCCTGTGGGGACCAAAGGCTAACTTGTCTGGTCCAATTCCACAGAAAAGCCAATGTAGTACAAATTACTGAAAAAAAAAGTCAATGCTTGTCACAATGGAATCGTATTAAAACACCCAGTACATCACAGCCTGGCACAGTATGGGGTGCAAGTTGTTGACTCGGCCTTCAAATTCCTCAGATCTCGATCTCACTGGGCATCCATTGACTATGCCAGACAAACAAATCTGACCGAGACAACCCACAGCACCCAGAGGATCTGCTGCTAATATCCAAGGTCTAGAAATGACAGCTCAACCCCAGAGCTCCTGTAGATTCATGTCCTGAGGGACCAGAGACGGCTTGATGGAACAATTGGGAATTTGCTCAAAATTTGCTATAATGATTTGGATTGTAATGCTATGGCTGATCAGTGTGCATAGAAAGTAATAGGCTATTGTTATAAGGAGATACTGTGATGCAGTGAAACGCATAACATTAGGCTGTATACAGTATATACTGTAATATTTGGCCAACAATATGTGGATGCATGACTATGACAACCATAACTTGGAAATTCCAAGATATTTAGAATTTAGGTTTAAACAGCACTAGAATTAAGACCCCCAACCATGTTCCAGCATGACAATGCCTCTGCATACAAAAACAGCGATTTGAAGGTAGAGTGGAAGAAGTTGAACGCCCTGGACAGAATCCTGACCTCCAGTTCATCCCACTGGACACCTTTGGGATGTACTGGAATACAGACTGTACCACAGACCTCCTTATTCAATATCATTGCACGATCTCACCAAGGTGTGTCTGAAAGGGCAAATCCCAACAGCCACATGCTGAATTCTAGTGGAAAGCCTTTGCACATATCTACAAACTTATGTCCATATGGTGTATATGTATCACAGTAACTCCTTTACAACCACAGCATCTGTTGTTATGTGACCTTTTAGATTTCTTGCAACGAAATTCAAAATGAAGGTGTGGCACCATGAATGTTGAAGCACAGTAGGAAGTCCGATATTTTTTAAAGCATGACTATAGACATTTTAAAAACACAGTACATACTATCTTAACCACATGCTGTACTGAAAACCTGGAATGATTTTACTGTTGTTTTTTAAAATCTTTTATATTTGGTGGCAGTGACACTATATATGTATCCAAATGTCATAGTTTCTAAATGAGGTCACTGTTCATTATCTCGTTTCTCATTGAGGTAAGTAAAAATTGCACTGATGACAAAACCTTAGGGTTTTTTGTAAAATCTAAGTAGTAAAAGGATCCTTATGAAAATGGCCACATTTACAAAATGATGTTTACAAAGATAAAAACAAAGGCAAATGTAGTAGAACTGCTGAATATCTGATTGACTCTCATTAAGTCGGGCCGTAGGCAAAGGGGCTTGTTCTTATGAGCATCTACTGTAACTGGCTCTTTGCTCTATGACAAGAATGAATTCACTCCTCTGGGGTAACTCACAATAATCCTTCAAATTAATTGATCATATAAAATTACTTTGTACATTTTCTGATACATACAGCATTAATAAACATTCTGATAAAGGTGATGAGATAATAAGCTCATTGTATTGCTTAATTTAGTTAACCCTAAATATATATTACAGCAAATGGGTGAGATCTTGATACACACTCAGTATGTGTTTTATTAATGAAAAGGATTATTTTAGGAGGGCACGGTAGTGTAGTGGTTAGCACTGTCGCCTTGCACCTTCAGGGTCCGGGTTCGATTCCCATCTCTGTGTGCATGGAGTTTGCATGGTCCCCCCGTGCTTGGTGGGTTGTGTGTGTGCTCTGCGTTGGATTGGTACCCTGTCCAGGGTGTAACCCCGCCCTAAGTTTCCTGGAATAGGCTCCAGACCCGCTGCGACCCTGAACACAGGATAATGTGGTATCGACGGTGTGTGAGTGAGTGAGAGGATTGATTTAATCATTTCTTGGTGCGATTATTATTTCATATTCTAAATGGGAGCTTTCTAGGCTTTAAAAAACAAATGCATGGAGGATTATGTGTAATCTCACTCTCCATCCTCCCCTTTGCTCAAAACTTTTCATCCTCTCACTCATGTTTTGTCCCTGCCATTTTTTTAAAATCACTCTTAATGTCCAGACCATGACTCTTACCTGTATTCTTCTTGCTGGTTCATTAAAATCTTCCTATAATAACAAGCTCGATCTAGTTAATCCTTTTTTTTATTTATCCAGTAAAAAAAAAAATCATCAAATAATGAATTCTGTGACACCACTGCTTGGACTACGTATATATACAGAAAATAACTCACTCACACACACATACAGCATCTGAGACGCTTCTGGAGTGAATATCAAATGTTCAGTAAGAGATCACAGATCTTGTGGATCATGTGTCTGAGGTTCATTCACTTTCAAAGTTCATCTTTCCCAGTTGAAACTCTCTCCCTCTCTTTGCTTCTGCCCTTAGGCGACTGGCTCCGCCCACTCCGCGCAGATGCATGGTTGCTGTCTTGCTCCTCCTTTTCCTCCTGTGCATTTGGTACGTTGATTCCCAACATGGCCTCAGCTTCCTCTCGTTCCTTGAAACATATGAACAATTAAATAGACATAAATTCTAACACTATGTTATATTTACTCAAATTGTAAAAGTCACAAGTATAATGTAGTGTAATAAATATATTTCTATTATTTTGCCTATCATACCATGTGTAGTATAATTATACCAGACATTCATTTTTAGAAGTTGGACATTTCTGTATTGTAAATTCTTTTTGATTGATCTTAGGAAATATTAAAATATTAAAATATTTTGAGATACTGGATTTTTGATTGTCATGAGCTGAAAGCTGTAATCATTGAATGTAAAATAATAAAAAAAAAAAAAGTTTTTTAAATTGAATTACAAAAAACACAACCTTTTACACAACATTCAAATTTTCGGAGGTTTACAGTATATAGTGAAAGGGTGATAAGGGACGCAGTAAAATCCCCAGTGTTGTAACACTCTCAGAGTTTATTTGAATCTAGTTGATCCTATGTAAACACTGCAGTGCGTTAATTCAACAATCTGGCTGTTAATTCAACACTGGGAATTTTGCTTTGAAGAGGACAAGACTTATAAAGCAACTATTAAGAAACTAAAGTCTCAAACCTGAGTTTAAGGTGATAATGCACACACATTTTAGGACCAGTATGAGCTTGAAAATCCCCCTGTGCTAGTTGATTTGAATGTCACACCGCACTACCTACTGCAGGGTGCGGAGACGAAAAATAGCAATACACTTGCGTAACTATCTCACACGGACAGAAATATCACCCAGGGGGGATTAAAAAAATACACAGCATTGTCACTGTTCAATTTTTTTTTGAAGAGTAGTCAGGGCAAGAGTCGGTGCTTCTCAGAGGTTGTTTGGTAAGTTTAGGATGGTTCAGTCTGGATCATTTCTAAACTGGAAACAAGCTGTCAACGGGATTGATATAGTACCTTTAAAAGGATGAACCAATTAATTAGGAGACAAAATTGTCAAGTTTCGGCCCAGCTGATTAAAATTTTTAATTCTTGGGAAGGAAAAAGATTTATCCTCATCATGCTAGGAAAAAATTTTTCAAGACATAATCAATCACGTAGCCTGTAACAGCGGTTCTGTTCAGGCCTTTTATATGCTTTACTAATAATTAATTTATTGCATCTTAAATCTTCTCTCACCATGTCCCTGTGACGCTTTTCCGTGGTGAACCATAGTGCAAGTGCACACCTGCGACCTGCGGTGACCGCCGTGACGCCATGAGGGTTGACAGGTCCTGAAGTAAAACCAACAAGGCGCCCACAGCTAGGCTTCACCCTGGCCTTGAGAGACAATAGAAAGGGTGTGAAGATTACAACCAACAGAGTGAGAGCAGAGTAAGCTGTATGTTTTCTTAACTTTTCAGTTATAGATGTCATATTGACCTTGAGACATAGGTTTCTTTTTACATTGATTTACATTAGATTTGTTTTCATTTTATACACAATGTATGATATTTACCTTAGATATTGGGCATGTAACTGATTTTTGTGTTGATTAACAGGTTATAGGTATGTGCTGCATGTGTGTGTAAGTAAGTAAGAAAATAATCTTTAATAAAATAATTTACAGAAAGAAGTCTAATGTGCATTTTTAAAAGACATTTGTAATGGTCATTAGAGAATCTGTAACAATGCCGTACATCAAGAGCAGTTTTTAAATGGGACATTATGATTAGTTTAGAACTTAAAGCTTGCTGTTTGCGTTACTGGCGTTAGAGATTAGAAACGTCTTACTTTGATTGTTTTGGCATCTCTATCTGTGAAGAAGAGCTCTCCTCCTTCAAAATCATCGTTCAGGTAGAGAATAGCGCTGCAACAACATTTTGCACATATATGTTACATGCAATTTTGGATTGTATTTGGATGTATGGGTACATTATTAACGGGTGTACCTGAGGTCTCTGTGTGTGTATGCAGGTGCTTCCCTCCAGCACTGCCTGGTCTCCGGCTCCAGTAGACAGTTATCCACGTGAACAGGGTGAGACAGATCCAGTCTTCCTTCCTGATGCCCTAAACACGGACACACCCATAGACTTCAGTCAATCCTCAGAAATGTGTCTGTAACCTCACCTGCAGTGGAGTGTTTGTGTACCTGGAATGGAGGAGCGGCAAACGAGGTGTGTGTAGGAGAAATAGAGAGCGGAGTGGCTTCTGAAATAGGAGTGAATTAGGATCCTGGCTCTCTCGCCTACTTCATGTAACAGCTTGGCGTGTGATTCGTTTAACAGTCCATCCTGCGCCAACTGAATGACAGAGGTTTGCCGTAAGAACTCTTAAAATGGACACAAGTGAGGTTAGGTTGGGATTGTGTAATTAATTAATTTATTTTTTTACCTTAAAGGCCTTTAAAACAGTCAGGCCTTCAAATTTCTCATGAGGTGTGTGTGGAGAACGCCGTCCCTTGTAACCATCACCAACTGATGCAGCAATCTGCAACAGGATGTCAGGAAATAGACCCTGCTGATGCGTATTTCTATTTCTAGTTCATTTCATATGGTGTATTTTAAAAGCAAGTTTAAAAGTAAGGACCAGAACACAGTCTGATTGAATGTAAAGGGTTTGAAAAAAATACTAGTCATTGTAAAGCCCTACAAAGCTCATGGATTTTAAAAAATGCATGCCTAAACCTGAAGCTAAATACTCTGTGACATGCTGCAGTACATTTAACTTAATTTAAAATAGGAAACTGATTTGGCATCCAGATTAGGATATTCCCAAGCCACTCATTGGGTCAGTAAGCACTGTGCTAGTAAGCAAATACACTGCCTGGCCAAAAACAAGGTGCACACATTCCATTTAATCACCTTTAGTTTTGATTGCATAACACAATGTGGTGGCCAGGTGAAGTGGGAAAATGATTCCTCATACTCAGGACAACTCTTTCACAATTTGAGTCCTGGAATATGCCTGAGCCATCAGGGAAGACAAACCTCACATTATTGCCACATAATGTTGCTGAGCCTAGACCTGATCTGATCTAAAACAAACCCCAGATCACAACGCTGCCTCCAGAGGCTTGTACAGTGGCCACTATGCATGATCGCTTCATAGAGCAGTTATGCTTTCCTTTATACCCTGATGCAACCATCGCTCTGAAATAGGTTAATCTGAAGTCATCAGACCACATGACCATCATCCATTGTTCCAAATCCCAATCTTTATTCTCCCCAGAAACCTTTTTTCTAATGAATCTTCCTAGCAAGTGGTTTTCTTGGACATGGCCAGACAGCTGTTTAGTCCCAATCCAGTAAATTCCCATCGCATTGTGTGTGCATGGAAATGTTCTTACTTTCACTATTAAACATAGCCATGGTTTTCTTTTCTGACCACATTTTTTCCACTAAGCTGACGGTTTAGCGTGATCCTTCCAAGTTTTCATAATGTGTTTCAGTTATTTCAAATGTCCCTAGTTGCTTTCTTTGCTTGATGCAGCCAAATTATTTGTCTCTTCTGAAATGGCAAGGGTTTTTTTTTTTGGCCAGGCAGTGTATAAAGAAACGAGTAGGGGATGTAGTAGTGATCCTTGAGGAACTCCCCAGACAAAAGTTGAGGAGAAAGAAAATAGGATAACCGACAATAATTGTAGAAATATTGTTACTCCTGCAGCTAACAGCCTTGTGAGAAGAGAATGATTGGGTATATACTGTAGCTTCATCAGCTTACATTTGCCAGCTGCATTATACTGTCACATTCAGGTTGAGACATAACGCCGTCCAATACAACACGATTTGTTCCGTTCAGGACTGCATCATCCATTGTAATGGTCACACCAACCAGAGGGACTGGACCACCTGAGAGAGAGAGAGAGAGAGAGAGAGAGAGAGAGAGAGATGGGTGAGATTTAGATAGACAGCAGTGTGTGCTGTTTAATTAACTTGATTAATTTTAATTCTTTCTACTCACCAGCATAGAATCCACTGTCATCCACCTCTAATGCCCTCTCTCCTTCTTTTAATCTCTCATTAAGTTGTTCTCTCTCTGTTCTGAAAATGAGAGAGTGGAGTTATGAGGTGCTCGCTGTAATCTCACCATAGGTTCCTGAACCCTTAATGTTTTCAAATGAGGATAAAAAATTTTGTCCTGACTACAGTGACTATAAACCCTTGTACAAATCTTCTGTTAGGTATCATTCTTTTGCCAAACCTCTTTCTGGTTGAAGATATCAGTTAAGTTGCGCTAATAAAGAGAAAACGGAAGGGAGAAAATGTTAGTCTCACCTCCAGCTCTCCCTCAGGGTTTCAGGCACTATGTCCTCTGGCGTCCAAAGATCCTGCCAGAGACCGAGCAGAAAACCTTCTTTCATTACTTTAGGTGAAAAAAAAACAAAAAACGAGTAAAAACAAATGGAAAACTGAGATGTGTTTTACCGGGTCGAAGAATTTGAAATCAAGATTTTCCACTCCAAAGTAAAGCAATTTCTTTTCTGCTAGAGCTCTGTTGATGTAGTTGGAAATTTCCTGTGAAAAAAGAGAAGATTGCTACGTTATACCAGGTCTCCTAGTTTCCCCAGAGTACATCTTTTTCAAACATATTTCAAAATATTTCTGGATTTCCATAATGAGAAATGTATAGAACTTTTTGTTATCTATTCTTAGATAAAGGTTTTATAATTTGTAGTAAATTTCGTACATTTAGGCTTATAGATTATTTATTAGTGACTAGTGTTAGTATGCGTCTTTGACGGGAAAAGAGTTTGTAGAAATGTTTATAAGGTTAAAGCTATAAATAAGCTATAAATAAATAAGCTGATCAGCTTTACTGTAATATCAGTGATATTATTTTTTCAGGTGGAAACCAACATACACGCCTGCCGGGCTTTATTAGTAATTTGAATTTTTAATACAAAGAAATTACATTTTGTAAGGTTGAGTATCTCAAGCCTTGTTACATTAAGTTGTTTTTTCATCGTCAGCCAAATACACACACTGTTCGGTAATCGGAGCGTGAATCACAGATGAAGAATGGAAAAATTTGATCAAACAGGGATTACGTTTTGTCTTACAATGACTCAAGCGTTTACAATTCACTAATACCACTTCAGCGCTGTTGTTTCAGCACTAAAAGTATTAACTAACTAAAAATAAAAATATTAATTAACTAAAAGAAATTCAGTTTAGCTTTTCTAATTAACATCTATTGGTGCATGTATTTGTGTACATTGAACAAGTAGTTTTATAGTAGCTTATTTTAAAGTAAATTATAAAATCCGGCACATAACTGTTGGACTTCACTTATGGTGCAGGGTAAACTTCAGGCTGATATCTAAGTTCAGGCAGAGGTCGATTAACTTGCTTGTTTAAAAATCTGGCACATAACTAACTGCTCATAACTTCACCTCAACATTTTAGGCAGATATCCAAGTCCTGTCAGAATTTCATTACATTCCATCCAGCCAGTTTGACGTGATGCTGTGACATAATCTGGCTGGACAGACATATAGACATACGGAGAGAAATTTTTTTGGGACTGGTTTTGGGTCCTCCAATGTATGAAATGTAAAGATATCATTGAACGAGTGAGTTCTGACCAATGCACAGACAAAATACCACTTTTATTTATAGAGATTGCAGATTTTCAGTAAAGGTTTGAGTTTGTCTTAAGCATATAAGGATGATTAAAATGCTAATAAAATGGATGATTATTCTTCTTATGACAATGATGATAATTATTGATAACAATAATGTGCATGTACATGATATATCTATCATGTTTTTCTACTGTCCTACATTTCAGTTCCTTTAATGTTTACACTGACATCATCACATGATAATCCTACCTGTAAAGGGCCAATAGCCTGCGCTTCAGTGTCGCCCTCCAGAGACTCGGAGTAGAGCTGCAGGTTACTGAGTGATTCAGTGTCTTTTGGATAAAACAGTAGCAGAGAATGCAGTGTCTGCACCGCTCCCTTCATGTCCTCCGCTACCATTACAACAGAGAAAAGCAATTGAGTGCACGGTAACACAGCCAGTAAAATGGCAATAAAACAGGTTAGTGTTATCAGAAAGGTTTATGGTTTAAATAAGCTACAGTACGTAAGGAATAAAACATTGCATGCTGTTAATAGAAGAAAAAGAAGAAAAAAGGAAGTGGAGTGGCCTGGAGTTGACTATTTTCCAAAAACGGCACGTCTAGAAGTGTGGTGTTTTATTTATCACTACAATTTTCCTATATAGAATATAGGATGAAGAGAATATAGCAGCAGAAAACTATTTTAAACAAATCTACGGCAAACAACTATGCAAACAAACTGTAGAGAATATATACACAGAAAAACAGATTGTGTGCAAAAGATGTGCAGGTTATAACAGTGTGCAAAAAATGTCATTGTGCAGCAAGGCATGTTGAACATGTACTGTATGGAACATCTATCGTACTGTAAATTGTGTAAAAGCACCACCATGCCTCCAACAATCCCCCTACATGCACATTACATTACTACTACTTGCACTACCTATTATAGTATATATGATGCACAACCCTGCCTTTATTTAATCTGTAAAGTTACTGAACTTGTGTATTTTTTTAGAAATGGATTTCCGGTTTCTTATTAACATACCAAGCTGTTATTTTTGAATCAACTCAAAGGAAAGGATGGTGATGAGTTATGTTAATAAGAAACCGGAAATCCATCTGTTCTTTAAAAAATCGTGTATTCCTTCCGAAAAAGCTAAAGAAACCCTACAGGAAGCTTCACTGTATTAATAATTACCTATGATGTGAAATATCTACCACACAAGTAAGTTGTTACTACAGAGATGAAATCATAGTCAACTAAGTACATTAATACACACCCTGCAGCTGAATAATTGTCAGAGTTGTGTTGTTATAGAACATTTGAATAATCCTAGTGGAGTTTTGCCACGACAATGCTGTGGAATAAATAGATGGCTGCCTTGATGTGTCAGTGATGCATTACACAATGTACTGCATACGTTTCACAATATCTACCTTTTCCACTACCTCAGCCAGTCTATACTTTCTGTACCAGTGTTTCTCGAAGTGTAGTGGGTGTATGTCTAAGGGTGCTGCAGGTGGGCCACGAGATGTCATTCATGAATAAAAAAAAAATAAAAAATTTTAGTTTTCAATTTTGTAATTAACTTTAAAATTCAAATACAAATATTTCTGATTAAGTATTTACATTTAAAAAGTAACCAGAATACAACAAAGCTATTCCCATAGACAACGCGATATTCTTTATCTATCTTAGTTTCGCATGTTAATCAGAGTTGTGAATAACGGTTTGGGGGGGGGGCACAGAAGATTTTCACATCACAGAACGAAATGTTTATTGCTTTAAAGAAAATCATTGTTTATCTTATATCTTACAGTACTGTGCAAAAGTCTTTGGCACCATATTATGTTTAGTATTCAAATTCTCCTATATGTTTATCATGTCTGCATTATTATGTACAAAGCCGTTCATTCTTTCCAAACATACCTTAAAATAAATAAATAACATTACAGAATAATATTTGCTGGGTTGTAAAAAAAAAAAAAAAAAAAAAAAAGCAACATTTACATGACAGATCAGTTTTCAGGCGGAAACAAAATAAAAAACAATGTTAACTCTCCAGCATATTCTCCAGCACTCTCAGTAAAACCTCCTGTCTGTTTTACTTATAAAACTGCACAAATCTGTATCTTACTGTAACACTACTGATTATTTTCAAGCAAAGAGTTTTCATACCAGATATTGACTGTTTTTATTTTATTTCTCTTTAATGACTTTTATAGAAGTTTCTGTTATGTAGAAATGTTTTCAAAGATTTTTTTGCTTGTGGCATTTTCTGTATGTTGTCAAGACTTTTGCACAGTATTGGAAGTAGGTTTCACTGAGCGTACTGGTAACTTTGTCACAGTTGCTCCTTTCTATTTTTTCATGCAAAACCTAGCAGCCGACATTAGGCTTTTTTTCCATCTGAAAGGTGGTCTGCTATGTAATATGTCCTTAAATGTTATTTATACAGGTATGTTTGGAAATGTGATTGGTTTTGTACATAATAATGCAGACATGATAAACATATCTAAAGAAATTCTTAACTAAGAATACTCATGGTGCCTAGAATAAGACCTTTGCACAGTAGTGTATACAGAACTTACCCCTTGTTCTTTTCTATATTTTTAACAGTTTGCGCCACATTACATTGAATTTGAAAACCTAATTGGCAGTAAATGTAAACCTGACTCCGATAACTATTTTTTTCTAGATGAAATACTATGTTGCACTCTGACCTTTATACTGGGCAATATGGAGATGCTCTAGCTGCAATGGAAGAAAATCTTCCTGAGGAGAGATCCGTCCAGGCCTGGTGGACACCAGAGAGACACATATTTGTTTGCATGCCAGTAGAGAAAGCGACAAGGCTGTGGGACATAGAAAAAACATGCCAACCTTATTAATTCTCCTTGTCCATTATATACTGTACTTAGATCATACAAAATTTCCATAATCAGTAGAAAATTTAATGGATGTTTTTGTGTAAACAAGTATATTTATTTATTCATATACACTCATTCATGTAATTTATTTATTCAGTGTCCACTCACTTGCAGCTTTTTCATACACTCCCTCTGTGTTGTCTGTCTCCTCTGGGAGGAGCTGTGATGCCATCACGCACTGAGCTCTACACTCATCTGTCTGCTTCAGTGTCTCGTTCACACACTCCTTCCATCTCTCAACGGCTCGGGCCCAGTCAGAGGAGCTTTCAGCTGTGACAGCAGCATCGTAGAGCTCCTGTGTTTCCCATGGCGTGATATGGAGGAACAGGTGCATGAAGCGTGAGAGAGAAAGAGCTCAATATTTGCGTGAACTTTTGTAGCACCTTCGCAAAAAATGCTGCATAGGCAGTTTTTTTACATGGTGTGAATTTTGATAGCTATTGAGAATTATGCCTATGTCCTACCGATGCTCAATCATCTGTAATACTAATATTCCTCCTACTGTACACATTTTGTCACATAGCACTCAAAGTGTGCATATTTTCATCTCGGCTGCCCTTTTGTTCTCTCGTTTGCCTTACCCAGTGTTTCTCCAGTTCACTCTCTCTGTCCTGAAAGTCGTCATCCATAACACCATCCATACGTCTGTACTTCTCAATGTTGTTCCTCATCTCCAGGTGGCTCGGGTTGGCTATGAAGAATGTGTGAGCGGCGGCAGCAGCCTTCCTCGGCTTACCCATCTGCACAACAAGAGATTAAAGCTGCCTTGACTTTTAAAAATCAAAATCCTAGTCAATATGTGTAATTACAGTGGAACCTTGGATTGAGAGCATAATTTGGCCTGGAAGCAGGCTTGTATATCAAAACACTCATGAATCAAAGCGAATTTCCTAGAATTTATAACAAATAATGGAAACTCAAATTATTCGTTCCACAACCCAAAAAAATAAATACTTGCAAACCGGGTTACTCGCAATCCGAGGTTCCACTGTAATCCTATTGTCTAGTAGACATGAGCAGATAACTGGTGCACAGTGAAGAGCTTGTTTATTCATTATTCATTGCAGACAAGCTCATGCTACTTTACCTCGTAATATGTAATCTGCAGGAAGTTGTAGGTGTTCCGAGTCCCATATTCATACTCGATGTCCGACGATACAGGAAGCTGACCAGCAGGACTGACGCCTCGTCCCAAGCAGAACCGTAAACACTCTGCTCGCTGTTGGATCCAGTCCAATGCCAACAGGTCCCACATGCTGCCTTTTTCTCTGTCTACACACAAACATAAGCAAATACTTGCACTCACCAGTCATTTTATTAGGAACACCTAGTGGTCATTCATTCAAATAATGACTCCAGACACACAATCATGCAGATACAGATCAAAGGCTTCAGTCAACATTCATATCAAATATCAGAATGGGGATTCAGAAAAAAAAAAAGGATGGAAAACAGGTGAAGTTTTCTCCCGATCATGAGATGAATGCGTGAGTCTGTGCCTATTGTCGACAGACCTTCTGTTGTTGTAGTTTGCCTCAAGACTCATTGTTTGGTGCATTTTGAGACTTTTCTGCCTGAAATGGTTTCAAAGGATGGATAACTGAGATTGGCAGAATACGAGTTACCAGTCAGTCCGAAACACTCAGTGTAAGATCTCGAGCTGTAGATGCATTATTTTATAACTTGAGTTGAGCAACATGAGTTGCTGATTGATAACTGCATGAATGAGAGCGGTACATGTGACCTTGTTAATATGGGCATGTATACACGTGGACAAAATTGTTGGTACCCTTCGGTCAATGAAAGAAAAACTCACAATGGTGTACGTGTGTAACAATAATGCAGGTGGAATAACAATAGACAAGGTTTTTAGAGGCCAGGTGAGGATGAGACTGTTCACTACGCAGATAAAGTATATTTGTTTTATTTTTGTGTATTTGTGGTACTGATGTTAAATATAATTAGAATTTTTAGGGAGGAGGTGCTTTCTCTCTCTTAGCTCTTTGTTTTTGCCTTTTCAGACCATGGAGCTGAAGCACTGAGAGCCATAGAAGCTTGTGGATTTGAGTGCAGTTGTTTCAGAACAACACCAAAGGCCACAAATGTCTGAAATGCATGAGGCAGAGTGGTTATTGACCAATCATTGATCTGATCTCCACAGTCTAAAGACCTCCTATTAAGCATCACTGCTATATACAGTATCTATTCTATCTTGCAAAAGAATCATGCAGATTTCTATAAGCGATTTCTTGCTGTTAGTCTCTCGGCTGCTCTCATCGAGGGCTTTCCTCAGCGGACCACTCGGTCTGCACGTAACTTAGCAAACTTTGTACGTCGGATGCCATTCCTGACGCAACCCTTTCAATTTATCTGTGCTTGGGACTAGCACTGCATTCACTGGCTAGGGTTTGGTCATTGGGTTGGAAAGGAACCTGGGCCTTCTGCATGGCAGGCAAGAAACCAGCCACTGAACCACCAATGGGCTTTTAGTTACTCAAATTACCACAATTGTACGGGTTTCCACTTGTGAATTTTTCCCATATTTATCTTTAGTAACTGCTTCATCCTTGTATCACCGGGTGCAAACCGACGAATACCTGCAAGATGGGCTGGCAGTCTACAGTAGGCCATCATGCACAGACACATTCACACCTGGGGCAATTTTGGAAAGCTAAAATTCTGAATGTTTTTAGACAGAGAGAAAATTTACATGTGGAAGACAACTGTAAAGATATCTGTATCTGTAAAAATAACTGAGGATCGATGCACAAGTCCTTGGAGCTGTGAGGTACCAATGCTACTTTCTGCATCACTGTGACTTAGTTACTTTTACAGTTGTTATGCATACTCATGTTCACCAAAAATGAACAATGTTATAAGAATTTTTCACATTTAAACATAGTGGCAAAGCAGTGGTACATGCAAAATAAGCTTGGTAGGTGCCTACTGGAGGAGCTTGGTGATCACATCCTAATCACACTCCCCCATTTAAGACATTTGATATAAAGACAATTGTGACGTAGCCATGAGTATGCAAATAGGCGCATGCAGTTATTTAGCCTGATTGGGATGCTTTGTTATTGTGGCAGCTATGCTGAAGGCTACCTAGTCTGGGCACTAGCTTGTCCCCCGCAGTTGCGCACTCGTCGTGGCATTTTCGCCTGATCTTGCGCAGCGCTTCCCGGGTCGATATGGAGAGCTCGATGTACTCTGCTGCCTTCTCCCAGTCCTCCGAGAAATACGCCCGCACTCCGCGGTAATAGAGCTCGTCGTAAGGTGGCAACAGGCCGGAGAGAGAAGTCGAGCCTCCCGCACCGCCCGCAGCCAGAGACACGCAGCATAACGCGCACAGGGAGGCCAGGCTCAGCGCCACGTGTACAGGCGCGTGAAGGCGCAGCGCCATAGTGCACAACGCGCCGGGGGAAGCAGGAATGGGATGTTGGAAAGTAACGCGGAGAAAAGGAAAAAAGGGGAGGAGTGAAGAGAGATGAGATGGGTGGGGATGCAGCAGAGAAAAGTGTATGTGTGTGTGTGTGTGTGTGTGATTCAAACTGCCTTTGGGAATTCGAAACACTACAGACTTTAATGCCACCCTGCTGTTATAATCTGTTAAAGCATACAAATGAAAGCATATAAACAGTGCAGGGAAATACCCAACAACAGCAGTAACAAATACCAGTCCGGGTTTCCTGGTTTTCTCTTTCTACTCTTAGAAGCAAATGCTGTGTTGTTCTCTCTGTATTATGGTGCGACATGTCTTGTCATGCGTCCAGCTTTTCTGTCTGGTACTTAACTTAATAACAGTAATACAGCTCAAGTCAAGGCCCTGTCCTCTCTAGGCCATATTTTTCAGAATATATGCGCACACATTTTTGTGATCATGTGTAATACTATTCGTATTTATATCAGACATTAAAGTAATACAGACAGGTACAGCAACATTTTCCAGGTAAAAGCAATGCTTGACCATTAAAAACATGCATTCAAGTTTATGTTCAAGGGACTTTATTTGCTCATACCTCCAGTATGAATGCATTGGATTTTTATGTGTAGATCAACCTATACTCATTCATCGTCAATACCACCTTATCCTGAATACAGGACCATGGGGGGCCTGGAGCCTATCCCAGGAGGCAGGATATACGCTGGATTCAAATTAGCCGTCGGAGGAAACCCACCAAGCACATGCAAACAACATGCACACACTTTCAAGGCGGGAATCGAACCTGACGACAGTGCTACTGGTTTGATGACAGTGCACTAAGCCAAATGAACCTATAATACAAGAATAATGCATACTAAAAGTATTTAAGCTAGCAGAATATAAACACATTGTAACAATGATTTAGTACTGGAGTGGCCTGTAGTATTTTTAAAACATGATCTCCACATATCAAACTACTGAACTTTTTTTAAATTAACAAATTGCAACTTTTCTTAAAGGTTTGATTGCACAGTTAATGTCATAGTTTTTATTTTGCACAATGTTCTTTGAAACATACATGTGAGATTTATGGCAGATAAAAAAAGAACGCAAATGCATTATTTTAGGGTAGCATATATTGGTTGAGAGTGAACAACAAAAAAAAGCCCATATAAACTATGACTATAATGCCGGCTTCCTCGAATACGAAGGCGCGAATTTGTTTACGCTTTACGGTAACCGTGCCTGCGCTGCTTCGCAGCTCCCACCTGCATTCCGACGTACCCAACCGTCGGCACAAAATTCGCTTCTGCTTTATAATTGGCTATTAATACGTGCTCGCGAATATCTTGACCAATTATGGTTTAGGAGGCTGGACTTGTCTGAATTCGGGTAGGGGAAAAAGAAATCTGGCAGTACTGGACCGGTGCACTGGGTGGCACTGAGAGCGGGAGAGTGCATTGAGCGAAACGGAAAGAGAAAAGGGAGTGAGTGAGCGGAGCTGTCACCTCACGTCGCGCTGGTATTTTGGGTTGGTGTGTTGTGGTGCGGGAGAGCTAAAGCAAGACGGAACGAGTGCGTGAAAGAAGGGCAGAGACACTGAGAGGATATGGCGGAGGTTAGCGAGGTCTTGATGTCGGTGTTGTCCACTATTCGGGTGCCGAGGCCCGGAGACCGCGTTCATAAAGACGAGTGCGCGCTGTCATTCGTCTCTCCGGTGAGCCTTTCACCACACACACACACACACACACACACACGCACTCTCTACACACTCCTCACACATCCTACTCTCTACACTAATATCCAGTTAACTACTGTAAACATCCTGACTGAGTTAATTTAAGTTTATTTCCAATAAACTTGTAAACTGTTTTAGCGCTGTTGCTCAACAATGATGCTGAGTTAGCAGAACGGCTAGTCGTGTTAGCTAGCTTCATTCAGAACTTTGCACACGTAATAGTGTGGATTTCCTACAAACAAACCTTTTGTTAAATGTTAGTTACTACACATATAGGTATATAAACTGTGTCAGATCACTAACTCTTGGATAAAAAAAATACTACATCTTTTATTTAGCCAAATATTCTACCAAGCTAGGTTAGCTAGCTAGCTGTACCAGCGGTGTTAGCTAGCTAGCTAAGTTCGCTGAGTAATGATCGATCAGCATCATAACTGTGTCCTAAACGCTTCCCTGCTTCTCATTCCCTAATCCCTGCTCCCTAAAAACAGCAAAATGTATTAAAGTATACATTCTACTGAACCCATTTTAAACACTAGCCCATTGTATGAGTTTGAGTGCATTTTCTATTTTCTATTCTAAAGCTGTAAAATTGTACACTGTGCAGTATTTAGGGTGTGAGACTAAAGGCATGGTGACACTGACATTAATATCTGTTGGACTAAACTAAACAGATACAATTAGTAAAGGATTTAATTTGTTCTTTGCTGTTCAGGAGAGTGAGGGAGGTCTGTACATCTGCATGAACTCCTTCCTGGGCTTTGGGAGTCGCTTTGTGGAGCGACATCACGCCCGGACTGGCCAGAGAGCTTACCTGCACATCAAGCGCACTCGCAAGCCTCACACCCAGGTAAACGAGCATCCCTTTCGTTTTTAGGTAAAACATAAATCTTTTCTTTTTGTTCTGCCATAACAATATTTTTAATAATATACTATGTATGGTGGAACTTTTGATTGTGCAGAATACAGTTATGACGGTTAAAAAATGCTGGAAAAGAAGAGAAAAGGTACAGGAGCATTTCTAAAGACCTGTGTGTTAATGAATCTATGAAGAGCGGAATCATTTTGAAATCAAGGAAATTTTGACTGTTGCCCAAATACCAAGAGTACAGCAGGCAACCCTAAAAGAGGTGAAAACAAACCCTTGGCCTGATGCAACAAGACAATGAATGACCCATGGCACAAATTTACAAGGAGAAGTCAAGTCAAACCGAGACTTTTGATTGTGCAGAAAACAAAACACAGTTATAAGAGTTAAAGAACTTCTTTATTTTTCTAAGTACCCCCTCCTACACCAAAGCACATATTTCAGAGTTTTGCACAAATCCAGATGTAGATTTAGAAAAAATGAGGAAAGGCTGCTTGAAAAGGGACCTTGATTGATTTCTGGGGGGCATCGTAACGGGACAATAAATTATTACCTTTCCTCGGACTAAATGTGGAGAAAGTTTGTTTTTATACAAAAAGCATTTATTATTACAGCAGCAGTCCTTGCATCCCAGGCTGCAGTATCCACTTAAAACTATCCACTTATTTCAGAGTTTTGCACAAATCCAGATGTAGATTTAGAAAAAATGAGGAAAGGCTGCTTGAAAAGGGACCTTGATTGATTTCTGGGGGGCATCGTAACGGGACAATAAATTATTACCTTTCCTCGGACTAAATGTGGAGAAAGTTTGTTTTTATACAAAAAGCATTTATTATTACAGCAGCAGTCCTTGCATCCCAGGCTGCAGTATCCACTTAAAACTATCAACTTATTCAAGCATGAACTGTTTTCTAGGATGTTATGTTGTGCTTATGGGGACATACACAGCAACAGAAAAATTAGCGACTGTTCCTTAGTAAGGAGACCATCCAGTAACCAGTGCTTCATAATTAGGCCATTTCCATGTTTTCAGTAAAGTTTCAAATGATGTTTATAGATCCAGATAAAGAAACGTACAAAATGAACTGTACAGTATATCCCTACAGGTCTAATTGCTGTGTGGCTTGATGAGCAGTTTATGAGCACATTGGTCCTCCTACCAGTACAATCCTTAATGACGCAGTTCCTCAAATTTCCAATTCATTAAGAGTTAAAAACCTGAGTGGTAGCAATGTTTTCCAGAGAACTGAAATATATTGCGTAATGGAATGATGTTTTAGGTGTAGGTATTAGATATTATAGAATGATGTCACCTACTGGTGATCACCGTTTTCACATTGCTCACCACAATAGTAGACTCGCTGTTCAAATGGTGCCACATCATCAAAATGCATGAAAACCTGGAGCGTTATTCACGATTATCCATTTTTTCCCCATCCTTTTCAGAAGCTGATTTACAATTCACATAACGCAGGCTCATAGCTGTGCTATGAAAAGGGCAGTGTAAACTGGGTGAGCTTGAAATCTAGGCAGTGTGTTCGGTAATTCCCTGTAGGAAATGTGGCACCACTTTCTCCATAGGGAAACAATGGCTTCACTGGAACAAAGTGCTTTTGCGGTTGATCATCTGTAGACAGTCTAAAACAGCTCAACTTTCCTGGGGCCTGTTCACTTTCCCACACACACTCAGTTCTCTCATCTGTCCCTTAGTCTACCTGACTCCTGAAACTGAAACATAAGTTTATTTTCTGCTGTATAACTATTTATCTTGGAGTAACATTAATGCATATCAAGACATGTGTTTAACCTTTTAGTTCAGTTAACCTACAGTGTTCTGTACAATTTCTGAAATATCACTGATCCAAAAAGAAAAGGGTTTGTCATAAAAAAGCATTTCCTTTTAATTGTAATGAGCTTGTTCTAGTCCAGTTGCTGCTTTAGAGCAAACTGAAATCAAACAGGTCTCACATGCAATAATTTGATGCATATTGGTTAGTTGGGTTAAAAAAAAAAAGTTTATAATAGCAAAAAGCATAGAGCTTATGCAAGTCTACATACTTGTGATGGGGGAAAAAAAGAAAAAAGGCAACATTTTTTTCAATGGTTTCACCTAACAGTAAAGGGGACAGTGTGTACAACTTCTGACTAATTGCTTGCGAGGAGCCAAGCTAAAGGCGTGTTTACAGAGCCACCCCAAATCACTGCCAACACCAGACATTGATTTACATAACCTTCAGCTATAAGTCACATGCTCTGGCTTTAATAAAAAGTAAGCAGAAATTGTATTAAATTAACAGAAGTAATTTTCATCATGCACAGTAATACATCAATAATCTGATTGTCATTACAGATATGTATCCATTATACTTACTAAAGTGCAAGAAAGCCTGGCAGCCCCACCATCTTGCACTACACACAAGTCATGGTTGCATCTTCTTGCTATCTGATTTCCAATGGCCTCTCACTAATACCCCAGACCCAAAGAATGCATTTAAACACATTTTCAAACTTCGAAATGAGAAATACAACAGAAACACCTTCTAGCATGGGGTTTAGCATTTTTTTTTGTTAAATTTGTCCACTTTTTATGTGGTTTTTTTATGTACAATACCAGTCAAAGGTTTGGACACACCTTCTAATTTGATGGGCGTTCCTGGTTTTTATTTTTTTTATGCTGAAGGCATCAAAAATATGCAGTAATCTTCTTTGAATGATTGAAGGTGCTTTTTCTCTATAAGCCTCCATAACCATTCTAATTTGTGGTTCTGTAATTTGGTGATTTTTGAGGCTGAACAACTTCTCTGCAGCATAGGTAAGATTTAGTTTTGCTTTCCTAGGAGATCTTTGAGAGCCGGTTTCATCATGTTGTTTGATGGATTTTGCAAATGCACTTGACAATACTGTTCTTGCAAGAACTATTCCAGAACATCTGAACTTCATATCTTAAAATAACAACAGACTTGTTGTTGTTGTTACTTAATTCCCAAATTCTGTATGTGTTGTTTCATAGTTGAAATTTCTACTATTGTTCTGGAATGTAGAAAAGGAAAGAAAGCATGTCCAAACTTTTGAATGGTGCTATATCTTTTATGTGAATAAAAAAAAAAAAAACCTGTTAACGTGGGCATATTTTTCAGAACGAGGATGATGGCAGTACTGGGTCAGGAGATCCTCCAAAGAAGAAGCCTACTCGCTTGGCCATAGGTAAGCCTACCTCATGTTCATGACCGTTGTTTGCATAGATAAGAGATTTAGTTCTGGAATTGTTCTGCACTTTTGCACTGCAGTGAGGTTTTGGCTCTCAGCTGATCATCTTGGTCAAGTTCCAACAGCAAAATGCTGACCATCTGAAACTCAGAACTGCAGTGGCCAAGGGCATGAGAAAGTTGTTATTATACACATCAATGATGATGAGAGTTGTAAATACTTAAAAACTTCATAAATAATATTATGTACAACTAGGGGTGGGACTTTTTTCTCTTCAGATTATGTTACAATTTTAAACAAACAGCCGTTTGCTCCTACCTGTAGTGCCCCACCTGTAGGACGATAGAGAAATTGCGTTTTTTGACCACCTCAAATGCAAACATGTATAGTTTAGATTTTATAATCAGTGTGGTCATAGATGAATTGCCCCACAAAATTGTGATATATTGCTGATTTGATTTTTCCCTCCATCTCTAATTGCAACATAATATATGGGCGATCCAGTAAGAAGGCAATTTATCATGCCATCTTTGGCTGTGTTTAAATACTGGGGGGAAAAACAGTTTGAAACAGTTTGTTTTGATCACTGGTTATTAGGGATGGGGATTGCCAGGGACCAACTGATACATCATCACCATGTCTAGGTGCAGATTCAATTAGATTTTTATGTTTTTAAGTATTCTGGTTCTACCAAATAATTTGTTCCTACCATGCAAAAATTCTGTTGCAGGATGAGTCTTGGGTTATTACTAAAAAACTTCTACAGCTGAAATACATTGGGTTTGGTGTTAATTCGAACATGTAAATTTAGCTTAGAGTGAATGAAAAATTAAATTGTGTGGCCTCTGTGGAATCTTTTTTAGTGTTAGCTCACTTCTAATATACACGAATATGGGCACTTTAGTTCTACACTCACCAAGCATTTTATGAGTAGCACCACCAGGGAACATCTGATAGGATATCATCACGATATGCCAATTCTATTTGTATTATGATTCTGTGAGGAACATGATTTTATAAATATCGAATTGGCAATTCTATATTAATTTTTTATTTACTTATATTTCTATAAGTATTACACAATTGGCTCCTACCACACATGATGCTGTCTGCCTGTCAATGTGTGAATAATTTAGAGTGCACCACCTGTAGCATTATAGAGGAACAGCAAAAGTATGAATTAAAAAAATTATACAAAAAAGAATACATTATGGAGACAATGTTTCATTTTCATGTTCAATGTTTCAAGTACATGAATTGCCACACAAAAGAATCAAAATTCTTAACTGGATAATTTTTTCCCCATCTCTAATATATTATAATATATTAATATACTAATTGATTGGGCACAGGCTCACTACAACTGCACAGCTGATGACTGGGGAAATGTGGCCTTGTCAGATAAATTAGGATTTCTGCTAGGAAATATTTCTGCTGTGGAATGTTTTCTTGGCACGCTTTCGGACTGTTGATATCAATCCGTCATCGCTTGAATACCACAACCATTTTGAGTATTGTTGCTAAATATGTGCATGTCTTATTGCCCACAATTTTCCATTTTTTAAAAACTATGATAATGTGCCATGTCAAGAAGTCAAGAGTTGTTTCAAACTGGTTTTATGAATTTTGCAATTAGTTCAGTGTTCTTTAGTGACCTTCCCCTACCAGATCCAGTAGGACATCTTTGGGATGTGATAAAATGGGAGAGATTCACAGCATGAAGTGCAACTGAGAAATCTTCTTGACTTGCATGATGCGTTCATGTCAACATGAGTCAGAAGAACCCATACCACGAAGAACTGATTAACCAGTATTATTATAGTGCTTCTAATAAATAGCTTAATGAAAAACATGTTATGTTTAGCTCACAACACACTTGCATATAATATGTGGAATTTTATGTACTTTAATGAAAAGATTAAGCTGGTGATCACGTTCTGTATAATTTCAGGTATCGAAGGTGGATTTGACGTGGATCAGGAGCAGTATGAGGAGGAGGTCAAGGTTGTTCTTTTCCCAGACAGACAGGAAGTGACATCAGAGGACCTGGCCAGTATGCCAGATGTAGTGAGAGAGCGAGTAAGATTGGGATAACTTTGATTTTGCGCTACATGTGTAATGGGCTTTCATGTGCTTCTTTTTAAAAACTATAGACACTCAGTAGCATTCATCTCTGTCTGCTCAAGCTTTTATTAATTCTTATTTTAAAACTTTGTTAATTTAAAAGTTAATCAGTGGATTAAAGTTCATAAAATAATTTAGTATTTTAACAAGCTCATGTTTTAATAGTTTGCTGTTAATGGTTGGAACAGTTTAATTCAGACTTTAATTACTTCGACTCAGTTGACAGACTTGTTATACTGATTATTGCAGACAGAAATATCGCAGTAAAGTTCAGTCTTATTTGCAGTATTGTATCTGTGTGTGCGCGTGCAGGTGTCACTGTCAATGGCAGGGTTGCTGGCTGCAGACTCTGTATCACAGGCTCTGCAGGTGCAGCAGTGGGATGGAGAAGTGAGGCAGGAGTCCAAACATGCAGCTGAGCTCAAGCAGCTCGACAATGGAGTAAAAATTCCTCCTAGGTAATATCATACAACCACACACACACACACACACACACACACACACACACACACACACACACGGATAATATGCATGAAAAACTGGAACAGTCTAACCAAATGCTCTTGTGTAGGAATTAAATGCGAAATAAATCCACAGTGATGGGAAATTCCATTCAGCTCGTTACACAAAAGGTTGCCTAGATGTTGGGAAATGCAAGTAACTGAGTGTGACTCTCTCCTTTTTTTTTTGCTCAGTGGGTGGAAGTGCGAGGTGTGTGACCTGCAGGAGAACCTGTGGATGAACTTGACGGATGGCAAGGTGCTGTGTGGGCGGAGATATTTCGACGGTTCAGGTGGAAATAACCACGCTCTCCAGCACTTCCAGCAGACGGGATACCCACTTGCTGTCAAACTGGGCACCATCACGCCTGACGGAGCCGGTACAAATCAATACAGCACATGTAGAACATAACAAAAAGCATGAAATTATTTATGTTTAAAAATACAGAAGCTTATTAATTTTTTATTTTCATTTAATTAGAATATTTATATTTTTTGCAATATCATTTACAAAGAGTGGTATGATTTATTAGATATTAAATTAGCTATAACTTAGAAAATAAATACTGTTGAGATTGAAATAGGGTCTGTTTTAATACAATATTTTATGTTGTGTTTCACATACTACACTATCATTTCATATCACTTTTTCTGTTTAATGAAAGACAATCAGCAAGAGATTGCTTTTTCAAGAATAGGATGCTCAATTTTTTACTCCTAGAACGTGCTATAATCTATAAGATCTTTAACTGTTGGTGTTATTACTAATGGTAGTCTAAGTCCGATTTATCATATTTTAAATGTCTTTCCTGAGAAATTTAAGGGCTGCTTACGGGTATAATATCAAGAAAGTAACATGGAAGTGCTTTTTAGTGCTTCCCTTTTGTGCTAATTAGTTAAACTAAATCAAACGTTTCCTCCAGCTAATATCTTGTGCCAATGCATTAAAGCAGCTTTGAAAGTTTAAAGATTGAGGTCTGTGATAAATTGTTTCTTTCAGATGTTTACTCGTATGATGAGGATGACATGGTTTTGAACTCAAAGCTGGCGGAGCATCTCACCCACTTTGGTATTGATATGATGACCATGGAGAAGGTGAGCCTTTAACACACGCATAGTGTGTTTAATAGTGAGACTTTTATCAGTTATCAGCGATCAGATTCTGATGAATCTGTTATTGTTATGTAGTTGACAAGAGGTTTTTAGATTGGGTTTTGTTTTGCATAAAGAGTCTGATTTCTCCATGACGTACTCTATCTCTTGCTCTCTATCGTTCTCTCACTCTCTGTATGTGTCTGTAGACAGAACACACTATGACTGAATTAGAGATTGCAGTAAACCAGCGTGTGGGTGAGTGGGAGGTGATCCAGGAGTCCGGCACCACACTGAAGCCTCTCTGTGGCCCCGGACTCACTGGTATGAAGAACCTGGGCAACAGCTGCTACCTCAACTCAGTCATGCAAGTGCTCTTCACCATCCCTGACTTCCAGGAAAAGTCAGTACCTCTCCACTTTCATATTACTACTTAATCTTTTTTTTATGGTATCTTGCCATTTCCTTCTCGGATACAGGATGACTGAAACGGCTGCAAATGTAAATAAAAATTAACTTTTAAAGAACATTTCTTGACCTCCTTTCCCAGTCCTAAGTTTTTGTCGGTCAGGGTAAGCTCAGTTTTTTTTTTTTTCCTATCAGATGCAATAGGGATTAAAAGTGTGTCAGGAAAATAATGGTTATCTGCAAAAATCTCAAGGCCAGTTTTTGCGTCAGCACCATCAAGGGTAAGGGTATGAAAATAGCATAGCATGCACCAAAAAAATTGTTAAAAATTCCATGCCTTCGGAAATAAATGTGAAATACACCCACATTCTTGACATCCAATTATTGTAAAACCAAAAGCATTGCACAAACATTCCGCTTTATCGTTCCTACACTTTTTTTCCACCTCTGGTGTCAGCTCTTTTACATGACTGCCAATCATTGTTATCTGAAGTGCCTGTACTGTTGTCATCAATTGGAAAGTTTAAAATTTATTCAGCATTTTCTCAGAATAAAATTGTAATACAGAGATTTACTGGCATGTGCATTACAGTGTTTCTCTTTAACTTGCTTTAATAGGTATGTGTCCAACATGGACAAGATCCTGGATGAAGCCCCAAGTGACCCCAGCCAAGACTTTAAAACACAAGTGTAAGTATATTCCACAGTATAAAATGGCTGGACGAGTGGTGTCTTAATTAACTGAAACACTTGAAATTCCCAGCAGATGTTGTGGTGGGTCATGACGAGCACTTCTGTGTGTTTTTGTTTGATTGTGTTTAAAACAACAGTTTTAATCAGGTCAGAATTCTTTCTTTTTTCCCTTCTCTTTGTTTGTCAGAGCAAAACTGGGTTATGGTTTGCTCTCGGGAGAATACTCTAAGCCCGCTGCAGACCCAGGCGATGACCCCAGTACATCCTCTGAACCCAGGGTATGACAGGAATGTATTTGATTTTGTGTTTATTCTGCTTGTATTTAATAAGACCTTGCTTAAAGCTGCTAATCTTATGACATGAACCATGAAAATTAACGCTGTTGAACTCTGTTGTCTACTAATGTCTATTGAACTCTGTCATGGATTGATGTTTCATCACCGCAGCTCTGACAGTAATTCCAGCTGTTATGTAATAGTAATATGCTGATTATAATAGATTGTGGTTTAAATAGAAATTCAGACATCCTCTAAAAAAAAAAAAAAAACCTAGGTCACGAAGAAAACATAACATTGTTTATATGGTGAAGCGATTATCGATTGAATCATTTGCTGAAAGTAATCCCAGGTATCAGCGCTTTCTAAAAGTCATGGGAAATTATTCAAGAGCTGGTGCTTTCCGGTTTGTCAGTCATGAGAAAGGCATAATTTATTTTGTCTTAACTTAAGACAGACCAGAAAACATTGACTGATAAATGATAATAGGAAATTACTTGTTTCAAGGACGTCGTTCATGAATACATTTAAGAAAATTCAGTCAGTGCCTGATAGATGTGGTATTTGTTATAGGAAACTAAAACATGCATTTCCTATGAAAATAAGTCAGACGAAAACTCTAAAAGTGAGACATGAATTAAAATTGAATCCAGTTTAATACCCCTAAAGGAATCTGGTAATTTGTTTAGCACTTGCATTGAACCAAATAGTGATTATGTAGAAAGTTTTTTTTTTTAATCAAATTTTGTATTTGATTTATCCAATACAATCAATTGAAAGTTATTTCTTGCTTTATTTTTAACTAACCATTTCTAATGATTTGCTTCCAGGGAGACCAGGTCGGCATAGCACCTCGCATGTTCAAAGCCCTCGTTGGACGGGGCCACCCTGAATTTTCCACAAACCGGCAACAAGACGCTCAGGAGTTTTTCCTTCACTTCATAAACATGGTTGAGGTAAGCAATAGTGCTTTTCCCCTCCCTCCCCTTCCCTCCTTTTTTCTTCCTTATTCACTCCTTTCATCTCTTTGACAGAGGAACTGCCGGTCTGGGGCAAACCCGTCTGAAGCATTTCGCTTCCTGGTGGAGGAAAGGATCGTGTGCCAGCAGTCTCAGAAGGCCAAATATACCCAACGAGTGGACTACATTGTTCAGCTCCCTGTGCCTATGGACCAGGCCACCAACACAGGTGAGAGGATTGCGGGACTTTAAGATTATGAATGAATGTTTTTTGGAGAAACTTCAGTGCCTTTTATTGAAGTCTTGAATAAAGTCACATTTCTTACAAAATGATGTCAAATGTTAAAAAAAAAAACCTGTGGTACTAAAGAGTGGGCGTTTATTAGCCTTTATCATTGATTGTTTAATTACATCTTTATAACATTCTCGTTTCTGACTGATCAGAAATCACACACAGATTGACAGCAACATTTTCCCAGCACTGATGAATTGTTATAAGAGCATTTAAGAATCAGAGTTTTCTTATGTATGGTGGTGGATATTTTACAGTACTGTGAGCCACCTTTCATTTCTTCCTGTTTTGCTTACAAAGAGCCTGACTTTCTAGTATTTTTAATGTAGTCTTGAGGAATAGTTTTCCACACTTCCTGAAGGACTTTTGTAGCTCTCATTTTTGCCAAGTTGTCGGCTTTAATTTTTAGACCACTTTCTGAGGAATGTTTTTTTTTTGTGACCTATGAATCATGCATTAAAAAACAAGCATTAAACCTATGAATCATGCATTAAAAGACATCAAACATAAGGTATGAATCAGTAAGAACCAGGTGCAGGTGATCAGGCTGGTGATTAGTATACCCGTGATGCTGAGTGCTTGGAACAGATGAGCTGCTAAGATTGTTACATAAATGTATAGGTTGTTACATATTTTTTTAAATAACATCTTTAAGCACTTTGTGTTCTGCCACAGGAAAACATTTGTTCCCATTTCTTTAATTTACATAATTTTAATTTTGACTTTTTCCAGTGTTGTAAATATTTACATATTTGCAAAACCTCTATCATATTATATTTTTCTGCTTATTTTTATGTAATTCTGTGCAAATCAGCCATTCTTCATATTTTTGCTTTCTTTTCCATCAGAAGAATTACAGGAGGCCGAGCGTCTGCGGGAAGAGGCAGAGTCATCCGGAAACCCCCCTCCTGCCGCGCCTCGAGCTCAAATCCCATTCTCCGCTTGCATGAATGCGCTCAGTGAACCGGAGACACTCACAGACTTCTGGAGCTCTGCGGTGCAGGGGAAGACCACTGCCACCAAGTCAGTAACCTTTACACTTTTTCTCTTCCTCATGGTTTTCCTATATCTGGTGAAATTAGATTATGACTGAGCTCTTCTTATCGTTTCTGGATTTCAGGACCACGCGCTTTGCTTCATTCCCTGATTACCTGGTCATCCAAATCAAGAAATTTACTTTTGGTCTGGACTGGGTTCCGAAAAAACTGGGTCAGTATTTATACCATTTGTTTCTTTATTATTTAAAATTTTGTATTAGCTACATTTTTGTTACTTTTTTGATATGTGATAATGCACATGTTTAACATGTATAAAATGAGACCTGCTAAGGCTGCGTTCTGAGAGAGTCATGCATGAAATGTATTTCCTCATTGAATGTTGCCTTTATCTGGCTTATTTTTGAAGTATGTTTGAAGTTAGATTGCATGATGATAATACTTATTATAATAATCACAGTAATTAAAAAAACATTAGTTATAAAAAAAACGATGTAATTTCTCTCTTTTAGCCAATGTTTTATTTAATCTAATGGATGTATTGATTGCTAGCCTACTAATTGCTGTTAAGAATTACGAAATTAAAAATGTATTAAACGATATTAACTTGGCTAACTTTACTAGCCACGCTCTTTACATGCTTGCTAATAACTTATCCGAAGAGTCAGGTCTCTGTGACTCGTGAACACTAGAATGAGTCGGTTCGCTTACAGTCCACTTCCTCTTCCGCCATCATTATTTCCAAAACTGATCAGTGTTGTTCCAAAACACGTTCAGTAAACTGACAGCAAGAGCTTTTATACGTTGGCAAGGATTTTACGAGTGCTTTACATGGACAGGCGATCTGTGTATGCACAGAGGGGCAGGGCTATTCACACACGGGTCTGAGCAAATCCAGCACTTCTGTGTGCAGTTAAGTAAAATTTTGCCCATTTTAAATAATGAAAAAAGAAAACAATGTGGTTGGTAGTCACTGTTGATATTGTGAAAGCCTGCCACAAATAAGTAAGTGGATGGAAAACACTGGATTGTGTTATTAGGACTATTTAAGTTAAACTTGGGAGGGATGGGATGTTCATGTGGTTATCATTTGATTATTAATGATTAATCAATTATTGATTAACATGTGTGACTTTCTGTAAACAAATATGTATGAAATTTGCAATGCTAGACTGTAGCCTAGCAACCTTTTGAAACCTATCTCAAACCATATGCTTACAGGGACCTTGATTAGCTGCGTTTTAAGACACTGATTGATACATGTTATGCAATTAAAATATGCTTATAAGTAGGCAGATTTTTTGGTTTCTGATTTAATAATTATTCCTCTTGTTGTCCTTCTCCGTTAGATGTTAGCATTGACGTTCCTGATGCACTGGATCTGAGCGAGCTTCGGGCAACTGGACAACAGCCTGGGGAAGAGCTACTTCCAGAGGTGGCGCCGCCCCCTCTAATGACCCCTGACGTGGAGGTCAAAGGTATCCTGGGTTCCCACGGCAACGAGGACGACGACTCTCTCTATTCCCCACTGCTGTGTCAGTCTGTCTGTCTCTCTTTCTTCCTCGTCCATCTATCCATCGTCATCGCTTTTTTTCCACCCTTCTTTCATTCTTTGCTTACTTCTTATGTGTTGCTTTGTATTGCATGCTTATATTTTTTAGGTTTATGCCTGAATTTTGTTTAGGGACAATTTTTATATAGAGGAATTATAAATGTCCTGAAAAATTGTTTAAATGGTTTTGGAAGATTTATTATATATATAAAGAAACACAGGATTCATGCCAACACTGCATTCATTGTATCCCAATATATATTTTTTATTCAGAGTAAATGATGTTTTGGCATGTTTTTATTATATTATTTTGCTTTTAAAATATTGATCTCAGTTCATTTTAATTACTTCTTTAAGATTTTTTTTCTTTAAGTCCAATTTTAGTTTACCATACACTTCAATTAATTTGTCCTTTTAAATGACATTTTTTATTTAATTTTGAGGTAATGTATGATTTGCCAGCACCTTTACTAGTCTAGTTGCAGTTTGTCTTTAGTCATGTGATGTGCTGTTACGTTAAGTGTCTATAGGAATTTCTTTGTGTCTTTCAGCTCCAGTCTTGGATGAGTCCATGGTGTCTCAGCTGGCTGAAATGGGCTTTCCTCTCGAGGCCTGCAGGAAAGCCGTGTATTACACGGGAAACACTGGCATCGATTCTGCCATGAACTGGGTGATGGGGCATATGGATGATGCAGGTAAATACATCAATGTATCAAAAATCGCATGCTTTACTCCTGCTTTTGTTGACTGGCTTTGTTTTTCTGATTGTCTATATGATCGGCTGCAGATTTTGCCTCTCCCTTGGTGCTGCCTGGCTCTAGTTCAGCTCTTGGATCCACACCCACTGAAAGCCTGTCAGAGGAGCACCTTGCGACTATCGTTTCCATGGGATTTAGCCGAGATCAGGCCTCCCGTGCCCTCAAAGCTACGGTGAGCATTGGACATAGTGTTTATAATTACATATTGGTTACATTTCTGCAGACATGGCTTTTTTAGCTTTCAGGCAGATTACTGTTTGCTTGAACAGAACTTCTTATTTATTGCCTTATTATTATTATTATTATTATTATTATTATTATTATTATTATTATTATTATGTTCATACTTTGACCACAGTATGCGTTCATGTAATGTCCTCAGAAATATATTACAACATGTGTAGTCACGTGTCTCTGCCCCATCCAGTCTCCAACAAAGAAGCACCATGGATTAAATTCAGCTTTAATAACCAAGTATATTTACTATTGATCATAACCATGGCAAACTGTTCAGTTAATTGAGATATTAATTTGAGGTCAAATCGCCTAGCATTAACTACTACTTTTCTCCAAATGCATAAAATTAAATAGACTAAGAAAAAATTGTCATTTCAACAAGAAACTACAAAGAATTTTCTCTCAAAGCACTGACTGACAGTAATCACAGCTTTCATTTCTCCAGTGTTTGCTTTAAAAAAACGAATGCTGTTGCCGGAGTCTTTCAGTCGGCACCAGTGCTCAATCTTTAACCTGATTATAATCACAGGGTAAAGTAACTCACTGATCTTGGCATTAATTAAACAAAGGGTGTTTCAGTCCCTAACACTTTTGCTTTATATCTTGACATCTGCAGGAGCATGAGAAATGTATAGGAGCGACACTACTATTTGTATTTATGAACAATCACTGAGATTGTTTTAATTTTAGTGTGTGTTACAGCTGTGTTAAAATGGATCAAAGGAATAAGAGATCATGAGGAATGAGCTATAAACTAATTCTTTAATTCTATATAGGATTGACTGGAATATTAATAATTATTTTTTTTAAAAATCTGTTTTGTTTCTGATTTTGAAGTAAATGTGTTGTGAAAACATTTGTGTGCAGAGTAATATTCTCGAGCGCGCAGTAGACTGGATCTTCTCTCACCTGGATGATCTGGAGTCTATGGAGGTGTCTGAAGGCGGCCGCTCTGAGGGAGTGAGTGAAGCCAGCCGAGATGCACCACCGGGACCACGTGTTCGCGACGGACCGGGAAGTGAGTCAAATTTGTGTGTCTGACCAAGATAGAAAGAAGAAAGTGAGAAGTTTCTTTTTTTTTTTTTTTGCTGTTTAACAACCCACTTTTCTGGATCTCGTTTCTCTCTTGCAGAGTACGAGCTGTTTGCTTTTATCAGTCATATGGGCACTAGTACAATGTGTGGTCACTATGTTTGCCACATCAAAAAGGACCAACAGTAAGTAAATCACATTCATTAATTTCATTGTCTGTTCAAGGTCATATCATACCAGTAGAAAATACAATATGATTACTTCTTCTCTTCTCCTTTATAGATGGGTAATCTTTAATGATCAAAAAGTGTGCGCCTCTGAGAAACCACCGAAGGACCTGGGCTATCTGTACTTTTACCGAAGAGTGGCAGAGTAAACGACACACATACACACACACACACACACACACACACACACGTTGTCTTAGCTGCTGAGGAATGCTAGGGGGCAATACTCAAGCTTCTGAACTGACACAGATTTTTGTTCGAGCAATTCAAGCACTTCTTCCTCTTATACTGCCCACGGCCAGCCAGAGGAGGGTCATGGTGGAGTAAGCCGTGCTGCAGGACTCACTGATAGCACAAGTGACCTCCTAAAAGATATTCTCTCTCTCTCTCTCTCTCTCTCTCTCTCTCTCTCTCTCTCTCTTTTCTGTCATTCTCTCCTCTCCTGGTTCTGTAGTGGTTATTGTGCAGTTGTTGCTTCTAGAGCCAGGCTTTACCTTTTTTTTTTGTTCTCCCATGTGTTCCAAAAACAAGGTTTTTGCAAAGGCTGGAAGACTTAGATCACTACATGACATGATAATTCTTCGGCATGCTGAAGAATAAAAAAAAACAAAAAAGAAATGTGGTTGTTCTGTCATGTGCTGCAAGGCTGATAGCTGAAGGATTTTTTTCTCTCCATTTTTTGGGGAAATTAATTCATTTTGTTTGTTCTGCTTTAAAAAGTGAAAATAAAACATGTGTCTCTTTGCCAATGAGTCTGTCTGGAGTTTCTTTAAAACTAAATTTTAATGAGTCCTCTTTTCCCTCACCGTTCATCTTCTTGAACTTACAGATCTTATTAACAGGAAGAAGACAAGTGAAAATACATTAGAAGACCTTGTGCCACCCAAACAGTTCCAGATACCACAGCATACATTTAGCAATTTTGTCGAGTCTGTACCTCAGAGCTAAGATATGCCACATCTATCAGATTTGTCCAATCTGTTGTGTGGCGGAGCCTCCATGGCCATGGATCTGAGATTTTTGTCCAGCACTTACCACAAATGCTTTATAGGATTGAGATCTGGGCGATTTGTAGGCCAAGTCAAAATCTTATACTTTGTGTTGCTCTTCACAGATCACACAGGCTCATGCTTGCACATTTTTTTCCTGCTTCCAACACTTCAAGTTCTGACTTGCTGCCTAATACTCCCAAACCCTTCACATGTGCCATTGTAATGAGACAATGTTATTTACTTCATCTGATATGTGAGTTTAGATCCTTTTTATGCTCAAAAACTTGTACATTAATCTTGTGTGCACTAAAGACAATTAAGATGATGATAATGCATCATTATTTTCTGAAATGCTGCAGTTCAATCTGCTTAGAGACGCAACTAGGTTTACTTAATGGTTTACAGTCCAGTATTCTTTATGGTATGCTGTTGCACTCTGATGCAATAGATGGCGGTATGGTTTACATAACTTTTGCATTTCACACGCCAGTGGGAAAAAATGAAGAAGAAGAAGTAAACATTGAGTCCCCCCCCCCCCCCCCCCCCCCTACCTCTGTGGTTCAGGTGGCTGATGTATTGGAGACAGAAATTGCATGAGCGTGTAACTTTGTTCCATATGGATTAAAAGCACAGGTAAATTAAATCATGACGTAGTTTGATAAAGATCTGCTCTAATTTAATGTTCATCTGCTTTTATAGTGCCGGTGCACTTTAACATTAAGTTGCTGGATATTGCTTCACAGCTACATATTAGTGTAGGTGGCTGCTTGTTTTGCAAACTTTATTTCATAGATGGTGTGACCATATCTACTAGTCACACTTTTTTGTCTTTACACATGTATTTTATTAACAAGTCTAATATGATCAGCTGAGCAAATGAACTCTTGTCTACAGTAATACACCTGTACACAATGACAACCAGTTCCAGATCACGTTGCATGGACTTTATTGGTAGACAGCATTTCCCAAGTCTCAGCACTCAAATTGGTGTCTGATATAGAAATCTGTGATTGATTAATTTAATCCACTATAATTGCACACAACAATAGACAGCATTAAAATGGTTGAATACTTTTGCAGGCAACATCCCCCCCCCCTTTTTTTTGGTTTTGTTTTGGCATGAAACTCGAGTTACTTACTATTCAGTCACTCATCGTCCACATCACTTGATTCTATATGCAGGGTCATGCCGGTCCTGGAGCCTATCCCAGGAGACTTAGGGCACGAGGTGGGGTACACCCTGGACAGGGTGCCAATCCATTGCAGGGCACACACACACACACACACAAATATACATGCTCATTTACATGCTATGGGAAATTTGTCAATGCCAGTTAGCCTAATCTGCATGTCTTTGGACTGTGGGAGGAAACCACAAGTACCCAGAGGATATCCAGCAAGCACGGGGAGAACATACAAACTCCTTGCACACAGACCTGAGGCAGGAATTGTACCTGGACCCTGGGGGTACAAGGCGACAGTGCTAACCACTAAGCCACTGTGCTGCTTATTTACTTACTAGTAATACTAATATTAATAATATAGTTGCAAGCAACGATGACGGGCCCAAGCACCCTGTGCCATTGCCACCCCGGGCGCACCGCACAACCTGTTATTTGAGTGTGTTAAGCCCTTGAAAAAGCCATCGCCACTCGGTTGCACCGCACAACCTGCACACATCACACACTATACAGGGCTAATGTCACTTTGGGCCCTAAATATTTGTTGAGTATGTTAGTGTGTGTCGTGAAAGAGGAGTGTGTTTGTGTGTGTGTGTGCGCGCATGTGTGTGTTAACATTTGTGATGTGTATGTGTGTACAATAGGCCGCAGATGCTGGAAGAAAAGCCTCACGCTATGATGTTCCTGAATGTGATGTCACTGAATATGATGTCACAGAAAGTGTCACTGAATATAATGTCACTCAATATAATGCCACACAGAAAGTTATTAATCATTTTTTCGGCGTACGTTTAACACATTATCACGGCTGACCCGTTTGAGATATCAAAAATCCCTCTGCAATTTTGCATCCTCAATGTCTTTAGATCTCTTTGGCCCGGTTTGGTAGCGATTGTATAATTTCCCTAGGAGGAGTATATCAAAATCCATCGAGTGCGTTTTTGCGAACGACCCAAAATAACAGGCCTCCTGTTGAGTTTAGCCCAGGAGCTAGGCAGCAAAATCTCGTGTGGGGGCCCCTGGGGGCCCTGGGCCACGCGACTCTCAGGCATCCTGATGGCAGCAGATTCCAACCTGTCTGCCAAGTTTCATGAGTTTTTGAGCATGTTAAGACCCCCCGAAAAGTCCAAAAGTGTGAAAAAAAATAAATAGTTGCAAGCAACGATGACGGCCCAAGCACCCTGTGCCATCGCCACCCCGGGGGCACTGCACAACCTGTGTTATTTGAGTGTGACCTCGAAAGCACAATCTGCACACATCACACACTATACAGGGCTAATGTGTGTGTGTGTGTGTGTGTGTGTGTGTGCGTCGTGAGAGAGGTGTGTGCGTGTGTGTGTGTGTGTGTGTGTGTGTGTGTGTGAGGTGTGTGTGCGTCGTGAGAGGTGTGTGTTGGTGTGCATGAGTGTAAACATTTGTAATATGGGTGTATGTATGTGTACGTGTGTGTGTGTGTGTGTGTGTCTGTGTGTGTGTGCGCACGCGTTAGTGTGTAAGGGTTAGTGTGTGTGAGAGTGAGGGAGAGAGGTGTGTGACGTGTGGATTTGTCAGTCTGTGTGTGACGAGTAAATGTGCTTGTGTTTGTGCTTGTTTGTGTGTATGGTGTGTGTGTGTGTGTGTATGTGTGTGAGATGTGTTTGTGTGAGTGTTAACATTTGTGATGTGTATGTGTGTGTGTGTGTACAATAGGCCGCAGATGCTGGAAGAAAAGCCTATTATGAAGCCTACTATGATGTTCCTGAACGTGATGTCAATATAATGCCACACAGAAAGTTATTAATCATTTGAAAGTATGTATGAGCTAGGCAGCAAAATCTCGTGTGACCACGCGATGTTAAGACCCCCGAAAGTCCAAAAGGGTGGAAAAAAAATCCTTAAGAAAGATTCCAATCTGTCTGCCAAGTTTCATGAGTTTTTGAGCATGTTAAGACCCCCGAAAAGTCCAAAACGGTGGAAATTTTTTTAAAATAATATTCCTTAGGAAAACAAGAGGGTCCTGCGGACCTTATAGTGCTTGGGCCCTAATTAGTGATCATATATTTAAAATTTAATAAAACAATATTCATATTAAAATAATAATTACTATTAATACCACTTTATTAATAGTAATTTACCCCCTAAAGTTCTGATCCTAAAATCAACTCTGCTATTTCTCATTTGGTTTTAATGGTATATATCATTTATGTAAGCTTTTTTTTTTAGGAATTGATTTTAAAAGTTGATTTTAAATTGGCCAGAAGATATTCTATGCTTAAAAATTGTATACTGTACATTATAATACATTATAATATGAGAGAAAAAAAAGGTCTCACGATTTATTGCCTTAAATGCGCAGCATGGATGTGATGTTTACTGCAATTCTGTAAAAAGGCATTTCCTCTACTTTCAGCTTTTGCGGTTATGTGCATATACGGTATGTGATCAGTTTACAAAAACAAACAAAATAAGCTTGAACTCCAGGGACAGACTTTCTGGTTTGTTCCTCATACTTCAAATATTTTGTCTTCCTAAACATATTACATTTATACAACAAATACTCGAGTTATGAAGAACTGAAACATGTGGCTACATCATTTTTAACTGAGTGTTACACGCACTTCTTAGAGCAATTTTCCCACAAACTGCGTGTCACTGTTCTCTCTTCCGCTCTCTTTTGTTTCTCTTTGCCTTCCTTCTCATTTCTCCTCCTCTGGTGCCGTGCAGAAGAGAACAGCTGCTCACAAATCTACATTAACCTACTTTACTGACAGAGGAACCAACATATATAAGCCTCTCTAACCCAGCTCAACTCTCCTGTAAGTATCACAAAACATCAAATATCAAAATATAATTGTAATAAATCTGGTTAATGGTTTATTAGTCTTTAACGTGGGACAAACATTTTTTTTCACTGTCTGAAAAAATTGTATTAAAATAGACATACACTTAATAAATAAAATAAATCTTTTTCAAAACTGAATATTTTATAAATGAGGTAAAATAAATATATTAGTATATTTTATTTAAATAGTCAGCATTTGCTAATTATTTTTATTAGCATTATAATAATAACATAACAAATCAAAATCAACCACAAGTATTTTGTTGCAATATAATATTTAACATTTGCACTGGAAAAGGAAATTTCAAGTTTTATTAAAATAAAATTGTGTATTTAAAAAAAAAATGCAATTTACCAGAAAAATATTGGAAACAAGTGGTTAGAGTTTTTCTTTCTTTCTTTCTTTCTTTCTTTCTTTCTTTCTTTTGCCCAGCATCTTATTATTACATTTTATTATTTTTTTAGTTTATTATTATTATAATTTTTAAAATCTTGGCAGTGTGGTTAAAAGAACAAGACAAAGAATATAATTATGGTGCGAGTATATGCAAACCAAATAAAATAAAATTAATAATAGAAAAAACTCCCTTTGAAATAAAGTTAATCTATACTCTAAATAAATGAAAACAAATAACAACAATAAATAATTACTTAGTGGTTAGAACAGCCAGTGTTGGTGCTACATTGCTTGTCTTTATTTTTTGTTAGTGTTGAGAGAGAATGACTCATAAATCTTTAGTCTAGAGTCTATAGACATGTGACACAAATGTTATCAATAAAACATCTGCAATAATTATACTAATAATTACTGTTATGATTTGTATTGGTTATAAGCTTAATAATCATATGATGAGCAATAACTTCAATTCTGCATAGTACTTTGGGAAAGTCTATATTTAAAACAAATTTGAAATGATTATCTCTACAGTTTGTACAGTTTTACAGTAAAACAACATGTACAATGTACAAAACACTTTATTCTAGAAGGTGTGATGATGCAGATTACTGTTTAAAATCGCAATATGTTGTATTTTGTATTTATGTTTGTATTGATATTTGTATTGATATTTGTATTGAGATGTATGCTCGCTGGGAGAAAGCACAAGCCGCTAAGCACATGACTAAAATAGCAGATGAATCGCATAGAACAGAACTGCAGCGGCATGAGCGGAAATAGCTTTGGCAGCCTTTAGATTGGTTTTCGCTTTTTGATCTTTAGATTAACATCTAAAAATATATAATAAAACATATTTAGTGTGGAAATGAAATTTGTTGTATAAACATGAAAATGCCATTGTACATTAAAATCTTGCTAGCTAGACTCATGTAGCACAAATCTTCATCATGTCATGCTATGTTGTTGTGTGGATTTATTTTTCTTCTTTAGAATCGGAGCCGAAATGTTTAGGCCAAAAAACATCACATGGATCATCTTTGGTAAGTGAAAATATTAATGATGATGCCGTTCCTACAGTAATTTAGCTTCCAACATAATGCAGATACAATAAAACTATAACTAATCTGAAATTTGCTGCAGCTTTTTGTGTATCCACTGGAAGTTGTGGAGATTTTTATAAAGAAATTGGTGAAGGCATAAAAATGAACTGTCCTGGGGATGCTACAAAAGCTGAGAAGACTGAATGGAAGGTCAACAACATCGTGGTGATAAGTCAAATCAGGAAATCAGGAACAATACGCAGAGGTAACAAGAGCTTTAATTGTTTCTTATGATCTGATTGATGTCATCATCGAATCATCTCACAGAAAACATTTAACATGATCTCCTGTTGTCTGTGATTGTGTGATGTGAACGGTTTCATTTGGAAGTTAATTCTGACATTGGTCAGAGGGCACGGCTTGAAGGAACCGCGCTGAGAATCTCCACAGTAAAGAGCAGTGATGTGGGAATCTACACTTGCAACGAGTTTACTCCCAGCCACACACTGTATGTGGTATCAGGTAAGAGGGACAACAACTTCTATATGGTAAACAATGCATTTTGACTTAATCATAATACTTAATAAATCATTATCAGATCACAGACTCACAGTTAAAAACAAGCATAAAAGGAGCTACTTTTAGATGTTCTCAAGTGTATGGAATTAAGTAAAACAATAAAGTAAACACACACACACACACACACCACACACACACACACACACACACAGTTCTCTTTTCTTTTCTTCTGTCTCTCAGCCCAGGCAAACCCTTCTGCAGTGCTGTACTCCAGTGAAACAAACTTGACGTGTGAAGTTCAAAACCTTAGGAAAGGAACATATCAGTGGTTATTACCAAATTCTACAGTGTATGCTGAAAATGGGATTGTGACTGTGAAACCTGTGACCCATGAGCATAATGGATCCTGGACCTGCAAGATCAAAAATGAAAAAGGGGAGGAAGTGCGAAAGCTAACGGTGGAACTTATTGTTGTTGGTATGTTTCCCTAAATATATATATATATGTATATGAATAGGAATGTAAATCCCAGATAATTAGGTAGATTACTGATCACTAATTCATTAACATGGACAATAAACACATATGTGTAGTATAATGCATGTCAATTTAATTGTTAATGAATTATTGCTACAATTCTCGTGTGTGTACATTTCTTAGGTCCTCTGAACACCTTAAAGGAAGTTATAACTGTTCAGGGGGACAATGCTGTGCTCCTGTGTTTTCTACCCACCCCAAGCAGAATACCAATAACAGGGGGCTCATGGACACATAACACCAGTACAAACGTTCGCTTCCCTGCATTAATGAGTAATCAGGATGGTCTCCAGTGGAATAACACTGACGTCAGCACTGATAGAGTCTTTTTCAGTGAGGGGAAGCTGAATTCAAACTTTAATGTGACACTGAAAAAGGTGAAAAGCAAGAAAGTTTCTTGTGTTTCTTGTTAATTGTAGCTCATTTAAAAATTATATATTTTTTAAACATATATAAATCATTGTATGCTTCTAATGAGGATGAAAATGTATTATCTCACATGCACATCCATTATAAAATATGTGATTTTATGTTATAGTGTACATTTGTTCAATTTGTCAATATGTGTCAGGTGAGGCTTACTGATGCCGGAGAGTATACGTGCAGGCTGGAGTTTCAAGGTGGATCATCACTGAATGCTAAGTTAAACTTGATTGTGTCAAAAAGAGATGGTGCTGCTCCTGGTAAGCACTACATCATATTGCAAATCCATTAAAATCCACACTTATATCCATATAAGAACAAGTTTTACTTCTAGAAAAAGGTTTACGTTCAGCTTTAGTCCAACAAAATTAGTCTTACTTATTCACAATTATTATGTGTGTGTGTGTGTGTGTGTGTGTGTGTGTGTGTGTGTGTGTGTCTGTTTTCAAAATCCATTTCTACCTTAGATATTGATAATGAAGATCCTAATTATTCCACTAAGAACCCATGGCACAAAAAAAATGTATGGGGTTTGCAGTTGTGGATCTGGGTTGCCGTGGCAGCATCTTCCTTGGTCCTGATTGGCCTTGTTGTCATCATTGCTCTGATTCACCGCAGAAACAAACGGATGAAGGTGAGGGGGAGAAAAAAACAGAGTGAGTGATAAAACCGAAAACAATAGAGACATAAAATGGCTCATACTACTTTTTCTTCTGCTTCTTCAGAGAAAGATCAAAAAAACTAAGTCTATGCAGCAGCCTCTCACATCCAGGAATTACTGCAAGTGTGACAGGTAGCTTTTCCTCTGTGTTATATATATATATATAAAATAATAACAGAAAATTTGAAGTCAGAAATACATGTATAATCCACTTATTGATTATTCTGTTTCAGCTCAAGTATTCTGAAAGCAGTATAAAATAACATTTTACTTATATTTTAAGTATATATATGACTTATATATTCTAAATGCTTTTCTCTTTACAGGACTGTGAGGCAGCCTGGTACAGGTAGAAAAGGCCGGCCTCCTCCTCTTCCCAGGCATCAGTACAGTGCTTTAAATAACTAATATGTCAAAGCATCAAAGAGATAATACATTTTAGATCAACTAAGAAAATTCTCATCACTTGTTTATTTTCATTCTTTCATCATCTTATTATTATTATTATTTTTAAATAATATGCAAACATTTTATTAACCAAACCATAAGCCCATCCTTTGCTTGTGTCTTTATTTTGCTTGTGTAATTTGTAAATAATATCCTTTCATGAAAATATTTTTATGGATGTTTAAGGCTGCAAAATTAGAGGACTTTTACATTTGGTTTATATGATATATGTAATATATGTAAAATATCTTGAAGATCTTCTTTGTTCCACATTAAATAAACATTGAAATAAAACCTGTGTTCACATGTGTGTTCCAATACGTGTTTTTCGTTACATTTGCACCAGCATGATGTAGTAGCACTTCCCGCTTGCACTGGTACAGATGGTGTTAGAGCTGCACAGGTGGCCATACACACACACACACACCACTGAGAAATGGGTGGTAACACCATGACACACATGTTAGTGGGTTAGAAAGTAAACACACTAAGACACTGTTGCTCTGGGCCCAAGATTGCAAACAGTGTGAACTTGCAGTATGTGCTTATGTGCCTCAGTACTTTATAGGAGTGCTGACAGTTTCCCCTGGCCAGAGTGCTTTTGAGGAATAAGTATACAGTATGTATGTTAAGCCCTTAAAATCCTGTGCGACTTGAGGTATTCACCTTAATCACATGATTAACAAACTGCAGAGAATCTAATATAAATGCCTGTTGTAATTAAGCTTTATATGTATCATGGATTGTAAGTTTTCACATTTTGAAAAAAAAAAAAATTTTTTGTTCAGCCTTATGCTGCTGTATCGCTTTGTAGCAGTGACAGGAGCCAAGCTTCTGATGAATTTTTCGCTCTTTTACTTTTTATTTCTCAGGTGTTTATTCACAAGATCACAAATATTTTACAGTGCTTACAAGCTACAGAGTTGAGTAGAGTTGTGAGTAGAATTAATTAAAAACACAAAAATATACTGTATATGAATCGTCATACACAATACATTTTTGTACTGTGTATGATCATGAGTCGTATGTTTTGTGTTTGAGATTGTACGAGTCCTCATATTGCCATTGGGTATAATCGTGTGTGTGTTATAAGTCATATATATATATATATATATATTTTTTTTTAAAGATGCTTGTACAACATAATATATAGCACAAAAATTTGTCTGGAATTGTTGTGTTTTTAAAATGCACATAAAACACAGCTACTTTACAAGAAAAATAAAAATTAAAAGAGCCAAAATTCATCGGTAGCTTGGCTCCTGTCACTGCTACATGGCGAAACAGCAGCTTAAGGGTGAACAAAATATTACGTTTTTTCCAAATGTGAAAACTTACAATCCAAGATACATTTGAAGCATAATTACAATAAAACAGAAGTAGTTACTGAGGGGTGACATAAGAGAAGCACATAAGACAAGTGACAGCGAGATAAAGAGAGATAGAGAGAGATAGAGAGAGATAGAGAGATCAGTCACATACTGTATCACTGATGGTGGTCTTGATGGGAGGAGAGAAATTCAAGAGCAAAATGGTAAAGAAGTTGACAATGCTAGTGAAGCTTAACTAAGCTTAGTCTTCTACAGTAGTGAGGCAGACAGATGACAGATGACAGCACTGTTTCCTGTCCCGTGTGTGTGTATGTGTGCTAGTGGGTTAGAGAATGTTAATGTCAGTGTAACTCTGTGAGGCTCAGCAGAAGGAATCGTCTTGTCTCATCAACATCGTAAGTACTTACTTTTAGTCCATTGACATTCTGCTTTTAGTACAATTTTATACAGTGTACAGTTTAGGTTTGTTCTTGGCCCTGTCTGTCAGTCAGTATGTTCAAGTCCTGCTAATCGTACAGTAGCTGAGGGAGTGTTAACGTCTCAGTTAGTCAGCTAGCTTTAAATGCTTTTTATTTTTATGAGTTTTTAGAATGAATTGTTTAATATGTGATTACTGTTACTGCTATCAAACAACACAATAACGGCTGGTTTATATGCATACTTATGTTATTTGTCTACTTGTACTGTGCTTTGATCATTGTAACTGTGATCATTGTAATCATAGGTAATAAAAATAATGATAATAATAATATATAATAATACATAATACAAAATGTTATATTACATAAAATTGTATAATACAATACAGTACAAAATACAGATAAAGCACTTTGTCTTAAAGACCTAAGGCCTCATCACAACGTAAACATTTACCGTTTTGACGAGAAATTTATACATGTATATCGAGTCAAGACTGTTCTAATATTACGTATATGTGCTTATGTGCTTTATCTGTAAGTTACAAAGGATACATTTTTTACATAAAAATAAAAAAAATGATTTACTCTCTCAACTTGCCCTACATGTTAAAAGCACAAGTCACAGGACTAAGCCAATAAATTGCTTGTGACAGCTATTATTCAGAGACAACAGATGATACATTTATTTATTTTTTATGATCAAACATTACCAGGCCCTAACTCATTTTCATTCATTATTAAAAAAAAAAAAAAAAAAAAAGTCATGCATTATAAATAATTTAAAAAGTAAGAATATTTCTAATTTGAGTATGTTTGTATTGGTACTATAAACAAGGATAAGGAAAAAGATATAGCAAAAGAGTGTATTTGTTAATGATTAATGAGCGCGCTATTATTCCTACTGCCTTGTCACTATATATAGATATACACTTAGTTACTAAGTCATACAGTTTCTTTAGACTAGGTTTATTATTGGCTAGATCATTATCATACCTAATATTCTCTGGGGAGCGTGTTCGTAAATGTTAAAACATTTCATTGTAGTGTCAATCGGACAAACATTCCTTACTTTTGCGTTTAATTTCTATGAGTGCTGTTTACTCGTTCCATCCTAACTTATACGACCAAAACTATTTAATTTAGATTTTTTTTATGATAAACCTATGCAATATTAAACATAAAATGACAGCTGGTGTCTGTAATTATATTCAAAATACCATATAACATCGTAATGTTTTCCTCAGTCTGTTTTTATTGATTTGTCATCCATACACCATCACAGGAAGGTTTTCTTTGCCATTACCTCCTGTGGCTTGCTGATTAGAGATGTGAATCGTCCTTCCATACAAATACAATAAATAATACTATTAAAAAGAAATTAAGTACAGAATGACCAATAAAATATGGAATGAGAAATATTCCACTTTGCAGAATGCAAAAGCCAATAGAGAACAAAAATATACAATTACGTGATATATAAATGTGTTATTTAAAATACATGATGAATGCTTAGCTATTGAAGTTCATTGATTGAGCTAAAAACACAGTAAACCGCCAATTTTCATGCCAATACTACATTGGTCCAGTTGACACTCACTTTCTACAAGGCGTGCATACTTCATTCTTGACGAAATGAATATCTTTCAGGCCTCTCTTCCAGAGTTTGATGTTGTACTTACCATGTGTCTATTTGATGTTGTACTGACCATGTGTCTATTTTGGAGGTAACAAATGAAACAATGAATAAATAAATGCTTTTTTATCTCATTTGCATGAATAATAATTTTCAGTGATAGTTGTGGCTGACAGATGTGGAAAATCAGTTTTGGGACATCATTTCAATCTGAACTCTGTTTATACACAATGCCAGAACTACAAAGCGGTTGACTTGCAACTGCGCTGCGTAGATGCGGCTATCTTACCTTTACAGTTTAAAGGTTTGTCTATTGTTAATATCTATCGTTGCCCTGTGAAGGATTGGCACCCTTTCCAGGGTGTACCCTGCCTTGTGCCCTAAGTCTCCTTGGATAAATAAGGGGATTAAGTGGTATAGATGATAAGTGAGTGAGTGAGTGAATATCTATCGTTTAGTGCACATCTATTATTTGCTAGAGAGGCTGTGGCAAAATTCAGGATGAGCGACCGCAAGAGATGTACTAAAGCACGGTAATCCATAATGTAGTAAAGCGAGACATGTAAAAACAAAAGGTTGAAGTAAGATGGACTAAAATTTGACAAACCAACACAAAATGGCTGCAAAAAAAAACAGACTAAATATAGGCTGTAGCCAGAAGGACTAAAGTAATATGGGTACAAAGCTAGATGGTCAAAAAGCTACATGGACTAAAACAAGACAGTTGAAAGCGACATGGATTAAAGCTGGACAGGTAAAAAAAAACAAATCCTCTTAAAGCAGGTGTGTATCATGGACTTAAGTTTTACCAAGTTTTCGTAAAACTAGACAGACTAAAGCAAGACATGTTAAAGCAAGACGGATTAAATCAAAGAAGTATTAACGCTAGAGAAATTAAACATTTATGAACAGCAACAAACAGCAGTTGTCATTCATTCATTCATTCATTTATTCATCCATTCATTCATTCTTCTAAACGCTTTATCCTGGACGGGGTCTTATCCAGGAAATAGACATGAGTCAAAAATACCTTATACATTTTTTAGCATTTGAACAATGGTCATTGTCACAAAACAGCTTAAAAATGAATAAAAAAGCAGAAAAAATTAATTTAAAAAATCAATTACAAAAAAATTAAAGGAGAAAAGTATAATTTATAACTTGATTTATAATCCCTGATAAACAACCTGGCGTGACAACCTTGAGAGGAACCAGACTCGACAGTGAACCCATCCTATATATCTGTGTGCTATAAGGCTAAAAGTGTTTAAGTTAATATAAACATTTTGGATGGGACACCAGTCTATTTGCAGTCTAGTTAACTTTTTAAAAAATGGATAGTTTAATACTCTTCATGAGTTAAGGATATAGGAATATTTGATATTTTGGTCTGTCCTCATGCCAATGCGGCACGAGGCAACACATACAAGCCACCCTGGAGATGATTCCATTGTTTCTGTGGCAGTTACTTAAAGGGTTGGGTTGCCAGTTCGATGCCCGCTTGTAATTCACACATTGCAGGCAATTTGGAATGCCATTTAACCTGCATGTCTTTGGACTGTGGGAGGAAACAGGGGTATCCAGAGGATGCCCACCAAGCTCGTATATATATATATATATATATATATATATATATATATATATATATATATATATATATGCATATACAAAGAGAAACTGGCTGTATGCAACTCATACACCATATGTATGTCATACGCAACATACACAGGTGTTTATTTACAAGATCACAAGTATTTTACAGTGCTTACAAGCTTCATTATTGTAGTGTGTATGATCATGAGTCACATGTATTGTGTATGAAATTGTATGAGTCGTCAGATTTTCATTGTTTATATTGTGCGTGTATTATAAGTCACTGTGTAATGTGTTGTATTTGAACACATTGTATTTTTCTATGGAGTAAACGTTGTGTTTCGACAAAACCGTTTATAATGTTTGGTAATGTAATCATTTTAAAACAAACCCGCAAGTCATTTTTTTTGCAATAGTGTCTTTGTGTACAATTATTCAGAAAAAAACTCTTTGCAGGCATAATATGTTTAAAAGTGTGCTTAAAATAGACCTTTTAGATTGGAAAATGCTCATGCATACTGTATGTATAAGTGTATTATGTATAAGTGACGAGTTTTCATACTGAGACTAGGATTCCCTCTTTCATACAATGTGTCATACACAAATTTCTCTCCTTTTCACTCCAACCCTAGCCCACACATACCAGCCATGTTCTTTGGGTGTCTTCCTACACCCCCATATTCTCATTCCTACTTTTGATACTTTGCTGTAGGGTTATATAGGTAAAAAGTCTCTGAAATGCAATTGATCGTTCAAGATCATTATAATGCAAAAGCAGAAATGGTGCACCTTTTTTTTTTTAATGAAGAGGGCAAAAATACGTAGGCTATATTATCAACATCGAACATAATACAAAGCTGGAGAGGAAAGAGGAGAAACAGAAGACAATTGTAATGAGCAGGTCATCCGCCATTATCTTTCATGTACACAAATTATATTAGGACATACTGTACTTCCCAAAAAATCTAATCTATAATTACTCTCGTACACTACAACAACTCATTCTTGTCATTCATTTTTGAAGTAATGTTTAGGCTTTTTCTGGGTTTCTATAAAGACGTGCTTGTTTCAGGTGCTGCTAAAGGCAGTTACAGCAGCTGACTTTGTTTCCTTGAAAAGCGAGTTCACCAGGCCCAACACACACTGTACAATAACACATTTACTTTCTCTCTCTATATATAGACAGTAAATCTACATTTTATGTTTATTTCCTTGATATACTTTATTTGTAGGTGTAATGCCTTTTTTTCTATAGCTGTAATCAACCTTTTATCAACCTATTTATCAATAAGCTTCGTTAGACTTTATATCCATCATAAGCTTTCTATCCATCATAAGATGAGAAGCAGTGTTTTCTGTTTATAATTAATAATAAACCCAGTTTGGCAGTTGTGTTGCTGGTAGTAATGTCATCCGTGACATTTTTTTTTTAAATGATAATTTTGTGGATTTCATGTGTTACTGATGTCTGGGGAAACTGTTCAGACTGTTCATCATCAGTAAATTTCTATCGTTTTTCATTTCCCACATTTACTTGTGACTGCAGTTTAGTGGAGTTTTACCTAAGAAGTTTCTTTGTAATTTGTAAATGTGATTTATAATTATAGACCTTGGATTTGACTCAAGCACAAAACCTTAATCGCACCACATATCATGTTCAACCTCTAGAAAAACTCTCTTGCTGTCGTTGACTTTTCTTGGGTCATTCTAACACAACATTTGAGGATTAATAACCCTTAAGCTTTAAATTATATCCCTGATTGATAACGTAAACAGTAACAAACTTTACCTATAAAAAGGTTTGTTGCATCTCCAAAATTTTCTTTTTCAAAAATCGTCATTATAAAAGAGAGGTAAAATACAATAATCTTTTATCATTATTGTATTTATGATCTTTTTTGCTTTTCTGTGAACATCCCAGGAGAACATAATGTGTTTCAAAGAATAAAATGAATTATGTTCAAATGTAGTTTTATGCAGTTTTACTTTTGATGGTTGATTTGGAGTTCCACTGCATTCAAAACAATGGCTGCTTATATATTTGGGGTCTCAGGAAATATATTATACCTGAAAAGTACGCTAGTTTAATGTAAATAAACTGATAGTGTAAGTGCTACTGAAATATAGACAAAATCTGCAGTATTTTAGTGTGTCTGCACTTACTGTTTGCTTAGCTCTGTTCTGTTATATTTTGTTTCACTAACCAGAAAAAAAAGGAATATTGTATACTGTTTACTATCCTACCTTTTAAAACCTTGTAAACTGACAAACTATACTTACTTTATTGCCAAATAAAAAGGAAATAACGTGCAGTAAATATTTTCTTCAATGTAATAAGCAATAAGCTTATCTTGCATAACTGAATATGAAAATGTAAACATTTCCAAGTGTTTTTTCTTCCTTTACTTTTACTAGTACTAGTTTTTCTGGTTAGTGAAACAAAATATAACAGAACAGAGCTAAGCGGACAGTAAGTGCAGACACACTAAAATACTAAGATTTAGACACACTAAATAAAAAGATTTGACTAGTAAAGGAAGTGTTTGACACTTTGACAGTGTATATGTACATTGCAAACCATGTGAAGAAAATTGCATTCCATAGGTCCAACATTGTCAAAGATCTGTATTTAAAAAAAAAAACAATCTACAATAAGAATGTACTGTGACGTTATTAAGCTATTTTATGTTACCTTACTTGAATACTATAAAAAAAGATACTTATATGTTGCTGTTCTGCTCCGAGCAGGGGCTTTGCATCTGAAAAACCGCACAGTATCACTAATAGTTCAGTTTAGAATCACTCATTAATCCCACCCTCAACACATCCATTCATGATCAGTACTGTATATTCAATTGTTTATTTGAATCTATAGTCTTATATACAGTAGGCTGGATGACATTTTCAGTTAGAATTAGCTATATTTAACATAATAATGTCATTTAGAAATAAAATACTTAGCCTTGCACATAAGAAACTAAATATGAAATGGAGTCTGGTTACATGAAAAATTATAGCGTGGGGAGGTATGTGGCCAAAAAGTAAGGTTGCTAAAGTTATTTTGCAATAACAGCATGCCATGATGCATTAGCTTTAGAAGCAATTACAGGAAATAGTAAAAAGTAAAACGTTATCATATATTTTTTATGTATAGGCATGCTCAGTGTTCTGAAACAAATTTCGTAGCATCACTTAATAATAATCACTCAGACCAGTAAAGAACATTTATATTCTCGTTATACATTTGGGACTGCTGTAGGGTGTTTAAATTTTCACTGTTGCATGCTGCACTTTCACCGACTGCTAAAAAAAACAAATGCTGTACATACTGTACTGTACTCCACTGCACACAGAATGTAACAATCAATAACAACAAACAATATTTTTTCAAATATTTGGATTTTACTATATATGAATTGCAGACACTGGAGATACTTTTAAAAATGTTAAATAAATACAGTATTTTCTCACAGAGAACAGAAAAGTCTGTTAACATGGACCCCCAAACACAGAGTTCTTGGTGATATTCATTAGCGGTTCTCTCACATTTCATCCCACGTTTAGAAGAGCCCTCCGGCCACTGGGTTCCAGGGTAGTCGGTTCCACTTTTGTCCCTCTACGATGCCCCTACATATACACATGCCTAGTAACACTTTGCTGTTTTGCTGTTATAAAAAAATGTATCCACGTTTTCTGATCTTCAGATTCAACACTTAATGCAGTGGTGTAAACAATCTGTAACTTCATTACCAAAAGCATTGGAACTTCAAGCTCTGACACAGAGGACGATACAGCATCAAATGATATTTGTGAGGTTTGATAATTGACAAGCACAATCCTTTAACATCTTTATTATATGGAAATAAAGTAAAACACAGGCCAGTGCGAGTGATTGACAATTTTAACTGAGGCCTCAAGCAGAATGTGCAGTTGTGAGGCCATGTTGAGGAAAAGGTGTTGAGAGAGAGAGAGAGAGAGAGAGAGAGATTTGTAATGGAAGATATTCAATTACATTTCACAATAAGGCAACCAAATGTCACTAAACTGAGCTAGCTTCTTTCCATTGACATTTCACCACATGTACATTTAAAGCCCACAGGACTTGCATCACTAACTGGAAGAGATTTAAGCCAAAAAAAGAATCAAAAACAGCAGAGACAAATCTACGAGCATCACTTCACTAGAATTCGCTCGACTATATTTTCTGGAAAAGCATCAACAATCTGAATCTTTGCGTGTCTTCAAAAATTTGCCGTGTTTTTGTCTGTTAATGTATTTATAGCCATTTTGTGGCATGTGCAAAACTTGAATGAGCAAAGTGTGGGAATGTCTGAAAGTTCATGATGATTAACATGCTTGTCTGAGGGATCCCCTTTCTGACAGACTTCAGCCCAAACCCATAAATAGTCATTACTGAAAAACAGAGAGATTACAGCGTGGAGATGGGCGGTAAGGAGTGGGTGAACGTTTTCAACCCCCCAAGCTAAATTTAGCATGTTACAATCTATTTACAATCAATAGCATCTGTAACTTCAAGTTTTCAACAAAAAGCTGAAACAACAAGATTTGTGTCCATTCGTCAAACTTGCATACTGTATGCAGTTGTACTTTTTTGGATTAGATGCCGTGGAGGATGACTAATTGAAAATCTCCTCCTCCTTCTTTCCTTTCAGTCTTTCTCTCTTTCAGTAACGGTTCTGTTTTCGGTATATACTCCCTCAAACACTGAGTAATGAGGGATCCCTTGCAACTGGGTCTTTCCTCTCAAAACACCCTATATGAAAATGTCATAATTATGAATCACAAGTTCATTCTTTAGGTTTCCCCCAAAAAAACATTCTGCTAATTTATGGTAGATTTTGTCTAAATTCGTCACTAAATCTCTTTAAAATAATTGGCCCAACAAAGCTACAGAAGAAATGAGCTACATGGGTGAACTTAAAAAAAAGAAAAAGAAAAAAAAAAGATTAACTAAGTGAGGCAGGAAGAGGCAAATGAAAGAAGGGTGAAACCTCAAAGACAGATGTGAGGCAGGAGCCATGTTTGTTTTGACCTTCATGTGGTTCCCCTAAGCAAACCACCCATGTCCTACAGAAACAGGTTCTTACTCTGTATGAGGCTGCCTTTCTGCCGTACATGAACACATGGATGACAGTGACTGCTGCAACTTAACCTCAATGTTAAAATTTTGCTTGTATGAATTCTTTGAATTTGCATTCGCAAAACTGTGTTTGTCAATTTTGTCAACATTTGTTAAACATATTAATTTGCAGCAATGCAGTTTCTTAGTGAATTTAGTTCAATTCAGATTTATTTATAAAGATCTTGTATCAACAGACATTATATAAATCAGTTTAGTTAGTTAAGCATGCCCAATGTGACACTGGCAAGAAAAAACGTCGTTTTTTAAGTCGACGAAAGCTTAAGAGGATCTACAGTAGACTCACGAATCAACCTTGTCCTTTTCTGGGTTACAATGGATGATGAGATTTTAAATAATTACACTATACATTAGTAGAGAAGTGAAGGGAAACTGTATAAAGTATAAAGTCCTGCACATGAACTGGATGGATTTTAGGGTTATATAGCTCTGGTGAAATGATTCCCTGGATCAAGAGCAAGACTTATGCATGGTCAGTTCTAGATGTGTTCTCAAGCACTATTATACCCAATTCTCTCGTTACACTTTGGCCATGCGGGCTCTTATGAATTTGAAAGCAGGGGTTCGCGATCATTAATTGCTCGCCGCAGACTTGTCATGTACAAAGTGGAAACTGCTGAAGGATTACTTTTGCATTTACTTTTTATTTTCTTATCATAGCCTATTAAGCATCAGGAAAACTATAAAATCAGTACTATAACTTTCATTAGTCAAATAGCAGAAATAATAATCATGATAATTTGAACAAATAGCTTCTGCTTTCACAAAAAAAAGACCTAAATAAACTTAAAAATATTCCATGAGATAAAACTAAATACTGATGACACTTTTTATAGTATATTGTGGGTTGATGTACAGATTATGTTAGAGAAAGATCAGTTCATAATAAGACGAATAAAGCACGAAGAAGGCAAAAAAGAAGTTGTAGTCTATGCAAGATAGCATGAATCTCAAGCAAATATTGTTTACTAAACAAATCAAAACATGGGTGATATTTCTGCAACACCGTTCACTGCAAAAGAACAAATGCTTTTATTTTCGGAACCTGCAGAACAGGAATCATTCAAATAAATTACCTTGCAGTGTCAGAGTATTGATTTCTATGTGAGCCGAGCTACAATGGGTTGCGCAGAATATCTCTAGTTAATGCCAACGATTCTGTAATGGAGATTCATTAAATACTGATGGAAGTATTTACACTTGTATTGTTTTATGGTTTTATTCATTTTGTAAAGCCATTAGAACCCTAAATTGTTTGTTGTGAGCCAATCCATCGATTTGTTAATGTTAACGTCTTAAAGTTAAATCTTAAATGTTGAAGCTCTTTATACATCAAGGAACGCAAAAAGGTAATAATGAAATAGAAGAAATAGTGCTGTAGGAGGATGGAATTTAAGATATATGCGGGTAAGGCATCAAAACATCATTTTCATGATGTGAAATAAAAAAGCAGAATAGAAAAAGAAAGAAAGAAATCAAAAGAAATATCTTGTTCTCTGTTTTGCTCCACTGGAAAATTATTAAAAAAGTGGAAGACGATCAATGTTTTTTGAGGATTCTCTTGTACCTTACTCAGCAGTACATAAAACAAAGAAAAAAGAACTGAAAGCTAGAGTAAAAAAGTACAGAATAGAACACTAGAGCAAAGCAGAACAAATCCTTGCAACATAATGCCAATATTTATCAAAGCACCAAAACATTTAACAAATAAACAATCTACATAATTAACATGTTATATATATCGGATCTCTATATAAATCTCATATTATTGGCTGCTATGATATAATTGAATAGCTAATTAACTATAAATGAATAGCTAATAAACTACACTGCGCTGCTCAGAGGCGATTTGTAACGGAGGATAAAGCGATAACAAAAAAATTATTCAACAAAACAAATTACTGAACTCAATAACTAAGATATATACCAAAATAGATTGTTTCTGTACAAGTATATTACAGATATCTGTGTCGATTATGTTCATTTCTTAAATCATGTATTTTTAGGAGAATTTTCATAATAATCATAGCGATGTATGTATGTAACTTTGAACAAATGTCGACGCACTCTGCTTCACGCTGATTTAAACCAATAATGTGAGATTGATCAGGTTAACAGTGCGGAACTGTGTATCGGAAAACTGTTGGAAATTTGTGACGATGATCGTGATCAGCACTGATTAATAGTCATGATTATCACTGTCATGTTTCTTTAGCTAATCAAAAATGAAAGATTTGATGTTATTCTAAACCTGGACATCTTGTTTTTCCTGTTAGGCCAATCAGATGTAAGGGAGGGGTCAACGCACCATATAAGACCGTTATACAGTAGCTTGCACAGGAACAGATCTGATGAGGACCTGAGAAAGGGAGCGACAAACATCGGATGATCAAGTACTGAAACCCAGGTACAATCTTCTTCATAGCTTTATTGTAGCACTGAATTATTAAGCATAATAAAACATTATATAAATGCATTACATTTTTTATACGTTTGTTCATTTTATTTATGATGATAGCCGTGGAGACATATTGTTATTGCTGAGTCGATACGAGACTTTAAAGTGAAAAGCACAAAGTATCGTGTACTTTTAAAGCTTTTTCAAGTTATCACGGCCCAATAAAGCACATCATCTTTACACTGGACTGAAAAAGGACTAAACTAAGATTATTCACAAAATATTAGTATTCCCAGTATAGTTGAAAAATGCATTAAACTGTACTTCCTTGTCGATGGGGTGGCACCATCAAGTGTATGCCTTTTGCACCTTCAGTATGCATCTTTTATCTACTAATGTGGATGTATTTGACTTTTAAAGCGTTTTTTCAAGTTATTTCATTATGCGCTAATAATTCTTTTTTTTAAATTTGAAATTGAAATCCACGCTTGATGGTGAAAGATGTGTACTAAAAGTATACAATATAAGTATACGATCCCACTGACAAGTACTTCTACAATGTGCATTTTTTTTCTATTACCCATATATTAAAATATACATATAAATATATATTATTATAATATACATATGATCATTTTGTAAAAGTCAGTGAACTCCATAGGACGATGCTGATTAGTAGCATGTGTATGGCAATACTGGACCAGCGTTAGTGTCGTTACTGTCACATGAACACATAAAACATATAATAAACAGCAAACATAAAAAGTATGCATTATTGCAATTTCTTTATTTGTTAATATTAAAAAATATCCATTTGCATCAGAAAGGTACAAAAAATACATAAATAATTGATTGTCATAATTTTTAGCACATTTATCAGTGTTCAGTTTCATGTCTCGGAATCATATGGCAGCTCATGTGTTTACATTTTAAAATATCTGAATGTAAAGTCATTTTAAAACGTGTAAACATGCCCTCAATACAGTTGAATCGGCTGCACTGCAGTGTTTCTGTTGAACCTCGGCTCTGACCACAGCCCTGATCATCTGTCTTTCTGGGTTAAGTTGTCAGGTGCAGCTGTCTGCTGCTTTCTATCTCTACATCTATCCTCTGCTTAACTGCACTTCCTTTTTCAACACCTTTTCATTTAGCTGCCTTTCTCGAAGCAGAGGCTTTTTGCTGTTCTCTTATTTCCTTATCATATTCTTTTTTAAGAATATTAGAAATATTTAAGGTGGTACATATTCAGAATTCTTTTACATTTCATGCATGAAAAATGTGTTTGTTTAGCCTATTTTAGTTATGCCCATTGTAGGCGTGTCACAAGACTACGGTGATGTAGTTGATGTAGATAGAAGTGTCACTGTAAAAGTCTTAAAAAATAAGCCTTGTTTGTGTTGTGTCACGAGTTTCCTTTTCATGTCATACGTTGTTAAAAATGAGATGTAAAAAATCTAAACAAATAACCATTTGTAGTTACTATTTATACGTACATACTGTATAAACAGTTATAGTTATATTATCATCAATTACATTGTATGGACAAACATAATTCAAAATCAGGGTTTGATTAATGTAGTTATACAGTATTCTCAGACTTTTATGCAGACTTTACAAAACACATTCATGCACTGTAAATCCAAATTTGCTCACGCTATTTAAAGATTTATTGGAAACAGATCGCAATTGAAGTTTATTACTGTGAAAGTTATTAGTAAACCGCTTGTGTCAGGTACATGACAGTGTTGACGATTTGTAAGTTATTTAAAACTTCTGCGTCACGCAAGAATTGATAATTACAGTGAACAAAAAATCGCAAGTAGCAAAAAGAGCAGAAAGTGCCCTCAATTAGACACACAGGAGTTTAAAAAAAATAATCTTTTCAAATGCGGAACTTATAATAAAGCTTTTTCACAGAATCTAATATGATGGATGGCGTGAAAAGGTGCGGCAATAAATGCTAATTGCAAAGGTTTCTCATTCATATAGATGTAAAATGAATTATATGTGAATTTCTCACTGTACCTGATTGTTGAGTGAAATGATTGTCCACTTAAATGTTATAAACTTAATTTAACTTTATTTTTAAATCGACCAGCGATTATTGTAGAAAAGCTCTGTTCATTAGAGCAAATTCAACTAAATCAAATAACAAAGCAGTAATCGATCAGAAACCAGTTAATGTTATTTATGTATTTATTGCAGGATTTAGTGTCAATTATTTGTAGTTAAAGACCTGTGTGTGTCCCATGCACATTTAAGAGAATGTACAATAAAAATAATGGAAAAAAATATATTCAAGCCATTTTCAATGGTGCAAATAAAAAGATTTTTGAGTACACGTTCCTACACAGAGAAACAAAAAGAAGAAGAGATTTGCACGAATCTCAGAAACACACACAACAAAGCTCCATATGCTGTACACCACACTCCCAGCTCAGCCTACCACTAACAGCGCTGTGTGGCACTTTTTTTTCTCCTCGTGAGCGTGGAGAGATCCGTCTTTCGTGGAACAGAGGAGGAAGATGGGTTGTGTAGGAGGGTGGAGGAGGTGAGGAGGTTAAGAAGAGAGGGATAAAAATCTACTCCTGATACAATCTCAGCCCCCCCACAGCCCCACTTCTACACCACTCGCTTTCTCGCAGGCTTTCTTCAGCGCTTCACCTCTTTCATGTCCCTGCCTGATGCCCCTCGCTTTTTTTATGTTTGTAACCCATAGCCCACCGCAAAGCTTACTGTCTCTGCTTCTCATCATCTTCAAGCTTTCTTTCCTCAATCTTTTGAAAAAATCTGAGCCCACCACAAGCCCCTTCCTTCCGCTTTACTGTAAGACACAGACTGGCTCTATGGGCCACTGTGTTTAAAATGTGATTAAACAGAGAGTTAAAGTGTGTGAAAACATTGTTATTGACATTTTATTATTTCTCTTCCCAGTTTATCATTTGTACTTTATTGATTTGAGAGACAGAATGAGATTTCTATTGGGGTTATTACTTCTGGTGGCTCCATCTCCATCAGCTGCAGGTAAGATTTGTTCAGAATCAGAATAATATCAGTATTAATGACTGTGGGCATCCAGTCGCTGTGTGTAAAATAATAATATAGAAAAATCAAAATCCGCAAATATGACTACCCAAACCACAAAAGTCAAGACAGTCTTCCACTCAGTCGTACAGTGGATAGTTTTGATGATTCACAGCTGCAGGATTCCTGGTTCCCGGGTTTTCTCACTGCTGTTAGAACATGCTAATAGAAAGACAAATGATGGTTATGTCAAATTTCCCACTAAGTATAAACAAATGTGTGAGAGTGTGCACTGAGATGGAATCCCATCCAGAGTGTATTCTCACACCAAGAATTTCTAGGATAGACTCTACTTCAACTCTGACCAGGATGAAGCATTAAAAATACTATAGTAGCAAATTAAGCTATGCAAAACAAAGTTATTCATTTATACATGCATGCAGGTCAACAGGCTTTAGACATATGTCAGAAAGCATTTGTTATCAATCATAATTGTTTTTCTCCAAATGATTACTAAACAAAACATTTTAATTAATTACAAAGTGTGTTTTAAGTGTTTTTTTGGAATTGATAATAGAAGACACTTTGCGTTATTTAAAAAAAAGTCAATTAAATTTCTCTCTCTCTCTCCCTCAGACGAAGAAAAAGAAAAGGTGGTTTTCGCACAGATAGGAAACACAGTTACTCTTCCCAGGACCAATTGGGGGACAGAAGATAAAATTCATGTTAACTGGTACTTTGAGAAAGAATTATTGATTAGTAGGAACCCAACATCAACTGGTACAAAAACAGGTTAGCTGAAAAAACAATCTATGCAATTTTGCACCTCATGTTTATTTGACCCTTATAATATTTTATTTTTGTCTTGGCAGTGCCACAAAAGTGGCAAGGGCGACTCTCTCTTTCACCAGACTATTCTCTTATCATTTTAAATTTTAATGCGACTGACTTTGGACGCTTCCAGTGTGAGCAGCATGAACTTTTGAGTGAATTCAAAACCCCATATAAACTCTATCGCGGTAAGTTGAACAAGTGATACACTTTTATAAAAATACAGCAATCCATAGAAATCATACTGTATAATTTGTAGTCAGTCAAGTAAGATTTACATTAGGAAGCTTTCGTATTTGTGATATACACACTCAGCACAAATACGATACAAACATATTGTCTGATTTGCAAAGAATCTGGTTTTACCTAGCTTGAGAAATGACATTCAATGGCTATTATTTTATCCTAAAAAGTAACACAGTAGAGTTTTTTAATTTTGTTTTTTAACCAAATTATAAGCAAATACTCAAAATGTGATTAATTCACATACGAATGAGAACATTAAAAACATGTTAGTAAGTTGCTTAAAATGTATGTATTAATTCAAATTGATAATGACATTGATTATTTTTTATTATAATTTAAGTATTTTTAATTCAAATTGTACTTCCAAATTGACTTGATCAGTCATTATCACAATATTACTTTCCTCTTCTAATAACCTTTAAAGATTTTGCATAATGTAACTTGTATTATGTATGTACATGTGACTTATATTTCCTATATTTCTTAAGTGTGTATGTGTTCCTGTACTAAGTGCATGTTGCATGATGCAATTAAAATATATTTTATATAATTTCCCTTACTTTCCCTTAATTTCTTCAAAAAAATTAGATTTTTAAAGTAATTACTAACTATATAAAAAGTAACAGTAGTTATATTGAGCTAAAACAAATATCAAAGTGTATATTTATTTAATTGTTTAATGTGTGTTATTTCTGTATACTGTAATTCTGAATGTATTTTACATTCTATATTTCTAACTGTATTGTTGGTGGAATACAATTTGCACCTCAATAGTGGTATACCCCATATAACTACAGAAGAAAAATAATATTTAATCTTTATTTAATCTGTGCTTGTAATTTACTGGAATGCATTGGAAAGGAAGTGTTTTTACTGTGTGTAATATAGTGATCCAGAGATGCATTTAATTCTAATTTTACTGCTATGGTCATATTTACTGTTGCAGAGATTGTGCCACTGGGACTGTATAGTTGACAAAATTAATTTCTTCTCTTTATCTCACTCTTAGTACAAATGTCTGAAAAGAAATCACTGCTTGCTGGTTCCACTCTCAATCTCACCTGTGAAATCGAAAAAGAAGGATTTAATCGTGTGCGTCCCACTATAAGAATGTTAGGGCCTGATAAGAAATCTTATATCGGAAAATTAAATGGGAACATACACAATCTCACTGTAGATAATGTCTCCAAAATTCACAGTGGAAAGTGGACTTGTGCAGTGACGTATGATAAGCACAGTCCATCAAATGCCATGACTGAAGTCACTATTGTAGGTAAGTACAGAATCAATGTAATACAGTCCCATAATTTATCAAGCAGTTACATACAAAAATGTTATACTTTTATTTAACAGATAAAACAATAAACATACTACATGGTTAATAGTATGCATGGTTTATATTTATATATACTGTATATAGTGAATATAAAAAGTCTTCACCTGTTAAAATGCCAAGTGTTTGTGATGTAAACAAAATATAGATCCAAGATACCAAGATAAATAATTTCAGAACTTTTTCCACCTTTAATATGAGCTATAACCTCAACAACTTAGACAAAAAACAAACTGAAAACTTCTTTTGGTGTGGAATATGGGATAAATAAATAATATGGTTGCATAAGTGTGCACACCCTCTTATAACTGGGGATGTGGCAGTGATCAGAATTAAGCCATCACCTTCAAACTTATGTTAAATATAAATCAGTACACACCTGCCATCATTTAACCCCAAATAAAGTTCAGCTGTAGTAGCTCTAGTATGCTTTTCCTGACATATTTTTAGTCGCATCTTACAGCAAAAGCCATGGTCCACAGAGAGCTTTCGAAGCATCAGAGGGTTCTCACTGTTACACACGTGGACAAAATTGTTGGTACCCTTCGGTCAATGAAAGAAAAACTCACAATGGTCACAGAAATAACTTTAATCTGACAAAAGTAATAATAAAAAAAAATTCTATGACTGTTAACCAATGAAAGTCAGACATTGCTTTTCAACCATGCTTCAACAGAATTATTTAAAAAAATAATCTCATGGAACAGGCCTGGACAAAAATGATGGTACCCCTAGAAAATACTGAAAATAATGTGACCAAAGGGACATGTTAATTCAAGGTGTGTCCACTAATTAGCATCACAGGTGTCTACAATCTTGTAATCAGTCAGTGGGCCTATATATAGGGCTCCAGGTAGTCACTGTGTTGTTTGGTGACATGGTATGTACCACACTCAACATGGACCAGAGGAAGCGAAGGAAAGAGTTGTCTCAGGAGATTCGAAAGAAAATTATAGACAAGCATGTTAAAGGTAAAGGCTATAAGACCATGTCCAAGCAGCTAGATGTTCCTGTGACTACAGTTGCACATATTATTCAAAAATTTAAGATCCATGGGACTGTAGCCAACCTCCCTGGACGTGGCCGCAGGAGGAAAGTTGATGACAAATCAAAGAGACGGATAATCCGAATGGTAACAAAAGAGCCCAGAAAGACTTCTAAAGAGATCCAAGATGAACTTCATGCTCAAGGAACATCAGTGTCAGATCGCACCATCCGTCGTTGTTTGAGCCAAAGTGGACTACATGGGAGACGACCAAGGAGGACACCATTGTTGAAAACAAATCATAAAAAAGCCAGACTGGAATATGCCAAACTACATGTTGACAAGCCACAAAGCTTCTGGGAGAATGTCCTATGGACAGATGAGACAAAAATGGAACTTTTTGCCAAGGCACATCACAGAAAAATGAAGCATATCAAGAAAAGAACACTGTCCCTACTGTGAAACATGGAGGAGGCTCTGTTATGTTCTGGGGCTGCTTTGCTGCATCTGGCACAGGGTGTCTTGAATCTGTGCAGGGTACAATGAAATCTCAAGACTATCAAGGGATTCTAGAGAGAAATGTGCTGGCCAGTGTCAGAAAGCTGGGTCTCAGTCGCAGGTCATGGGTCTTGCAACAGGACAATGACCCAAAACACACAGCTAAAAACACCCAAGAATGGCTAAGAGGAAAACATTGGACTATTCTAAAGTGGCCTTCTATGAGCCCTGACCTCAATCCTATTGAGCATCTTTGGAAGGAGCTGAAACATGCTGTCTGGAAAAGGCACCCTTCAAACCGGAAACAACTGGAGCAGCTTGCTCATGAGGAGTGGGCCAAAATACCTGCAGAGAGGTGCAGAAGTCTCATTGACAGTTACAGGAATCGTTTGATTGCAGTGATTGCCTCAAAAGGTGGTGCAACAAACTATTAAGTTAGGGGTACCATCATTTTTGTCCATGAGTTAATTTTTTTTTATAATTCTGTTGAAGCATGGTCGAAAAGCAATGTCTGACTTTCATTGGTTAACATTCATATAATTCTTATTTATTATTACTTTTGTCAGATTAAAGTTATTTCTGTGACCATTGTGAGTTTTTCTTTCATTGACCGAAGGGTACCAACAATTTTGTCCACGTGTGTATAATGTATCAGTCAGGAGAAGTCTACAAACATTCCTAGACATTAGATATACTATACCATGGAACTCAGTGAAGACAGTCATCATTAAGTGAACAAAATATGGGACAATGGTGACATTATCAAGAACTGGATGCCCCTCTAAAGTTGATGGAATGACAATAAGAAAACTGATCAGGGAGGCTACCAAAAGGTCTACAGCCTCCTAAATTTCTGGCAAGTACTGGCTATATAATATATCTGACAACAATCTCCCATATTCTTCATATGTCAGGGCTATGGGTTAGGGAGAAAAAATACATCAATGCCCGGCTAAATTTTGCAAAAACAAAAGCATATGGGAAATGTGTAATGGTCTGATAAAACCAAAATCAAACTTTTTGGCCTTAATTCATAAAGGTACACTACATATCACCAAAAGAAGACCAACCCCACACTAAGGCATAGTGATGGCAACATCATGCGTTGGGGCTATTTTTCTTCAGCTAGAACTACGGCCTTAGTCAAGGTGGAGGGGGTTATGTTAATAATAAAGTTGGAACAAAATCTTCATGCTTCTGCTAGAAAGCTGGAAGGAACTGATCTGAATCTGATTGAAAATCTGTGGGGTGATCCGAAGAGGGCTGTGTACAGGTGATGTCCTTACAATCTCACAGACTTTTAGCACTTTTGGAAAGAAGAGTGGGCAAATATTGCCAAGTCAAGATGTGCCATGCTGACAGATTCTTACTCAAAAAGGGTGATTGTTGTAATAAAATCAAAAGGTGCTTCAAAAAAGTATTAGTTTAAGGGTGTGCAATTTTAAGCAACCACGTTATTTCAATTTTATATTTTTACTCCCCCCCAAACTGAAAAAAGTATTTATACTTATATAAAAAGTATATATATATATATATATATATATATATATATATATATAAAGTATATATATATATATATATATATATATATATATATATATATATATTTTCACGGTGCTGACAACAGAACAAGCAAGAAGATAAACATACATACATAGGACACAAAATTATTTGAAGACTATTGAAATACTTTTTTCAGTAATGTTATATATTTAAATAACTCTTTTCCTTATTCTTTCCCCAGATCTTGCTCCCTCCCCATCAGATCCCATCTACACATCTGTTTCCTCTACTGATTTCTTTATCCCTTGTTCTTTGTCCTCAAAAATTCCCTGGTCCGTAGTAAAAGACTTAGAGGTGATAGGAGGTAGCTGGACCTTCACTCCAGTTGATGTTCCCGCGTCCAGACCCCTTCTCAAATTACATGCAGATCGGCCTGCCTGGGAGGTCCTCAATGACACGGACAACTCACTCATGGGGACTGAGGTTAAAAATCACGTGCTTGATGTGAAGATTTCCAAGGTGTCTATAAAAGACAGGGGGACGTACACCTGCAGTCTAAATTTTAAATCAGTTACCCTCAGCAGAAGCGTGAAGGTAGAGGTGCTGCAAGGTAAATGTGTCCTGATGAATGAGTTTAATGTACAGATACTGTAAAGGAAATAGGTTACAAATACATCTGTTTCTGTGTAAGATTCATTTTAAAATCGTGTTACTGAAGTAGTAACTAACTTACTGCAATTATCCACAAATTTCCCTTTCTCCCTGTAGTTACTTCATCGGGAAGTAAAGTTGTATATGAGGGTAACCCAGTGAACCTGACGTGCAGTCTCGGTCATTCCATGAGCCCTGACTTGGACGTAAATTGGATACCACCTTATAGTTTATCTATGTCAAATCTCAGCTATCCACATACCACAGTTCTGTCATTCCAAGAATCAAATGTGAAGGACAGTGGGCGATGGACATGTCAGCTCAAAAGGAATGGCACAGTGCTTACATCAGCTTCAGTCAGTATGAAAATTGGTAAGGATGGAAAGTAGTGGACTGAGAAAAACAGATATTTCTTTCTAATTTCCAATAAATTGACAAAAGAATTAATATGAAATGTCATTTTCACTTATTAAACGGCTTCATTTTGTACAAATAAATTATTTATATACTTATACATAGTATGTATGTACACTACTCTACACACATTTATAAAAGTGTATAGTGAATTTTGTAAACAGAAAATCAAAAAACCTTGAAAAACCACTTAAGGAGACTAGGAGGATACTGAAACGTTTTATTTTAATGCTATTCCGTGTGTTCTGTTTTCCAGTGAAAGCTCCAGTAAATATTTGGCTTGTTGTAGCTATTGTTGGAGGTGTTCTGGTGTTCGTCTTACTTGCTGCAATAACTGTCATCATCTTTCGTAGGCGCAGAAAGGTGAACATTACTACAATATTAGCATGCCAAAATGACATGAGTTAGTGCTGTTTTAGTTTTTTCTTACTTTAGACTCTCAATCCCTCTCATTTTGCATAGGTGATGAAGTACACCAGACGTAAGAGGAAATTCTGCCGGTGTAAAAAGTAAGATTTCTCTTTTTTTCAGGTTTGGCACTACTTAAATCTGTATAGCCAAAAAATGGCATGGCAAAATGTGACACAAATCCCATAAAATAATTTTCATAATTAGATACTAATCGTAGAAACATTATTAATGTTATGATATACAGTATGCCACAAAAGTGAGTACACCGCTCACATCTCTGCAAATATTTAGTTATATCTTTTCATAGGACAACACTGCATAAATGACTCTTTGACACAATGAAAAGTCGTCAGTGTAAAGTTTGTATGGCAGTGTAAATTTATTGTGCCCTCAAAATAACTAAAATACAGCCAATAATAGCTGAACCCCGGGCAACAAAAGTGCGTACACCCCTAAGTGAAAATGTACAAATTGAGCACATTTAGTCATTTTCCTTCCCCTTCCCCTTTGTCATGTGACTCAATAGTGTTACACTGTCTCAGGTGTCACCAGATAGCAGGTGAGTTAAATTTGGTATAAAATCTCTTCCACTCTCTCTCTTTTTCTATGAAAAGATATAACTAAAGATTTGCAGAGATGTGAGGGGTGTACTCACTTTTGTGACATACCGTATTTATTCAATATTTTTACATGAAGAAAAGAGTTTTTTAATATTTACTGTGAATGCTAAGAGCATGTGTGCACATCTATGTCTGCGGAAGAAGAAAGTAATTGGCTAAATCTGTATTTTTTGTCTAAGGTGGTAATTGTTAATTTCCCCAACAAGTTTTTCTTTCAAACATGACTCACAAAATGAAGCACAAATACAATACACGTTATTAAATGTGCTTACTATCTGTGCTTTTGAGGGCAATTTGTGTTTCTTAGTGCAGATACTGGGTCAAAAAATGGTGTTGAATTTTTCATGGGAAGATTAAAAAGAAATCTAATTTTTAAGTAAGTTCTTACCAAAACTGTTCATTTTTTTTTTTTTACTTTTAAAGCAACTACGCTGTTTTGCCTGAAGTCATCGTTAAATTTCAGTAAGTTTGCTTGTGATATACCAAGTATTTGCGAAAGAATTTGACTTGATGCCTAGACAATTTATCTACAGTACATTTACCTACAACATGTTAGTTTATTTATTTAAATTTATTTAAAGTTAACAAATGAGCAAAAATGCATCTCACCATATATTTTCAAATTAGATGGACTTCATGGCTCCTAACGAGACACGTCATTTAATATAGGTCATTGGTTTCTCCAGTATTTTGAATATTTGAATATTTTACTGGGCTAGGGGCACTCATCCTCAAGTTCCAGTGGCATATCCATGTCAGACAAATGAATGGCTATAATGCTAACTACATGACAATGTTATAGCTGCAAATTTGTTTTGATCCCTAAAATTTGTATATACATCGATGGCTGGATTTACATTTATCAGCAAGACATTAAAGTGAGCACATTTGATTGTCCAATATTGTAAAAAGTTATTTTTTTTTATAGTTATTTAAGTTTTTGAAACCAATAATAGTTCACTATAGTAATGAAATGTAATTATGTTAATTATTTTTTAAACTTGCATACAAAGAAACTGTGATCATGTATTATTCAGCTATACATTATTAAAATTATGTATTTATTAACCAATGTAATGTGCCTTATAGTATATGTGCTTTCATAATTTCAAATTTGTTATTATCCATGTTCCACACTTAACCAAGCGACTCAACCTTTTAAAGGGTTTAAAAAGATTTCTGAAGACACTCTAAAAATACCTCAGTGATGGATGATATTAAAATTAATATGTATTATTTATAAACTAAATTAATACTTGTTTAATTGAAAGTTGTAAATCCTTAACAAAAAAAAAAAAACCTATATTTGCATGTTAATACAGGCAATACTAATAATGATGATGTCTTTTAGTCCACAGCCCAAAGGTTTTTACAAGACCTGAACACAGCCTCCTCCTGAACAAAGTCATCTGCTGACCTGAAAACGCTTGATTTCCACATCATAAACAAAGGACACTGAGCTTGAGTTTAAAATAAATAAATATATAAATAAAGAAAGAAAAATAAACAAATGTTATGGTGACAATTTAAATGTAATTTAATAAGTATCAGCTGCTTAAAAAAACTGTATAAAAACAAGTAGAGAAATGTCATGTAAATGCACTCCCTTTACTACTGTAAATAGATAAATGCTTGCTCTAAGATGTGCCTAATGTACTATGGTACTGAGACAGTACTTAATTATAGTATGATAAACATTCATTGAATATTATACTATCATATAATCAATATTTTATATTTGAGACTATAATTATCATTTATAGTTACTGTAGGCTAACGAACTTATACCGTACATGCAGCATACTCTATGTGCTTAGCTAATATGATTATTAAGCTAAACTGATAGCAGTCTGTATATGCATTTGTGAGAAACTGTGTTTAGTAACATATTTTGTGTAAATAACTTCTTATTTTATTAACATTAATTCAATATGTATAAAAATGATCACTTTCAATAAATTTGATGAATTTTAGAAACTTGAAATAGTCACTTGCTTTATTTTGTTGCAAAGATAGCAAATTTACTCGAGTTTAACAAAGGTAATGTATGTTAGTGAATAAGGAAATTGTAAGCAGCCAAAAAAAAAAAAAAAAAGATATTAATGGTATTCTGAAACAAAGCCTATCCCAGTAGGCTTTGGGCACGAGGCAGGGTACACCCTGGTCAGGATGCCAATCCATCTCAGGGCACACACACACATACACACACACACAAACACTATGGGCAGTTTGGGAACGTCAATTAGCCTAATCTGCATGTCTTTGGACTGTGGGAGGAAACCCACCAAGCACGGGGAGAACATGCAAACTCCATGCACACAGAGACAGGAATCGAACCTGGCCGGACATTGAACCTGAACCCAGGAGGTGCAAGCCAACAGTGCTAACCACTACACCACCCAATTTAATTTAATGCAATTCAATTCAATTCACTTCACTTCACTCACTCATCATCTATACCACTTAATCCTGTATTCAGGGTCACGGGGGGCCTGGAGCCTATCCCAGGAGACTTAGGGCACATAGCAGGGTACACCCTGGACAGGGTGCCAATCCATTGCAGGGCACAGACACACACACTCACTCATTCACACACTACGGGCAATTTGGGAACGCCAATTAGCCTAACCTACATGTCTTTGGACTGTGGGAGGAAACCGGAGTACCCGGAGGAAACCCACCAAGCACAGGGAGAACATGCAAACTCCATGCACACAGAGACGGGAATCGAACCTGGCCGGACATTGCACCTGGACCCTGGAGGTGCAAGGCGACAGTGCTAACCACTACACCACCGTGCTGCCCAATTCAATTTAATGCAATTCAATTCAATTTTATTTATATACCACTTTTAACAATGGTCATTTTCATAAATCAGCTTTACAGAATCAAAAGAAAATTAGGGAAATGAGTATGAAAATTATGAACATGTGAATATTATTAAGGGGAAAAAAAGTTTAGACCTCAGGAGAAGGCGCCCTCTGGTGGCATGATGATGCATTCTCCACGGTTGATGTGACAGACCTGAAGACAATGAGTCTTGTTATGCACCTATTCTATCAGGGATGTTCTGATGTTCTTTTTTTTGTCAGATTGAGTATGCATACAAGTAATTACATTTGGGAACTTGCAGATACAGAGTACTGATACCAGTACCACACACTGTTCATACTCATAATACATTTGAACTTCTGTTTTGATTTTAGGGCAAGAAAAATAATATTTAATTACATCCAGCTGTGCTTACTTAAAGTGTATGTAAAGCCATACACTTTTACATATCTAATCATAGTATATATACATACTGGAACTTCAAATTGCGAATACCCCATTTTTGCGAGCTAATTTCTTTTTAGAAATTGTAACTAAACGAGCGAGTCTTGATATATGAGTACCACGTATCATCGAGTATCATGTAACACGCATGCGCTTCTTGTTTTGATGCCGAGCGTCACGTGATCACAAGTGAGCCGATGGTTCTTCTCTCTCGCACGCTGCTGAATTGTGGCCAGTCTTCTACCATGCTCGGTCTCAGTGCGCGTGAGTCACTCGTATAGTCAACATCCGTGCGCGTGTGTACTGTTTACTATAACACTGTGACCACGTGTATGTGCGTAAAGCATTTTTTATTTTGTGTTCGTGCTGTATGTGTGTGTATATATGTGTGGTGAGTGAGAGTCCCCTTCTAACCCTTGTCTGCAAGCTAGTGGGTATGTCCATGTGTCCGTGCGTTTGAGTGAGAGTCTCCATTGGTACAATAGATGGTGTGTGTGTGTGTGTGTGTGTGTGTGTAGCCGCCCCCCACCCCGCTTCCTCCTCTTCTCCTCTCTCTGGTCTCAATCACTACAGCCAGGATTCTTTTCAAATGTAAAGTGCAGGTTATTATTATTCTTTTTATGAATATTGTTGGGTTGTGGAACTAATCATCTGAGTTTTCATTATTTCTTATGGGGGAAATTTGCTTTGATATACAAGTGCTTTCATATGCAAGCATGCTTCCAGAACGAATTATGCTCACAATCCAAGGTTCCATTGTAATTGACAAGTATCAGTCTGGAAAGGGTTACAGACATTTCGAATTGCCTGAGGCCATTTGAGCCTTTGAGACTTCAGCAAATTATGGTGAGAGCCATTATCCACAAATGGAGAAAACTCCATTTATATATATTAAATTAATTATATATATAAATTTTCTTTTAGGTGAGGTCCGAATTTCAAGTTTGTGTTAAGATTCAGACCTCAATTTTAAATTTCCATTTGACATTGACATTTATTAGTCTGGAAAGCATTACAAAGTCATTTCTAAGGCTTAAAGACTCACCCAGGAGCTCATAAAAGAACCCAGAACAACATCTAAAGAACTGCAGGCCTCACTTCCCTCAGTTAAGATCAGTGTTCATGATTCAACAGCAAGTGCATGGGAGAGTTATAGGGGGAAAGCCACTGCTTGTCTAACACAAATGCTTGTCTCACATGTACAAAATCAAATGTTCTGTGGACTCATGACACAAACGTTTCATGTATCCCTTTACATCTGGCTTAAAACTAACGGCATTTTATAAAAAGGACATCACACCAACAGTCAGACATGTGTGGTGTGATGGATAGTCTGAGAACTAATTGATGAACTAATTGAACTAATTAATTCCGCGCTCTACCAGAAAATCCTGAAGAAGAATGTCCAGCCATCAGCCATGAAGCTTAAGTTCACTTGGGTTAGGCAATGATCCAAAACACACCACCTCTGAATGGTTAAAAAAAAAAAAAAGAATGTTTTATAGTGGCCTATTCAAAGTCCGGACTTAAATAGATTAAGATCCTTAAACAGGCCGTTCATGCTCGAAAACTCAATGTGACTGAGTTAAAATGATTCTATATAGAAGAGTGGTCCAAAATTCATGGCAGTTATCGCAAGTGCTTGATTGCAATTGTTGCAGCATTGTGCTGCACATTGTGCTGTTGTTAGGTTTAGGAGCAATTACTTTTTCACATAGGGCCAGGCAGGGTTTTACAGCTTTTTCCCTTAATAAATGAAATCTTCATTTAAAAACTGCATTTTAAAAAATTTAATTACTTGGGTTATTGGGTTGTTTAATTAAATTTGCATGTTCTCCCTGTGCTTGGTGGGTTTCCTCCTCTGGTGTACCCCGTCTCATGCCCTAAGTCTCCTCTGGTATAGAATCCAGGCCCCCTGCGACCGTGTATATCATGCACACTCGTAACACGACCGGCACTAGGACCCGGAAGTAATACGGTCGTGTTTCAGGAAGCATAAAAGGAAACAAGATGGCGCTTCACATTGCTCAGTCATTGAGTTTTGCCCATGCTATCGCCGACGCTTTGCTCGTCTAAAAGTGAGTACTCACTTTCTTGGGTTTCGCTTTCGATTGGGTGTGTGTATTTATAACGCGGGTTTATTTGTGTAAACTCTTGCTCTCGCTTCGGGAGAGTTCTAATAATAACCAGCGTGGTTATCCTGCCTGCTCGCGCTACTTCCGCGTTTGGGTTTACCATCCACGCTACAGGGCTAACTGCTAGTCTGGTTCATCTCTGTTAGTTCGTGACAGAATGACTGAGCCATCAGCAGTGAACCCAGCGGAGTTTGCTCGCCTCTGTGATGTGGTTGACCAGCACGCCAAGTTGATCGATCAGCTCCGTGGTGAAGTTGCGTCTCTCCGCAAGGAGCTCCAAGACGTCGCGGTCTTGCGCCGCGAGATGGCGGAGCTGCGACAGAAGAATGCGACCCTCCGCGGGGCGGCCACTTAGCCGGCTGTTCCCACGCCCATCGCAGCGCCAACTCCCTCCCCATCTTCTGATGTTTTTCTGGCTTTACCGGATAAATGGGATGGCACAGATGGGAAGTGCAGTGTTTTTCTAACCGCATTGGATCTTGTGTTTGAGTTCAATTCCACCAGGTACTCCACAGACCGACTGCGCATTGCTCTTCTCGTCTCGTTGCTATCCGGGCAGGCAGCTGAGTGGGCCACGGCAGTTCTTCACTTAGATTCAGACGTCGCCTACTCATACACAGAATTCACCCGCCAACTCAAACTCACCTTCGAACATCCTGCTGCTGAGGTGGAGACCGACTCCAAACTATATCACCTACGGCAGGGAGGGTCGTCCGTGAGCCGCTACACCGCGGAGTTTCGTACCCTTGCTGTGCAGACCGACTGGGGAGACTCCACCCTCCGGACGACCTACTACGAGGGACTGGCTTTGCGTATAAAGGACGAGGCGCACGCCGTGGCATCCTGTATACACTGGAGCTCCCAGCGACCTTGGAGGGCTTAATCCAACTCGCCCTCCAGATCGACCAACGTCTGCTCGCTCGCCCCAAGCCAGCTCCCCGTACCCTGCCGCCATTACATCAGTCTGCTCCTCGATCCACCACTTTCTTCCCCCAAGCTCCAGTCTCCGAAGCTCGATCCTCATTCACTGCTCCACCTACCGGACCCGTCGGTTCTCCACCTCCCGCCGTGGTTAACACAGGAGCCGGGGAACCCATGCAATTAGGGCGCGCCTCCTTAACCGCTGCAGAACGGGAATGCCGATTCAGAGAGGGGCTCTGCGCGTATTGTGGATCTGCTACACACCACCGAGCCATCTGTCCTCTGCGACCGGGAAACGTGCAGACCCGGTGAGAAATGAGAGAAGCTCACCGGGTTCCATCTCTCTCTCCACCACCTTGACCGATGATTCCCGTCTCACGGTAAAAGTACACCTCCAGTTTGACCACAAACGAGGTTGTACAGTTTGTACCGCGTTCATCGATTCCGGTGCCGCGGGCAACTTCATTGACTCTTCTTATGTCAAAAGACTGGCGGTAAAGACAGAGGCGTTATCCCAGCCCGTAACTATTACATCAGTTGATGGTCGACCTCTCTCCTCCAGTCCCATCACCCTCCGAACCCAGCCTATCACCCTTGTCATTAACCAGCATCAGGAACAGATCCAGCTTTACATCACCTCCATTCCGTCACCAACTATCATCCTGGGACACCCATGGCTACTGCGTCACGACCCACTCATCTCCTGGACCCAAAATCGAATCCTACAATGGGGACTGACCTGCAACGAACTATGCCTACGGGCCGAGGCTGGGATGTGCTCTAGGGAGACCGTGGTCCCCGAGGTCGACACAGATAACATCCCAAGAGACAACCGGGACCTGGCTGAGGTCTTCTGCAACAAAACGTGCCACCCATCTACCTCCACAGCGCCCCTACGACCTGGCGATCGAAGCCAGGCTCCATCCCACCCCGCGGCCACCTCTATTCCCTATCCAAGAACAAGATGCAGGCAATGGAGGAGTATGTTTCAGCGGACTTCGCCATGGTACCATCCGGCCCTCCTCCTCACCTGCCGCCGCGGAGTTCTTTTTTGTGAAGAAACGCGATGGTATTCTTCGTCCCTGTGTCGATTACCGGGGACTCAACAACATCACCATCAAGAACCGACACCCGTTGCCTCTTACCAACTCTGCCCTGGACGCCCTCTCTGGCGCCACCATTTTCACTAAGTTGGACCTCCGGATTTGAGAGGGTGATGAGTGGAAGACGGCCTTCATCACCCCTACCGGACACTATGAAAGCCTGGTCATCCCCTTTGGTCTCTGCAATGCACCCGCGGTATTCCAACAATTTATCAAAGACGTTCTCAGAGACATGTTTGGCCGCTGGGTGTTCGTCTACCTGGAAGACATCCTCATTTACGAACCATCAACGAACACGTCCAGCACGTCAGGGCGGTCCTAAAGAGACTCCTCGCCCACCAACTGTACTGTAAGTTGGAAAAGTGCGCTTTTCACGAGCGCTCCACCACGTTCCTGGGTTTTGTCATCTCGTCCCAGGGTGTGACCATCGACCCGCAGAAACTGGAAGTTGTGAGTCATTGGCCCCTACCCAAGACTCTCAAACAACTCCAGCGATTTCTCGGGTTTGCTAACTTCTACCGTCGCTTTATCCGGGACTACAGTACAGTTGCAGCCCCATTAACCACTCTGACTCGCCCCTCATCTCACCCCTTCCATCTCACCTCCACCGCCATCACCGTCGCCGCTTCACCACTGCCCCCATCCTTCTTCACCCGGATGCTGACAAACCATTCGTTGTGGAGGTGGACGCTTCGGATGTGGGCGCCGGAGCCGTTCTCTCCCAGCGAGGTCCAGACCAAAAACTGCACCCTTGCAGTTTTTTCTCCAAGAAATTTGACTCCACTCAACAGCGATACGGAGTAGAGGACCGCGAGCTGCTGGCCATAAAGTGGGCCTTGGAGGAATGGCGACACTGGCTCCAGGGTGCCAGAGAGCCATTCATCGTCTGGGCCGACCATCAGAACCTCATTACTATCCACACATTGAAACAACTCAACCCCAGACAGGCGCGGTGGGCATTGTTTTTCGAAAATTATAACTTCCACCTGTCATACCACCCGGGGTCCAAGAACACCAAGGCCGACGCTCTATCACGACAGCACGAAGAAGACGTCCCCCGGGCGGACCCCGCGCCTGTCCTACCACAACCAATTAACTGGGATTTGGAAACGAGGGTTCGCCAGGCACAGACTGCGGAGACCGAACCAGCAGGTGTGCCGCCTGGTCGTCTCTATGTCCCCGACTCCATCAAGACCGACGTCCTCCAATGGGGACACTCCTCCCCAATTTCTAGCTACTCTTCATTCAACGCGCCTTCTGGAGGAGGGACGTGGACGAGTTCGTCCAGACGTGCCCAGTGTGTGCCAGGTCCAAGGACAGCAACCAGCCATCACCAGGGGAACTTCAGCCACTCCCAGTTCCCCGCCGACCCTGGACACACATTGTCGTTGATTTCATCACAGGCCTGCCAGTTTCCGAAGGAAAGGACACCATCCTCACCATCGTCGACCGGTTCTCCAAAGCTGTACACCTGGTGGCCCTCCCCGGTCTCCCGTCAGCCAAAAGGACAGCTGAGCTGATATTAGAGCACGTAATCCGCCTGCATGGGTTCCCAAAGGACATTGTCTTGGACAGGTGGCCCCAGTTCACCTCCCGGTTCTGGAAGGCCTTCTGCCGTCTTATCGACTCCACCTGCAGTCTGTCCTCCGGCTACCACCCACAGACCACCACAAACGGTCAGACGGAGTGAACCAACCAACAACTGGAGCGCTACCTGAGATGCTTTATTGCTGATCGTCAGTGCTCCTGGGCCCGCTACCTCATATGGGCTGAGTTGTCTCACAACCTCCATACGTCCTCTGCCACCAACCTCAGCCCCTTCGAGGTGTGCTACGGTTTCCAACCTCCGGTTCTTGATGGTCGAACATCATGATGTTGGAAGAACCAACAGTTGGTTCGCCGGTGTCGACAGCTCTGGAGACGAGTAAACAACACCATCCGACTTGCTAACACCTGCTACACCGTTCAACATTGCCGTCGACACCCACCAGGACGAATGTACCAAGTAGGTGACAAGGTATGGTTATCAACAAGAAATCTACACCTGCAGACAGAATCACGGAAACTATCAGCCAGATTCATTGGACCATACCGCATCAACCTCCGGATTAACCCTGTCACCTACCGGCTCCAGCTGCCTGCGGCACTCCGGATCCACCCGGTATTCCACACATCTCAACTTAAACCCTTCACTACGTTACCCATGGTTCCTCCCACCCACCCTCCTTTTCCCCGAATCATTGAGGGCGGTCCCGCCTACACCGTACGCCGGATCCTTGATTCGCGCCCCCTGGGCAGAGGTACTCAGTACCTGGTTGACTGGGAAGGTTACGGTCCCGAGGAGCGATCTTGGATTCCGGCTCGGTTCATCCTAGACCCCGAACTCATCCGGGACTACCGTCGTCGGGTATCCTCCACCCCAGGACCGTCGAGAGTCGGTCCTGGACAGGGGGATACTGTCATGCACACTCGTAACACGACCGGCACTAGGACCCGGAAGTAATACGGTCGTGTTTCAGGAAGCATAAGGCGCTTCACATTGCTTAGTCATTGAGTTTTGCCCATGCTATCGCTGACGCTTTGCTCGTCTAAACGTGAGTACTCACTTTCTTGGGTTTCGCTTTCGATTGGGTGTGTGTATGTAGAACGCGGATTTATTTGTGTAAACTCTTGCTCTCGCTTCGGGAGAGTTCTAATAATAACCAGCGTGGTTATCCTGCCTGCTCGCGCTACTTCCGCGTTTGGGTTTACCATCCACGCTACAGGGCTAACTGCTAGTCTTCTGGTTCATCTCCGGTTAGTTCGTGACAGTGTATACAGGATGCCACGGCGTGCGCCTCAACCTGATATCGTTCCTCGCTCACTATGTAGGCCAGATTAGTGATGATTAACGTTAATGGACCTTGGCCTTGCTCTGCATTATTAAAGCAAAGTGCGGAGTTTAGTATGGGGTCTGGAAACAACACAAGAAGTCGTGCAGTGGAGTATTAGAGAGTGGCAAGTGAGTGGGCGATGTTACGAGCCCCAGACACTTTAAACAGGAGAGCAGAATACCGCCCTTTAAACTCCGCAAGAGGAAAGTGTGGGAAAGAACTGCTCGAGCTCCCACGGCACCTTCACTCCTGCACAGACCCTGCGTTCGCATCCCCGCCACCGAAGAGGAAAAGGTCATTAGGAGGACTGCATTAGGGCCCCTGATCCCACATGGGACGGCCAGCCGCACAACTGACGGCCGTCCTGGAGACACTCCCGTCTGTGGCTGCATCCAGAGAGATCTCTCCGGACTTGGCTCGTGTTTATCGGGAGAGGTCATTGGCATGCAGGAGCGCTACCTTCTTGTTCTCTAGTCTGCCACTTTGCCCATCGCTGCCTTTCGCTAGCTGTGTGCCCGCATGGCAACTGGGCACTGCCACCGGACCTTCACGCGCACACCTTCACTTCTTTCCTCCCCTTTTATCCCTCCCCCTCCTTTCTAACCCTTTCCTCACCCATTTTTCCAAATGGAATTACCCTTATTCCTCTAATACCTTTCCTCGTGTCCGTGTGTCTGTGGTGCCACCTGTGCACAAGGGTCGAACCCGTGAGTGAGTGATCTGAATAATTTAAGTGTTACAAAAATGCAAATTAAAAAAAAATATTAGGAAGAGGACAAATACTTTTAAATGGCACTGTTTTGAGTGCATAAATGAACATACCTTTCAGAACTTCCCTATTGTACATCCCTTTTTGATTGATTTTAGAATATATTCAAATATTTTGAGGTAAAAAAAATTCATTTTCGTGAGGAGTAAGTCATGGTCCTCAAAAGTTAAACAAAAAACATTAAAGAACATTTTATGTGTAATGAAACTAGCATATATGAGTTTCACTTCTTGAATTAAATTACAAAAGAAAACCTTTAAAAATTTCTGAAGAAAATGCTGCTTGCCTGGACTTCTTTAATATGGTTTCTAGGACATGGCTTGACAGCTTCAAAATGATCCTGAGAGATAGAGTGATTGGTTGCCGGAGTAAAATGAGCCCACCCCCATGGGATCCAAAGTTCCTATGGAAATTACCATGCAGGGAATGCAACTGTGAGCACTTCCTATTTCAATGGGGAGTACCTTCATCATTATATGTCATTGGGGCAAATTTGGGCACCTCTTGTGGGGAAAGTTCTGACACAGCTTGCAAGCCTCTTCAAATTTGATAAATTGTATATTACTACAAAATTCTTGTTCTGCGCTAGAATCCATCAAAATTGGTCTCAATGTTAAGTTAAGACTTTTTGGGTGGTAAATTGGGCCCAAACATTTTTCTCTCACCTCTTGGAAAAGTCATAGCACCCCGTTCCTAAATAAGCCTCACAATTTGACATCACTTTCATGGGTCTACAACAACTGTTACAGAACTAGTTACGCACCAAATTTTGTACGGAAGAGGAATAAAAAAAGAAGAAAAATGAGCGTGCAAGATAATACAAGTGGTGCTTCGCAAGCACCATTAATAAACCTTTTTACGATATTCCAGTTTTTCGAGATGCCCTATATACTTATGCACTGGTAAGTCTGTGTCGCTCTGCAATTACATTGTCAAGACGCTAGCTGGCTCTACTGTGCAGTCTCTTTTTCACTCTGAGGTGAGTTTGTTTTGAAATGCAAACTTCACCAGACAATATTATTTCAAACAAAACTGCAATAAATAAGGATTTCTGCACTTTTCTGTCCTTTTTTTTAAGAAACATGGCAATATTCTATTTTTTACATTCCATTTAGAAAATTTTAATAAATATTGCCATATCTATTTTTATGTGATTTTTGATATCATGAAATAAGAAACTTTAAATATCCAGGAAATATCAAACACATTTAAAGCATCCCAAAGGTAACACTGTTTAAAAAGCAAAACCCAAATTATATCCACATATCCATATTAATGATAAGATAGCCCATAATTCAAAGCAACCCACATAAGAGAGAGAAATAGAGAGAGAGAAAGAGAGGAGGGAAGATTCTTTTTTGCACATTTTAATATTCTATGCGCACAGTTTATTAAACCAAAAATATGAATTAAATCATTGTCCTCTCAATTTAATAATCTGAACCCAGAAATGCAATGCTACCAGGTGGACTAATCATATAGTAGTTGTTGCGGTCTAAGTCGCCTGAACATGTAATTATTATCTTTTTTAGTGGGGGGTGGTATAGGTACCCATCAGGCTACACCGTAGGGAACATGGCTACACGAGACTTACATCATAGACTTGATGCTGAAGCATAAATCAGCCCTAAGGTGGTTAACAGCCTTGCGTGGCTCTAACAGTGAGCGGACTGGGCTAAGTCCTCCATGAGTGGATGTGTGATGGTGTTATCAACTGGTGCATCTGCTCTTTTTTGTGTCTCTTCTGACTCTTGACTACATGGAGAACACTAATTTTGAACATGAACTCATTTGATTTCTGTCATCTGTAACTTGTTGTGGCATTACCCCCAATGCTGATATGATGGCGCTATTTTATAACCAGTGTGCTACCAAATATACAAAGAAGAAAAAAGTGCTAGAATTTTCCTCCAAACAATCATCTGTTTTTTTTATCTATGCCAAAAATATGCTTCATGTGTCTGTAGCTGCTCAAACAGATAAATGTTTCTTCTGGATCCATGCAGCCTAGTTTCCTTAAAAAACACACACAAAAGAGCTAGAGGTTTTGCCAGGCAATGACTGGGCAAATTTACCTGGTTTGGACATAATATGGAGGGCATGCCTTTGCATCCACAATGCACGCTGCTGCTGGCTTCATAAAACAATTGTCCACTACTACTGGCTGGATACCATAAAACAACAAGCCATGACAACTAACCATAGAGCAGGAGAGGAAAAGTAAAACCACATTATGGAAGGTAGCACTTTCACAAAAACTTTACTTCAGTTGTAAAAATAAAAACAAAATCGTCTCAGACCAAGGACCACAATTCACCGCTCCGTTCTGAAAGTTCTGTCACCTTCTGGGCATTTCCATATGTGTAGAATATGCTCACAACTCATTCCCAACCTCAGCAACTGGTCTCTCAACTCCGTTTCCAGTTATCTGTTGCAGTCGACTCCCCAAAACCTGACACTGAGTTCTGTGCGTGTGAAACCAGTCAGCAAACGCTGAACAACCGTTATTACATTCTTGACCTATTTTTGCTGCATCTCCTCCATTACTTGTATTCCCCCTAAACCTCTATTAAAAGGTTCTAAATCACTGTTTTGACAGCCTTGCTTAGTCTGGCTTGACAGTGTACCTCACCTGACCTTGGCTACTGGTGACAACAACCAGACTGACTTCAAAACCTGAGCACCCCTATCTACACTGCAGCCCTTAGGGACCGAAGGTGTGTGTGTGTGTGTGTGTGTGTGTGTGTGTGTGTGTGTGTGTGTGTGTGTGTGTGTGTGTGTGTGTGTGTGTGTGTGTGTGTGTGTGTGTGTGTGTGTGTGTGTGTGTGCGCGCGCACTTTTTCTGCACATTATAAAATAAAAAATAAGGTTTAAAAATAAAATAAGGTTTCCCTAGAACCTGGTGTGACATAATGTCCCAGCCAAATGTTTACACTGGTAGAGAATTTTGGCAGACGGATTGGAACCAGGGTCTTAATGTACTCCAGTAGGGCACCTTGTGTAAAATGGGCTGCTTTATTATCACACAACAGGAGACGAGAGCAGTGTGATCTGCTAGTGGTGCCACAAGGGAAGGTGGACACCATCATGCGCTCACTCTCATTCCCACGGCGGATATCTTGGAGTCAAGAACACAGTCAAAAAGAACATTTGTTTTTTCCTGTAGACTCTGAGAACTCTGGAAACTTTCCACTTAGGAGAAAGTCGCAGAGCAAGAGCCAGCACATACACTTCACTGCGTCCTCGGCTCACTCGCCTTCTGCATCACTCAGTTCAGCTTGACAGTGTGCCTCAACCTGACTGCATCCAAACTGACTTCACCGCCCAAGCACACTTCTTCTACACTGCAGCCCCTGAGTTGTAGCTGAGACTGAAGATGTAGCTGCACATTGTAAAATAAAAGAACACCTTTTTTAGCAATAAAAAAAACTTAGAAACTAATTAGTTTTTATTAGCAATTACTAATAAGCTTTTTAAAATGAAGCCATTTCTGATTTAAACATCTGATACATGATTACGAAATGCAATTATACAGAATAATCACCAGGTGGCGATATTATTGCTTCGAATACTTCCCATCACTTTGGTTAGGTGACATAACACTATGGAGAAATGTAGTGGAGTACAATTCCTCTTTTTCAACTCTATCATTTGGCTATCACTTTTAGCCAAGTGATAGGTAATGCTGTTTATGTTTTTGTGCCACTGGGAACTTAAAGGTCATGGCAAAGGGCCATAAAATGTCTGAGTTATGAACATTTGTGTGGTCTGGTGGCTGGTATTTTCAGATGTGGTTCCCTTGTCGTTAATGACTAATTTGTACTGTAGTTTGTGGTCATGCTTGAGGTGGTTGCAAAGATTGGTGGTGTTGCCTTGTTTTGCTGCCACAAGGTGGAAAAGTTCCACACTGTGGAATGTGCGCTTTCTTTTCAGAACCAACTGTTTCATCATCACAATCACCTTTGCCACCAGGATTTCCCACATTGGTGCTCAGTTTTTCATTTTGTGTGCAAACTGCTGTTCCAACTCCACCGAGTAAACTGACTAGTCTGTTAAGGTCTGCTTCCTTCTTACACGTAATGTGAGTGACAGTTGAACAGCGCAAGCAAGGAAGAGAAATGAGAGCTATGAACGCCAATCTCTGGCCTGATTGGTGAATTGATATCGTTTTGTTTTGAGTGTGACTGATAGCATCTGGAGTTGTTGTAGAAATGTAAACATGTGACTGCAGCATGATTAGAATGCATGACAATACCTGCAAGTGAATCACCATCATTATAAATAAGATTGCATGTACTGTATATATGATTAAACATTGTTATGGAATGTGTTAATATTTTGAGTTGTCATATGTCCCAGCTTACTATAGGAGATGTATTGGGTAAAGCTGAATATGTTTAAGACATCAAAGCAGGGCGAGCTGCAGCTCGACAAGAACGAAGACGTCGTAAGAAGATGCTCAAAGATCTGGTGAGAGGAAATGCTGCAACATCTGTGTAGAAAGAATCAGTTGACGTTTGCAAGGTTAATGCTAGCAGCAATGTTCTTCACACCTATATTGGATGGTGTTAGTGAGACAATAACTTGCTAATATGTTTTCTGCTGATTATGTTAAATAGATTTAAAGGAAGTAGAGAGCAGCTTAGTGTATCAGTATATACCTTATAAGGCAAGAACCTGCTAAATGGTCAGTAGGGTAAGGCTGATAGAACATGAGTCACAGGACCAGGGTATAAAAGAGTTCTGTTGTACTTCGATAATGTTCTTAGGCAGTCTTACCAAGCATTGTTAATTTAAGTTCACACGGCAGTGTGTTCTTTTATTTTCATTACCATATATTGCTTTTCTTTACCCACGTTGTAATTAGTTGGTACCCCGAGTACTGTGCAGCAGCTGTGAGTTTTTTGAGTTTGGGAACAGACGGTCCCGGGGACTACATTGCCAAAGACACTTTCTAAGGTGAGTCTTGCGTTGACCTTTACAGAATTTGACACCGGTAATGGTTCGTCCTTTGCAGATAGATATTTCCTGTTTGAGTGTGTTTCCAGGGAATGTTTATCAAATGCAACAGGGTAACGTGAAGCCCTAGCTAAACCTTCCTATATGCCCACTACGCATGCTGTATACTGTAGGGCCCTACAAAATAAACTATTTTCTCCCCTTTTGTCAAAGTGACTGTCAGTGGACAAATTCTGAGAGATAAAATATAAGGAAACATATAAGAATTGTCAAAGAACACTGCTAATATATTGTTTGATTATATATATTGTTAGTTCAATAAATATTAATAAATATTATACCCTCATTCTGCACTTTATCATGCTGTTTATTCACTGAGAGATGGGCCAACCTTTTTGAAGTATGGAAGATTGTAAAAGGAGCACTGGGTGTCAGGTGTTACTGTGTGTGAGTACAAAATTGCGCACAGAATACATAGGAGAGTAAAACCCTGGATGGTGATGTTTTGTAGTTGATTTGGGCAGCATGCTTGACTGCAATTGCTAGTTTCATTATGTTAATGCCTGCTATAAACCAATCAGTCCCGGATGTAATTCTATTGCTCTACAGCTGTGCCAGTAGGGTGTGCACTGGATTTTGCTTTACTGATACTGTTACGGAAGCTCTCACAGGTCTCAAACAATTAAGTTGTATTTATCATGGATTGCGATTTGTGCTCTAAGTGGTGAATTATTGGTCTTAAGATGGATCTTACTGATAATAAAAGAGTAATCTAAGTCACATTCAGCACTGTGAAGGCTATGTGTTTCAAGAACATCCTTGATGCCAGTGGTGTGATCCTGGGTGTCACCAAACAATTTTGTGTATGGGTTTGTTTGAGAAAAATGTGGTTATGCACACAGTGTAATGGGTAAAAGCTCTAACAGCCATTGCCTGTTTTGTTCATCGTTCCAATGCCAAACTTGTGGTCAGCTTTGATGTGTGCGTTGAAACCCCCTAGCCAGTAAAGAAGTTTTTAATAGAGGGGAGTTTGGTTTCAACCTCAGTCAAAAAGAAAACACCTTTCTCTTCTGGTGTTGATAGTGTGGGAGTATAGATACTTAGGATGTTCACAGGTTCTGAGGACCTTTGATGGCAGTTGGTGAGAATGCAAGCAGTTCCATCATGAGAGAGTGTCTCACTTCCAAATCCACTGCCATGCACCTGCTGCTTCTCTGGTTCTTTTCCCTGCCAGAAGTTGTTCTTTTCCTTTTCTTTGATGCAGCCATTTGTTGGTTAAGCCTCCTTCAGAGCAGCTTTAATTGTATCATTTGTTTTTTAAATGGTCACATAGACCAGGCCACATACACGACAATGCAACTAGCAAGTAGTACAATAGTCATGCATGACGGAAAGAGCGGAAACTTGGGCCATGCAAAAACAAATATTTTTAAGAAAAAGAGAAAAATCAAGATAATATAAATTGTAGCAGGGAAAAGTCCAAACAAACCTATAATTATGGGGATAATGTATTTTCCCTTACATTCATTACATTTACTAAGATGTGGGAACAAAATTGTATAGTAATAAATTTAGTATTTAAATATTTATAAAAATGTAATTTTCCTAAAATGTGTATGAATTTTGAAGGGGTGAAATTGCGTTTATTAAGTAGATTTCAATTGCACACTCAAACTCATATTAAAATATTTACAGCGCCATCTATTACATATTGAGATGAACTAATGATTATTTTGAGGTCGATTTTTAAAAAAAATAATATAAGTTTTAAAGCAGCATACAGTATCTTCTCCTGATTGTGATACATCAAAGCCTATAGTATACTGTATGTTACCTCAATCTCAAATACACCTGTGAATAACCCCATTATATATAATGGGGTTATATATGGGTTATATATAATGGGGGTATATATATATCCAAACCATTAAATCCAATCAACACCATCAAGTGTTCCAATCACTTCCATGGTTGCAGGTGTATAAAGTCAAGCACCTGCAGTAGGCATGCAGAATGCTTCAAACATTTGTGAAAGAACGGGCCGCTCTCAGGAGCTCAGTGAATTCCAGCATGGTACAGTGATAGGATGCAACCTGTACAAGTCCAGTCGTGAAATTTTCTCGCTACTAAATATTCCACAGTCACCTGTTAGTGGTATTATAACAAACGTAAAATCACAGAGCGGGGTCAGCGGATGCAGAGTCAATACTACAGACCTCCAAACTTCATGTGGACTTCGGGCTAGCTTAAAAAAAGTGTGTAGAGTGCTTCATGGAATAGGTTTCCATGGCTGAGCAGCTGCATCCAAGCCTTACATCACCAATTGCAATGCAAAGCATCGGATACCACAGACGTGGCCACAGACTTTTTTTTTTTTTTGCCTATACTGTATTCTCACCCAGTGATGTGTTTTTTTTAAACATGTTAAACAATACCAATGATTTAAAAGCACTGCATTATTATAAAATCAATGTAGTTTTATTCATATTTCAACATACATTTTGTCCACTAGGTGTCATCATTGTTAAATGCAGGAAGAGCAGACTGTGGCAAAGACTGTACTGTACTGTAAGCCTGTAACAAGGACAATGTCTGCAGATAGGATTTATATTTTTATATTTAATGAAATATTCATTTGCATTTTAATGTAAAATTAAATCATAAATATTAGACAACCAGCAGCACAGTGAGATTGGAACCTGTATGCTACTTTACATTTATCAGCAGGCTGTGGCATCATCGCTTTGTGGTAACCTCTGGCCCACATTCGTGAAGTGTCATGCATGCTAAAATGAAATATGTGTCAGTGTGTGGCCTTGCTGATGGCTTTTTTTCATCAGAGGAAAACTGCTATTGTTAACATACAGTAATTGAATTCCCACCGAAGGAATAAGAATGAGCATTATTTTAAAATTATAAGTAAACTACAAAAAATACTTCTACTTCAGTACGGCTTTGCAACAGTTTCTGTTATTTTTTTTTTTTTTTGCTTGTATAAGGTTACACTTAACCCTTCTTGAGAATTTTATTTTATTTTTTTACTGTTGACAATAATACATGACTATAAAATATCATGGTTTGATTTAATGAAGAATATATTAATGACTATACTTGAGAGTTTATATCTGTAATAGTTTCATTGTTTGTTGTGTGTGTGTGTGTGTGTGTGTCCTTGACTTAAAGACTCTGTACTTAGATCTATTATATTGTTTAAATTGTTTGACATTACATATTTTTCCTCATGTTTGTATATTAGAATTTGAGCAGTGATACAACATTGGGCTTAAACCCAACAACATTAGTTTAAACCCTAAATAGCCTAATTATGGCTGCCCACATCAAGTCAGCGGTGTGGGACCAATGGAATGCTGCAATTTCTGGTGAATCCCCCCCAGGCAGGTCAGTGAAGGATACATAAGCTGGATAGTAAATAAACATGTATGTCCCCCCTGGTTTGAACTTTGCAAATTCTTGACTATAATTCCATAACTCCATACTGAAATAGGGGATATAAAGTTACAAAATATAATATAATATAATATATATAATATAATATAATAATAAATACAAAATATGTGCCTAAGACACAATTCTTTCATTATTGCAATATGCAGTTCCTCCTATACCCAGTTTGTCACCACTGTCCTATTTGAATTCTAAATATTTACTGATGTCTAAATGTTCTGTAAGCTCCATGTTTCTTTTTTGTTTTCAACCTCCAGGCCGCAACCTCCAACAGCAAATGTAAGATAAACAGCCTCTGCTTTGCTATATTGAACCTACAATGTAATTTTTGACAAATTTCTGAAAAATTTCTACATATTATGTTATATGTAGTGGTCATAATTATGTTCCAGGACATGGGAGCTTGGTGAGCTGGTACAGTCAGCTCTGAAGTCAGAAGTGAAGAAGTGATACTGTATGATATCTGACCGACTCTCATTTTTAAAAAAAAGTTTTACACTTCTTCATATGCGTTCTGTCATAATTTTGATGTCTTGAGTATTAATATACAAGGTTGAATACAATACAAATAAATAAAAACAATTAAATAAGAAGGTGTGTGCAAACTTTTTATTTAAAAGCTTTTCTAATAAATAAATATCGCGCAGTGTGAGCCTTAAAGTGCCACCCAGTATTAACACACTGTAACCAAATTAACTGCATTATACAATATATACTGGTGAATTCCCATTGTCTAACTTTACATGTATTTGATGAACTGCTTGGAAAATGTCTACTGCATTAGAATCCACAGCACAAATGTCATGCATAGCTGCTTTACCAATATGGTTTGTGACCAGAGGATGTAAATGCCTTACCACAAGGAAAAAGATAGTCATTTAAAGCTCTTGCTTTCATTTCACCTTGAAGCATACTAAGTAACCTAACAGCACAGAATGAGCACTCAGTAGACGCAGATGTAAATCTAACATGTACTGTATATCAGGGTGGAAGTGTGAAAAAAAGTGTGTAAAAGCACAAGAACACATAGATCATTGTGAAGAAAAATTAAAAACACTGAAACATCTTTAAACATATTTAAGCCACACTGTGACTCTTCTTGTAACTTTTTTTTAAAGACAGTTCAGCACTGCCAATCCAGCTGCAACGTCTGACTTCTTGAGTCATGCTTTTGAATCTTGCGTCAAGTGAGTGAAGATTTGTGCAGTAGCTTTGACAAGTGGTCTATAGTAACAAATGGTTAGATGCTTTCTAAGGAGATCTCTTGAAGTGTTGAAGTAGTTATACATAGATATATTAGATCCACCTGGACTTTATTGAATGGAAACTTTCTTTTAGATCACATTTGTTTACTTTTCTTCCTGAGGCTTTAACATAACGCCTGTCCCTAATCTATCCTCTTGAGAGAAGTGGTAAAGTGAAACCATCCACAATTCCTCTCAGCGAGGGGCCAGGTGAATTTGTAAAGGGTTCATGAAACCTTTGTCTGCGTGCAGTGACTTTCCTGCCTGTGCACAAGAAAACCACAGAGATTGAAAAGGCATCCATTTACAGACCTGTCTGTAAACCTTCGGAGAAAAATACAGATCACTGCTCGTACAGGTGTGAACCACATGCAGACATTCATATAATCATAACACTGAACTTCACACTTCTGCACTTTAAAACCAAAACCTGAACAAACAAATTTCCTTTGTTCATGGGGTGGTACTATCAAGGGGAGATGTGTGTGTGTGTGTCTTTAGTATATACTGTAGCTTTTCTTTTTAAACCTAGGAAGATGCATGATGCGTTTCTTGCATTAGCTTTCAGATGACGTCTAATATGCAGTTTAATTTGCTTGCCTTTGATATGGAATGGCGTAGAGATATACAAAGCAACTGAAATAAAACAACAAATTTGAAAAAAGTCATTTTCTATCGAGTGATATTTTTATCTGAAGCGTAAAGGAAGCGAGTGGTTATCATTTCCTTTTTTTGTCCCAGTAATTTTACCACTTCAGTAATAATGTCATGGCAATGTGTAAAATACTACAAATCTCTATGTTATGTAACTATGACATCCATCGGGCTGAGTTAAAATGTCATGATGTTTTAATATTTGCCATTACTCTTATTATTTGTATTGGAAAACCTACAAGGAAACATAAGCTTTCATGTTTTCAGTTCCTCATTAAGGATATGTATTGAAAAAAAAAAAGGTTCACATGACAATTACAAACACCTGCTAGTCACCCTTCTGAATGACATGGTGTGTCAGTCTACAGAAGCACTCCTTTAAATCCCTTGAGCCTGCAGTGAAAGCAGTGTCACTGATCTATTCTCGACTATGATCTCTTAAGAAAACCACTTCTATTCTCTGAACTCCTCACGCACTACAGCACACATACATACTCATTTCCGTCTTTATATGAAGACGGTCTTTTTTCACGAGAAAAGGAATCAATATTTGATGTGCTAGAATGCTATATCCTGCGTAAGTGAGTTTGACGGTAAGCCCTGCATGGGCTTAGAGATTTGTTTGTTCACGCTTTAATCTTCTAGCAACTTCAAAGAAATCTTTCTGGCTAGATTAAGCTGCTCTAGACATTTCCCATCCAAAAGTTGTTTTTTAGGGGCTCATGAAGAAATAAAACACAGACGCACACATGTGCTATTTCCATGTAATGCTTAGGTGTACATGAAAATACACACAGAGTTTATGCAAGCATGCCTGAACAGGACGTGGTAAAGAGGTGTGAACAAAACATCCCGCTTGAGTCACACAGATCAGGTTAAAGGAAATCGATTTGCCATTTTACCTCTCCAGTTAGAATGAAATGTCAGAGGTTGATAGGTATGACACAGTGTGCTATTGCACTTCATACTATTTAATAATATATGCACTCATAGGCAACTTTAAATATTTTATAAGCTGGAGTTTATAAGCATTTCAGGAGCATCCAGTTAGAAGAAGAAAAGTAATTGAACTGCCCTAATTTCCTGTTAGAATTTTAGGATTATGGAGGAATTCTTAATGCTGAATACGGCTATTTAAGGTGAATAACAGTAAAATGGGAGTAGATGAGAACGAAGAAGATGCTACTTGCCCTCCTACATACTGTATTCAGTCAAATAAAAAAAGAAGTACAACCTCCTTTGATTTTCATCGGCTATACCGCTTGATCCTGTATACAAGGTCACAGGGAGCCTGGAGGCTATCCTGGGAGACTTAGAGAACACAGGGTACACCCTGGTGCCAATCCATCGCAGGGCACAAACGTATACACACACTTAAACGCTATGGGCAATTTTGGAATGCCAATTAGCCTAATCTGCATGTCTTTGGACTGTGGGAGGAAACTGGAGTACCCGGGGGAAACCCACGAAGCATGGGGAGAACATGCAAACTTCATGCACACAGAGATGGGATACGAACCCGGCCAGAAATCAAACATGGACCCTGGAGGTGCAAGGTGATAGTGCTAACCACTAAGCCACCGTGCCACCACTACAGTATTTCGATTGTATGTTTGTTTTTTTTTGTGTTTTTTTTTAAAACATGGCTCACATAACAAGTGTTTGGGCCTCACCAAACTCCAGACCTTAACCCCACTGAACATAACAGAAGCTCTGGTGGGGTCATTTAGCTCATCTGCCACAGGGATTTGAAATGCTTTTTCTGCTTTGCACAGTTGTAAAGAGCAGTTATTTGAAATACTGTAGCATTCATATCAGTTGAAACCAGTCTGGTTTCAGTATTTTACCCACAGTTAATTGATTAGTTAGTTAGTTAGATTATGCCCAATTCACTGTAAACCTTGGAGACTGTATTGCATCTGAAAGCACCAGGAGGTCAGTGGTTTCTGAAATATACAAACCAGCCCATCTGGCACCAACAACCACCATGCTCAATTTGACTGAGATTACATTTCCTCCTCATTCCGATATTTGATCTACACATAAACCGAAAATCTTGACCTGCTGCCACATTGATTGTTCCTAATAAAATTTCGAATGAGTCCATAGAGTCTTTAAAATGTATATACTCACTATTACAAGCTTCTATTACAGGTATCCAAATTTTCTCTACCTATGTATTTTATCCATGTAACCACCATTTATAGCACTTCTGCTTTAAGCTGCTTTAATGTGTCCATCACACCAGTTTAGACAATCCTGCCTCAGTAACTTGTCCAGACGATGATGGATGGCAAAGCAGATATGGCACTTTAGGGTGATGGTCATGCTTTGTTTGCATCACTAGGCAACCAGGAAACTGAAGATGATTATCAGCAGCTGACTTCTTTTCTCGCCCCAACCGAACATGTTGTTCAACAAAAACAAAAACTGGAAAGCAGTAAAAGAGCAATCGCAAGACAGCATTTCTTTTTTTTTTTTATTGCTCCCAGATTAATTTGTCATAGTTCTAGAAAATAGGAACACAAACCACCGTGGATACAGTTTGTCATCCTTTTTAAGGATCCATGTTAAAAAGCAGTGCCTTATAAAAATACTTGAGTAATAGTACTCCATTAATTGCGTACTATAATAAAGTATCATTTTGAGGTATTTATAATTTATTTGAGTATTAATTAAAATTGAATAAATATACAAACACAACTCTACGGCGTGAAAACTAGCAGAGTTGTTTAGGTTATTTAACAAGACTACAGTAATCAAAAAGGTTTGTATCATCAATCTAAATATTTCTACTGTATATGCTATGGTAGCAAACTTGTCCTCCTGTCTCTAAAACCCTTAGCAAACTTTATAGAGACAAATAACAACGACACAGAAAGTTATGTAACTGATTAACTAGGCTGTGTTTTTTCCAAAGACAGCATACCAGGAGAAAGTGATGCTCACAACTGCCTTGCTGCTATAGCTAACATCACAATAAACAATAGCATATTTTTTTGCCAAACTAAAAAGCCATTTAGACGGACAGGTGTTTAATGCTAAACAAGGGCAACATGGAACAATTTTTTTTTTTACTTTTAAATATAGAATAAAATAATAAACAGCATAACCTGTTGATTTATAGCAAACTGCATTCAAACAGATGTAACCTCTTTCACTCTCTGTCTCTTGGCTCGCTCCCTCCCTCCATCCTATTACCTCCACTCCACAAATTTGCTACTATAATCTATTTGTATTATTAACATCTCATGGACACAAACAATGATAAACCCACCCCAAGTAATATTACAATAATTAAAAACTGTTTTATTATTGCTACTGTTTATTTAAAAAAATGCCATGTAAACAACTAGTGTGACCATGTGACCGATGAGAAAACATTAGCCCATAGATTTTAAACTCAAAATGGCATACCATTTGAGTTACTTATCCTCTTCTTATTCCTCTTTTAATCCTTGCTTGATATTGTTCATCACTCATCAATCGTGAACACTTCTTGTTGAATGGCATCCATCAATTCAGACACCTAAGTCATTAGTCTCCCATCACCACTTAACGTGTACTACCTGTTCTAAAAACGTCAGACTCCCGTCAGTCACCTGTACGTGTGTTATTCAAACCTCTTGTGCTTTTTTTTTAACCCATCACAGCTCCTGTTTATTCTTCATGATGTGATTGTTTTTATTGTGAAAATCATAATTAATAAAATAAACTACACAGTTAAATTGTACTTATGAGAAAAGATTAGTCCGTAGATTTTTCTCACAATGTGTTAGCATTGTGTGCTGTACTGTAAGGAGATTGAACTTTATTTAGAGCTAAATAATTTTTGATTGGTAAATGTGGCGGTGGCGCGGTGATGTAGTAGTTAGCACTGTCGCCTTGCACCTCCAGGGTCGGGGGTTCGATTCCCAGCCAGGTTCTGTGTGCATGGAGTTTGCATGTTCTCCCCAGGCTTGGTGTGTTTCCTCCAGGTACTCTGATCTAGTCCAAAGACGTAGATCAGGCTAATTGCCGTTCCCGAATTGACTGTTGTGTGTGAGTGAGTGTATGTGTGTGTGTCTGTGCCCTGCGATGGATCGGATTGGCACCGATTGGTGTACCCCGCATTGTGACCTAAGTCTCCTGGGATAGGCTCCATGCCTCCCGCGACCTTGAATAAAGGATAAAGTGGTATAGATGATGAGTAAGTGAGAGTGGTAAATGTTGTTTCTGATAAAGGCCACAGCTGGGCCTTTATAAAAACACACAAACTACAGAAACATAGAGAAGCGACTGTTGCATAATTTGTTAAAAACCCATCATCTCTGATAAAAACAGGATAAATTATAGTAATATAAATAATTTATTTAATAATTATAATAAATCTTATATAGATTATAAAATTACAGTCACAGTATATAAAGCCTATACTTTGTTTCACAACCCAACCCGTTCCATTCACGTTTGTTTCATATTTCAAAACACCAGATTTTTTTCATGTCTCACATAAAAGACAGCTAGTGACATCAGGAGTTATTCTTCAAATTTGACAAAAAGGCTTTAATTAATTAAAACTGCAAACCTCCCCTTTAATATAATAGCTATCTGTGTGCATCTACATTTAATAAGTCACTAAACAGCAGTGTAGAATTTGAAGATGATCACCCTGCGCTTCCTTTCTCACCCTGACACACCGTTCTCGCTAGAACTGTGTAAATCTGGACTCATCAGTCCTCATGACCTTTTTCATATTTTTAAAATGGCAATCTTTATCTAGCAAATTAAAGCCTTTTTTTCTAAATAACTAACAAGTGATTGTCTTATAACCACACAGGTTATAAGTTTCCATGAGTTCTCATGACACTGAGCATGTGGAAATCTTTTTACTTTCACTATTAAACATACAGTAGTTGTGATTTGTGTTGTTGAATTTTTACAATGCAATAGAGTATCACAAGCATTTTGAGATGACAATGATTTTTTAAATTTATTCCGAGCTGCTGATTCCAATTTTGGCTAAATAAATTTAGTTTTTCATTCCTGAACTATAATTGACAGCAAACGATTCTTTTTACACCTTTTATGAAATCGAAAATTTAGTTGTGATATTCATAATAAAACACAGACTGTTAAATATGTTGAATTTTTTCCCCCAAACTGGACATGATTACAAGACTTTCTCTCACACAAAAAAAAGTTACAGGTGCCTGGATAGAGATCACTCTCATCATCGTCATCTATACCACTTTACCCTGTATACAGGGTCGCGGGGGGAGCCTGGATCCTATCCCAGGAGACTTGGGGCATGAGGTGAAGTACACCCTGGAGGGGGTGCAATCCACCGCAGGGCACACATCCATACACAGACCCATTTATAAACTTTGAGCAATTTGAGGAACGCACACGGAGGATAGCACAATCAATATAAGAGGATGCCACATCCAATTGGCTCCTAAGACTAGGCCAGAATTCTAACACTTTTTTGTTGTACTGTTTTTGGAGCCCAGGGATGTAAATTTGAATCAGATCTGATCAGCCAATCTTCATTCAGTTCTGATTTTTTGAGTGACCAATTGGTGCATTTTTAGTTTTAATAATACATTAAACAGTTCTTAACTGAGGTTCATCCATGCCTGTGGGGAATAAAAGCCAGCCCATCTAGCCTGATCCTACAGAAAAGCCAATGCAGCACAAATAATAAAATAAAATAAAATAAAATAAAATAAAATAAAATAAAATAAATGATCCGACCCATGAGATGCGCTGAATAAAGAAGTCTGAGTCCCCACCTCACACCCAAAGGATCCGCTGCTAGTGTCCGGTGAACCCTAAATCTAGATAGTTCAATGTTAATATTTTTAATCTTATGGCTGATTGGTGTATATGTGTGCTGGTTAAAATGGGTTCTCATTCTTCTGAATATTGATAGTCAAAGACGTTATCCACAATTTGAGATTTTTGTGAGTTTTAAAATAGCTAACACAGTTAACAAAAATTATTCTAAAAATATTTACATTATTTAAATATAATTTTATTCTACACATTGACATATTTCATAGCTTTCTTCATACATATTGTATACATACTGCAGCCTGTGACATTTAAATGTATGAGAAAAAAAAGCCCCCAAAGCTTTACAACTATCTGAAGAAAAAAAGTAATTTTCCCAGGACATGGAAAAAAGTTTAATATCATTTTCACTTCAGAAAAAGGTCAAAATAATAATGAGTCATACCACTCCTTTTTCCTAGGAATCTATACAATTATACTATAATGTATGTTATGACCCATAAGTTAACGGACAGGCTTGTCGTCATATTCTGTGAATTACTCATTAAATTAGATCTCATTTGTCTCTTTAACATGAATTCTATCTAATTGGAAACAGTATGTTGGAAAAACTTTTACAAATTTGCAAAGAAATGAAGCAGTCAGGCAAAATGGCACAAGTGCTTTGGAAAAAAATGTTTTAGATAAAGTAATATAACTTAGTTTTTCAATAAACACAGGACAATAACTTTAGTTAAAAAAAAATAGGTTTTATGACCTTAATACATTTAAAAGTAGGAGCTTTTTGACCCTTTGAACTTTTGATGCTTTAACTTTTTGACTTTCATTTGAGAACAGTCTTGATTGAATAGTCCGATTTTTAATTAATACAAATTAACACATTATTTATATTTTTACGTAAGCATATTTTTTCTGGATCTTTCCACACAACCTAACCGTACCAGTCACATTTGTTTCATATTTCAAAAGCCAGTGGCTATTTCAACACCAGATTATTTTTCACCCCTCATACAGAAGACAACTAGTGACATCCAATTTTGTAGTTATTCTCCAAATTTGACAAAAAGCTGTGTTGAATTAAAATTGCAAACTTTCCCTTTAATGTAATAGCTATCTGTATGCATCTACATTTAATAATTCACCTACTGTACCGTAACTGCACTGTAGAATTTGAAGATGAGCACCTTGTGCTTCCTTCCTCACCCTGACACACCCTGACTAGAACTGACTCTAAAGCTACAGTAAATCTGGACTCATCAGTCCTCATAACCGTCAAATGTTAAAATGAGCTAAAAATGTTGCCTAAATAATTTGAGGTAATTTGTTTCATTTCATTTATATTTTTTGTATATTTGTATCTAATTAGATAGCCATATACAAGATATAAATTGAAAGAAAAAAATACCTCAAACTTGTTAAGCCACATTTATAGCTACAGCAGACAATAAGAACAAATACGTTCTTTTCAAAGTAAATAATGAAACAAACTTTCGATGAAGTACTTCATGATGCATGTTAATTTACTGCATATCAGGTCATCTTCACATATATTATTAAAAATGGCAGGAGACAAAAACTTGATGTTAGCACAAAGCTAAGATGCTTAGCACAATCAGCACCCACCAATATTTATTGTGCATAAGCTGATTTATGAATCATAGAAGATATCTTCCGCAAAGATTATGCTGACTGCCAACGTTAACGTCTATTTCTGAGTTTCGGGAATTGAAAATAATGCAAATATTTTCATGGAACAAGTGAAAAAAAGTAAAATGCAAATGTAGCTTGTATGCATATACTGTTCTTGACTTGTTAAAATTATATTAAATATTATTACAAGACACATGAAATTACCAGATATAAACAAGACTAGTTTATGGAAACACCATGGATACAATTTTTCAAAACGGTTTAAAACACTATGGGAACAATACAATAAAATAAAAAAACAAAAAAGCAGAATAATTACAAACAGAAAACACAAAAAAACCCAGAAATGGCAGAAGCCCCAATAAAAGTACATGAGCACAGGAAAAAGATTCACCAAACATTGATGATGATGATTATTTTTAAATTGGAAATTTTTTTGCTCAACCTAAAAAAAAAAAGTCCATTCAGCACATGTTTTTATATTTATATTCGTATATGCAAGTGGTTTTATCTTCTAAAGCTTGGACAGGAAGCATGAGGTCAGACTAATATATAGGTTATCTAAAATCCCATATAGTGGTAGTACAAGTCTACTACGTAGCTGTTTCTAAATTTCAGTTAGGGTACCATGTATGATTGATACGATATCCTGCCTGAAGCTCGAACCTTAAAGCTGTCACTCTACTCAGTAGGCACGTGGAAGACTGTTAAATTAATAAATTTCATTAAATCACTGAATTTAAATATTGTGAATGACTGCAAGATCTTAAGATCTTATCGTAAATCTGTGGTAACCCAGTTCCTCTCTCACTCCCTCCCTCCCTCTCTCTCTCTGTCTCTCTCGATCTCGCTCGCTCTAGGTCTAATTCTGTGGTATTGCAGCTACAGACACACAGTTTTGGTGTGAGTACATTCATGAGCTGTTTTCGAGCAGGTTACATGCAGAGATGTAAGTTAGTGTTTATTAATTTTTATTGATCGCAGCAGTTTTGTTAAGCAGTCAACGTGCTTTAAGCTTTGTGTTAAATATGATTCTAATGCTTTCTGGCTTTCGCTAGAAATTAGAAACAAAAAAATTGTGCCAGTGACTTGAAAAAAAGAAAAACTGATTATAGATTAATTGATTCACATTATATAATGTAATATTGTTAATGATGTTAGTATGATGGTAGTATACACACAAGTTGCTATAATGATTTTTAATCATTATATAAATGATTTATATATACTCTACATACACATACACATATACACGTGGGTGTTATTTAAACTTGCATCGTTACAGCCTGTTTCATTCAATCCGCCTACATTTTTATCTCTGTCTGCAATTGTCTGTCTGGAATTCCCAAACTTAATTTTCTTTCATTGTAACGCATAATATAGAACTAAATTATAATATTTTGTTTCTCATTGCTAAAAATTAGCTAAAAGCTTTGAATGTCATATTACTAAAAACATAATATAATATTAAAATAAATTTTTTTTTTGCACACATGCAGTTGGAAACAAGATGAAAAAACTAACCATATACCTACTCACCCTGACTTTTGGACGTTTTTTCAATCTGATGCTGAGGCGAAAGGCCAACATATAATTCAACCTGGGGGAAATACCTCTTTTAGTCATTTAACGACCTCAACAATTTCAGTTTTCATTTACTCTAAATTAGTCGGGTTCTGTGAAGTTGATTTATTATTTCGAGGTTTAGAAAATATGTGCCGTCGCATGACATAAATCACACACCACTACACGGAATTAAATGCCGCTATATCCATTGAACTCTATATGGCATTCAGGGAGAACGATTCACAATTTGCAAATTAACAGCTAATATAATTACTATTCTCTATTATTATTATTATTATCTACTATCACTATTCTCTCTTTATATTAATACTAATATAGAGAGAATAGTGTGTATTATAAGATAAAAGGAAAAAAATATTTTAAGACATTAGCATTGGCAACTCCTCTTTGACTCCAAACTCATATCTGCAGCTAGCAGACAATGCCAGATCACGTTTTGAAATGAGGAAGTATGTCTGTTATCACACAGTTTCTAATTGACAATGAATGTAAAATATTACTATTAAATAAAGTAAGTAATAGAGTCCATGTAGCTGTGCAAAAAGACTACCTACCATGACTGACAGTCATTTTTCCAATGTTGATTTTTTTTTATCTTTCAGAAAATGGTCGTTTTACATGCCTCAGATTTTAACTTTTCTGAATGGAATAATGACAGCTATGAGTATGATGAATATGCCACAAATTGTTGTGGAGTGGTGTGTGATCAGAAAACAAGTATGCATTTTGAAGCCATCTTCATCCCCATTCTGTACTCTGTTGCGTTTGTGCTGGGCCTGATGGGTAACGGCCTGGTGCTATTCGTGCTGTGCCAGAAGAGGCGAACATGGAGTGTGACAGACGTCTTTGTCCTACACCTGAGCGTGGCCGACATTCTGTTACTCCTCACCCTTCCACTCTGGGCGGTGGATGCAGTGAGTGGATGGAGTTTTGGCATCGGTTTCTGCAAGCTCTCTGGAGCGCTGTTTAAGGTAGGAGTACTGTACTGTATACTGTGTCCAGTGTCCTGTCTAATACTTTTTTGTTTACACATAATTTTTTAATATAAATTGGAATGCTATTTTTATTTATGTTGCTTTAAACAAAATCTTTATACAAATAATAGCAATTAATCTTTGATTTTAGAGCCTCTTACAATTAGCAGAAACAAAACTTGACTCTTGGCTACCGCTATATTGAAAACAGAACTGAAAAAACAGTTATGAGTTTCATTTGTTGCAGGATGGTGTTGATGCTGTTTAAGATTGCTTTTTTTAAATATCTATATATATATATATATATATATATTTAATTAAATATAAACCCGTAGTTCCAACATGGTTTCTTATGGAACTAGAGTTTTTCAGAAGTGTGTTTATGTCCTCACCAGGTACTATTAGCAAACTGGTCACTTTGTAATGTAATTGCAATTATAACATACCGTGTAGTGTGTTGAAGGTCCCAGCTACATCACACGCATCCTCTGGCCATTCTTGAAATCTCGAGTGGCCCAGAAGTCCTTTCAGTCTCATATTTAAAGCTACAGTTATACAGCACACAAAAATTAAGGGAACACATAATCCTGATTTGACTTGAATACCCCTCGTATATACAGTAAATCTAGCCTATGCTTTAAGTCAAACTGGAACTAAATGTCCCTTTAAGGTTTGAGAATTATATATAGAACCTACTTGTTTATTTCCTTATGTTCTGGACGCCCAGGACAGTTTCTTTTGTAAATAATGGAGGCCACATATCAAAGTCATCATGTGAGTTTGGAAGAGCTTCCTGTAGCACAGTCCTGTGCATTTACTGTATTAGGAACATCATAAAAAAAATGCGGATGCTGTTATCTATCATGACAAATTACTGCTTAAAAAGTGTTGAAATTATACCTCTTGAGACTAATACTTTTTGAAAGTGAGCTACATTCAATAACTTGAATTATGATACTGATCCTACTGATGATAAAAATACCTCATGTATTGATGCTGCCCTTTAGGGAGGATGCGACTCATAATAAATACTGTACTTGCTATTTAAACTGCACTCTATAGATTATAAGAACTCACTACAGAATACAAAATCAGTCACTGTGTCAGCAGAATCAGGTAAGGTGGAATTCATAGCATGTGAGAATTATGTTGAATTCATTAAAGCAGATAAACAGCTGGTCACACTATTCCTTTCAGCTGGCGGTCATTTAGACAAATTCATTTAAACAACGAAGAATCTCCTTTTTTATTAGGAGTATAGAGAAAGGAAATTACATGTTTTTATTTATAAGTGCCTAAATAACACTGCATAGAAACAGCCTTAGGTGACAACAAAAAGCCCACAACAGATTTCACTATGTAGTCATATTTTCCCCTAAAGCTAAGCCAACATTCAGAAACACTACAATTCAGTAATATGTGGGACCACATTAAACAGCAACGAAGTAAATGTTTTCTGTAGAAGTTTTATATCTGTGGAACATTTTGGCCCACTCTTGTCTACAGGATTGTTTCAGTTCAATGCTGTTTGGGGCTTTTGTTTATACACAGCTCTGTTAAGATCAATTGGGTTGGCGTCTCAAAATTTAACAGGTTATTTAATTGTTACCAGAGGCTGTGGGTGCAAAACAAACTGAAATTATCATCCCTTGCAACACCATGTTTCACAGCTTGTACGTGGTATTTGTGGTAACATATGTGAATTCTAGTTCTCAGAGCAGCTATAGTAATGCCCCATCATTACAAATGAAAACATTTCAAATGAAGGCCTAGAACGATGTCCGGGTTCCACTGTGGGACCACTGCTTTGCATGTCATCCTATTCCGTCACTACTTTCTGCTTTGTCTAATTGTACCACTAATGAGGACATTGGTCTCTCTCTCTCTGCAGCCCTGTGCTTTCCCCATCTTCCACTCCAGTCATTAGGCGTGCTTATAGAGCAGACTGGAAATTCCCTGCACTGTTGAATGCATATATGGGCTCCTTTATGAAACTAGTGGAATATCTCAGGCCTGAATAACCACAAAAAAGGTCAAATACTCAATTAGTTGCCTCATTAGTTGAGGCATAAGTTTATCAAGGTTGTCTTGATACTCTCTGACTGTCCAAAAACTCAGCAGGTGAGCTACTGGTGAAAAGAATTATCCAAGGGTTGCCTTAAGCTTGAAAGTGCATGTATATGCAATGTATACATGAGAGGCAGCTGTAGCTTAGCTTTACCAAACTCTGCATTGGGCCCAAGCCCTCTAGCCAGAAATTGACCATGATGTCATTTTTCTACAGTGGAACAAGTCTGTGTTCCAACACATCAAGGATGAACTGGTCTCTCCCCTTACAAGGGCTGAGCAGCGAAACCCTTTGTTGGTTGCTACTCAGACTTTTATTGCCCACAGAACTGGCACTTCTTATCTTAGTAGGCCCCCTAGTCTCAACTATAACTATAACTATAACACATTTTAACTATAACAATCCTTAATATAAACATCTCATATCTACTTCTCGTGGCAACTTTACTAAAAGAATTCAGCTCTATGAGCACACAAGAAAACTGCTAATTCCAGAGAGAAACCATGCAGGTGCCTTGAACATATGTAATCACTATATTTACATTTTGTCTTGCTGAATGTATTTTTTAAAAAGTAATCTGACATCAAAGAATTAAATGAGACTCATTGGTTTTTCTAGATCAACTTCTACTGTGGTATCTTCCTGCTGGCCTGCATCAGCCTCGATCGGTATTTTTCCGTAGTGCATGCAGTGCAGATGTACTCCCGCACAAGACCACTACTGGTGCAGGTCAGCTGCCTGGCTGTTTGGTTCTTCTGTTTTCTTCTCTCCATCCCGGACTGGATATACCTGACGGCTGAAAACGACCCTAGACGAGAAAAAAAAATTCAGTGTACTCACTTTTACCCATCTATAACCTGGCGAGTGGCGTCACGTGTGCTCTACCATATGTTGGGATTTTTGCTTCCTGCCATTGTCCTAGTCTACTGTTACTCTCGTGTCCTGCTCCGACTGCAGTCCGGATCTCAGGGTGTGCAGAAGCAGAGGGCTGTACGAGTCGTCCTCGCCTTAGTGGTGGCATTTTTCATCACCTGGACACCGTACAACATCACTCTACTGGTGGACACGCTCTTCACACACCAAAGTACAAACAATATCACAAGCTGTGAGACTACAACAGCACTGGATGTTGCCCTAATTGCCACCTCCACTCTGGGCTACATGCACTGCTGTGTGAACCCGGTGCTCTACGCATTTGTTGGAGTGAAGTTTCGGCGCCACCTGCTGGACTTGATAAAGCCATTGAGATACAGGCTGCACAGCCGCGTGGAGACAGTGTCCCGCAAGAGCTCTGTGTGGTCTGCAGACACATCACAAACCTCAGCTTTCTGATGGCTTTCAATACACACACTCCTGCAACAAGTTTGGATTCATTTGGATTAAAGACACCATGAAATATTGAGAAGAAATACTAGCTGAATATTCTCAGTAAAGCAGTAAAGCAAAAGTTTTTACCATTCCAATATAAAAATATTGTTGTCAAATTATTTTTTCTCAAACAAGGTTACATTGTACTATATTATGCAAAGGTTAACTAAAACTAACAATAACCAACTACTGAGCCATATTAATAGAGTTTATGAAACAATTAACAGTGTGTCTGAACTGTACAGTATGTGTTGCCTTTTAAATGAAGTACACTGAATAATTCATAGCAATATATGTTGTGTGAATGGATCTTTTATGAGAAATTCTAATACTATCAAACAATGAAGCTTTGGAATATTAGTTCTTCAGAATATATCAAGTTTTCAGATCACAGTAAATAATGAAAAGTTATTGTTATGGTAAATCCATATAAATAGCCAGTGCAATCTGGCTCGCTGCTGGTCTAAAAAGTTGTATACAGTTTAATCTAGATTTTTAAAAAATGTAGATGGTTGAATGAAGGGTCTTCTGTTAAGCTACAAAAACAAAAGGTCCTCAGACAGCTAAAAAGTTTCTAGATTAGTGTAGGTGTAGCAGATTTTCCTTTCTCTTTCTCTTCATTTCTTCCTTGTGTCATAATTGTATTTGGTGAAAAAGTACACACATTAGTCATAAAGATTGTTAAAAGGCGGGAGTGAGCTAAAGACGGAGCCATTTGGACATGATGAATTTCATTACAGTAGAAAATTCAATGAATTGTCTACAGTCCTTGGAGAAATGGAGTCACTGAATTGCAAATAAGGGTTATAAATTGATCTGTCATTAAGAAGGACTGGAGCACTTTTAATGTTTATTAAAAATTCTGCTTAATTTGCATATTGGTTAGATACTAAATAAGGACATACATCATTTTACATGTAATATTCCCCAGTATATATATATTTTTGCATTGGGCCATGAGCACCTTATTTGACAAATATTAGACAAATATTAGATGATAAATGTGTAAGAATTGAATGTAAATATTCTTTAATATTTCCTTTGCTTAAGAAGATATGTTTATTTTCAATCCAAAATCTTACTTACAACAAAACTAATTTACTGATGGTAGTTTAATCTTTTTTTTTTTTTTTTTTTAAGGCTTGGATATTTTACAATGGAAATGCATTTGTGCTCAGTGCTGCATCACTGTACACCCACATTGTATCTGTAGAGGGCAGTATAACATATTACAGATATTAGTTGAATAGAGGCAGAAAGCTTAACCTTACTGATGGAGTAGAAAAGCCACACTGACTGTTACTGTTAAAGGCAGTCTTCCTAAGAATAAATAGACTAAGCTTGTAACTCTGTGTCTGTTATTATTATTATTTTTTTAAAACATGAATCATAGTTTTATTTTAGAGTTGTTTTGCTGGTTTTGGATATTGTAAAGAAAAGTAAGATAAATAAAGACTTCTTTGTCAGTATAATCAGACACATGATTCAGACATTCTGGTTTATGCTTTTGGGGAAAGCGACACACACACACACACACACACACACACACACACACACACACACACACACACACACACACACACACACACACACACACACACACACATTCGCATATTCGTGACCTTCCACTGACATCATTATCATTAATTAAAACATTTTTAAAGCACATGCCACCTTTTAAAATCCTGATGTAACAACCTTAATGTTAAAATGTTAAAGCTGACTCAGTGCAAAAGTTCACCTAGAGAGAACACTAAAAGTTCACCTAGAGCGTGTGAATTCTTTTTCTTCATTACCAAGAAATGCACTACCAAGAAGGACTGCCAAGGCAACACACGCAAGTAAACTTTACTTTTATTTTCTGTTTAAGAAATCCAACTTCTCTACAAGGGTTACTTGAGGAGTAAAGTGCATGTTTTAATTGTATATGACAGAATAATGCAAAATAATGATTCTCTATGGTGTCTTTCCATTTTGTTCTTCTTAATGCATTGCTTCTCTTCCCTTTTTATAAAACATATATGTTTGCAGCTCAGAGGACAGATAAAAACTTTTTCTGTGCTTCTGAAAATCTTTTTTTGTTAAATGTCTGTAATAGGCGAAAGCTGCTTGTCAGTTCAAAAGCACTCCCTTAAAAACAGTTTTCCCATGTTGCAAAATACATTTGCATGCAATTTCCCAAGAAAAACCTGTTCCAGAGCAACTGATTTTCCTTATGCAATACTGGAAACAACACTGACTGTAAAGAAGGAAGCACATGACTCTGGCTCAGAAGCAGAGCTGCAGCAAAAGGAAATCATTTCATGATGTCAGGGAGGGTATCATGATGATTCAGCTTTTCTTGTAAGTAAGTGTGAAAACATGAAATCATTAATGTAAGGTACAGAGCTCTCCCAGTTTAAGCACATCAACGGACAAAAAAAAAATAATATTAATAGTGACATACTGTAGTTCACAATGCTGATATCGACATCAGTTTATAATATGCCATAAATATTTATAGTCCAAAAAAAAGAAAAAAACATTCCTTATTCCTTTCATAATAGCAATATGCCATCAAAGCTTATATATATATATATAAAATGCACTATACATTGTTCAGACACAACATTAAAGCCACATTACAATAACATTGATTAGAAATTATAAACCAGTAGACTGGTGACATTCGTGGTCCAATCTACCAAAAAGCCAAGGCAGCACAAATTCCTGAAAAGGTTAATGCTGGTTACGATACAAACACCACATCACAGCCTGCAGTGTATGAGACTTGTATGGGAGAAAGAGTTCAAAGTTGTCAACCTGGCCTCCAAAGTCCCTAGATCTCAATCTGACAGGGCATGCGTGGGGTGTTACACAAGTAAGTCTGATCCATGGGACCCCACCTCGCAACTTACAGAACAGGATCTGCTGCTAATTCCCCAGTGCCAGATAAAATAGCACACCTTTAGGGATAGTCTTAGGCCTCGAGAGCTGTTTTATTGGCACAAGGGGAACCACACAATCTGGTGTATAATGTTTCAAAGTTTTAATGTTACAGCTGATTTCTCGTGCTCTCTCTCTCTCTCTCTCTCTCTCTCTCTCTCTCTCACTATATATATCAAAAGCTTGGACACACGTTTGGATGCCTTTTTTGCATTCTAGACCAATACTGAAAGAACACATATGGCATTAGGTAATTAAGTAACAACAACAACAGCCTGTTATTATTTTAAGGCCCGAAGGTCAGCTGTTCCGCAATAGTTTTTGCAAAATGCAAGTGCATTTGCAAAACTGATGCGCATTAAGATGATATCAGGAAAGCAAGAGCAAAACTCTTAAATTGTTCATTTAGAGTCATCAGCCTCAAAAATCACCAATTAACAGCACCTCAGATTAGAACCGTTATGAAGGCTTTACAGAGCATACTGTAAGTAGCAGACACATCTCAATATCAACTGTTTGAAGCCTGATTATTCAAAGAAGGACATGAAATTAAAAGGTGCGTCCAAACCTTTGACTGTGTATGTATGTGTGTATATATATATATATATATATATATATATATATATATATATATATATGTGTGTGTGTGTCAAGTATATCCCAGAAAAAATTGCAAACCCCACCTAGGAGAGGAGAGAGAAGCAAAACAAAACAAAACAAAACATAAATAATGATAAAACTCTATTCACATTATAGTCTCCTTATCTGTTAATCTGTCATTAGGTTCCATGCTCATGAAATATACATAAAATGTACATTTAAAAGTAAATGTACATCTGTTATTGTGCCTTAAAAAATCATGAATATTTAGTTGCCTTGCTTTGTTAAAATACCCTACTGTGCTGTGGGAAATGAGAACTTAAAAAACACATTTTAGCTAACAACACAGTGCTTTTCTTTTAAACAAAAAAGAAAAAAAAAAGTTATACAAGAAATACAGATACATTAAACTGTGCTACATTCCGGAAATGATGCATTATATTTGTCACAAGCACTGTACACACACCATGTCTCACTTATCAGTAATGCATAAAAACTGCATACATATGCTTCTGTGGACCAAATGTGGTTCATCAAGTTTTTCTTGTGCAAGATGGTATGTGGATATTTACACACACTCCTAACCTTGCATATGCAGCAAACCCTAATGTTATAAATGTGTAATAGTAGGTAAACGGACATATACAGTACTGTATATACAGTATTATATATATATATATATATTATTATTATTATTATTATTATTATTATTTAAAAATGAAAGCTTTTGGCGTTAAAGCTCTTGGCGTTAGTCTACTGAGTGCAACAATATCTTTACTTCATACTGCAACATGTAGTCAAGCTGCTGTGCGTTTTAAAGAGACATTTCTAAAAGTATATTGTCGTGTGTTTCTTTTGTGGTTCACGGGAAGTCTCATTTAGAATGTGTGAATTAATTTATATCCACTGGGTTCAGCTGTGTGTTCACAAGTTATAAATTGTGATGTGTGTACTGGAGGCTCTTACACACAGATTTAAAACTTGTTCTATGCCTGCTTTAATAAATGAGACCCCAGGTTCCTATTTTTGACTACTGAAGACTTGGCACCAACACGGTCAATCAAGTCATATAGACTTGTAAAAGCTATCCCCTTTTACAAAACAGTTTCTGACATCCACTCTAAGTTCATTTTCTTAAGTGAATATGTTAATGTGAAAAACCTTTCAGTCTTTTTCATGGTCAAAGTATTTCATAATTCTGCGTTAATAGTTCGTCCAATCTCAGTCATTTGTGGTAGTGATTCTTTCTCTTCCTGCGTGGCAGGAGTAGCATTGTCAATTTCTTTAGAATCCCATGGGAAAAAATCACCACTGTCCACTGCACAACTGCCACACTTCATGACGGTTAACATCCAGCGTCTGAATTTGATGGAAAAGCCGAAATAGACCAGAGGGTTGAAGCAGGAGTGAAGGAAACCTAGAACAGCTGTGCTTTTAACTGCAGTCCACCTTTGAACTTCATCATGTCCTGGGGATTTGCTGGATGGCGAAGAGAAAGTGTCCACAAACAAAGCTATATTGTAGGGTGTCCAGCTGATGATAAAGGCCAACACGAGGACAAGAATGACTCGCACGGCTCCATGCTTCTGCACACTCTGATCAGATCTGCATTTCAGCAGGACACAAGCGTAACAATAGAAGAGAGCGAAGAGAGGAAGCAAAAAGCCTACCACATTGTAAAGCAAGTGTGAAGCCAGACGTGATTCTCGACATGGGTACTCATACATGCACTCAATCATTGGTCCTTCTTGTTCAGGGTCACTTGGTGCCTTCAGGTACATCCAGTCAGGAATAGAGAGGAGAAGACTGAAGAACCAAACAGCCAGGCAGATTAACTGTACTAGCCAAGGCCTTGTGCGAGAGCGCATCTGCACTTCATGAACTATGCGAAAGTATAGATCCAGGCTGATGCAGGCCAGCAGAAAGATACCACAATAGAAGTTGATCTATGGATGGGAAGAAAAAAATGTCAGTCTAAATGTTCATATTAACAGCAAACCCAAAACAGTAATTTCCTTTGGGGTATGCACCTTAACATGGCTATCTGATGACCTGAATGTGCTGAATAACCAGGTTATCAGATCAGTGGATCTTTGCTTCATTGATGCCATGGACATACGGTATTCCAGGACCTCCAGGAATGTGAAAGGGTGGGTCTGGGAGCATGATGAAGCATTTCTATACACGAACTGGCCACCACACTGCACACTGTAATTAAGGCTAATGGCAGTTGGCCAAACTGAACAACTTTTTTTTGTGTTTGTGTGTATGATGCTACCTGCTCAAATCTTATATTCAGAAAAAGAGGCTCATTTTCAGATACTACTTAGTAGTGGTGCAAATATCTCAAGAAGGTGTATAACCAAATGGAAAAGAGTCTGCTCTTAGCCTTATGCAGTATGCCAAAAGAAAACAAACATGCTTTATCTCTTTTTTTGTTGCCAGATATATTTGTTCTAAAGAAAGTAGGGCACGCTGTTTCATGTAAAATGGGGAGAAGATCTTACAACCATGGTTGAGTAAAGAGAAAACATACAGTAGTAATAACCAGGTTTAATAAATCTGTTGTTGTCTGTTTACTCAATTATGTTTGTGATTTCCGTCAAGTAAAAGTTTGTAAAGAACCAGAAATGGAAACAATGTACATTTTCAACATATAAACATTTGTCATATTTATAAATGATTTTGTATCTTTCCCATTTGCTACTATAATTTCCCAGCATAATACATGAATTAATGCTCACTCATTATGTGAGAAACATACGAGACTTCACAAGCTCATGGTAACACAACTCCTACAATAAGAATAGCAGTATTCTGCAGTATTTATAGTAGTGACTTAATATTTAATCATATACAAAGAGAAATAAAAATGGCATGCGTCATAAAAATGTATGAGCTACTACTGTAATGTCTCACTCTGACTCTTGGTTCTCTTCACAACCACACAACCTACACACACATGTTTACAAAACAAATGAGCGAGAAAGAGAACAAAAGCGAGAGGAAGAGAAAGAGAGAGAGCGAGAGAGAGAGAGAGAGAGAGAGAGAGAGAGAGATAATGATCATGTACTGTGATAAACTCCAAAAGGTTTATTTCTATAACTAAACAAGACCCACAATCAACCCATTTTAAATAATTTATTTCATATTTAGGCTTAATTCTCAATGACCATGAATGCCCAACTGTGAATTATAACTTTACAAGTATCCCAGAAGGTATTCAGTATTATTATCAGGGTCTTAGTGCTACTAACCAAATTGTAAATCAGTGATATGGCCAATCCCTAAAAATATATATGCTGTTACAATGCAGTATCTATCAGTTAGCAAACACAAATACGAGTTAAAAAAATGCTAACGTAAATACTGTAGGATTTTTTTCGATCAGTGTACTAGTGATAATATTTTGAAGCATTGACAATATCAATATTAAGCCCACTGAATAACATACTGTATGAAAACCATCATCACAGATCAAAAAGGAAGCATGCATCCTTCTGAACCACAATTATGCCAATTTTAAATTCCAGCAAGCTGGATTACATTCCTACCTTAAACAGCGCTCCAGTTAGTTTGCACCATCCAGTTCCAAAGCTCCACCCTTTATTAGCATCCACTGCCCACAGTGGCATGGTGAGAAGAAGCAGCATGTCCGCTATGCTCAAGTGAAGCACGAAGGCATCTGTCACACTCCAGCTGCGCCTCTTCTTCCACAGCACAACCAGCACAGAGATGTGACCCGTCAGCCCCAGCACGAGTGCCACAGAGTACAGGATGATGACGAATATGGTCAGAAAGGAGCTCAACTTGATGCTGTCTTCAGGAGATTCATAATCGCTGTAGTCGAAGGTGGCGTTGTGTTCAAACAGTCCATGTAGATCGAGCTGCATTTTTGATGACAAAAAAAAAAAAAAAAAGTCAAAACTATTTATTCAGACAAGTGAACTGACTGAAAAGTGCGTGTGTGATGCGATGTGAGTGTAATGGTACGAGAGTGTATATGCTTTATTAAGCACCAGTCACATATCACATGGTTGGGTTTCCCAATTTGAGTCAACAACGTGAAAGCAAACTTCCTGTCCACAGCGTGCGGCAGCTGACCGCAGTAAAAAAAAAAACATGAGGTACACCCATGATACTGTAAAAGTTTTTGCAAACACAGTACTCAAGCCTTTTTTTTTTTTTGACTTTCTGTAACTTCAGCTGGCTTAGACTGCCAAATAGAAGATAACTAAACTGTCAAACACAGGAATGCTTCTCATGATTGTGAATTTTCTACAATAAAACACCAAAAAAAATAAAAATATTTTTTCTAAATTTGTGTACCAGACTGAGAGCTGCTCCTAGCACTATTTAATACTTTAGAATACGCTATACTTTATGAGAAGACTTGTGAGAAGTCAAAAGTGACTGGTGACCAGAGCTGTAGTTGTGAAAAAGGTGGGAAACTATGAATTATGTGATTAAGATAAGGTGAGCCATTACATACTGTTTTATTGTTTGATATTTATTTAGTTCATGAAGTTTGTTAATCAACATTTAAAATATAAAACGATATATAAATAGATTTTTTTTTACATCAGCCACCATTAAAAGAACTGAACAATCCATCAAATGAGAAATAAGCTAAATGTTATAAAAGTATAGCTGGCTAGCCCTCTAGTAAAAGAGAAACTGAGAAGCCATTCTAGGAGTAATTTTACTAGCAATTTTAAAGATATTTTATGCTAGCCATAAAAAGGTGGGTAAACATTATTTCAGAAATTTAGGAGGTGCATAAAAGCTGTTCATGTGCTTTTAGCCTCAACTATAGCTCTACTGGTGACCTTTTATACCTTTAATGTTGAACACACAAGCATTTTCAAGGAAACAGCCACCCTGAACCACGTTAAATATGTTTGTATTGACATATCTGTGTTGGTCTTAGTAATTTTGACGTTCAACTGTTGGTTGGTTATGCATTTTCATGATTCTTTGTGTGACATTGACGTCAAGGGGGAATGTTGTGAGTGTACTGTAGTTAGTGTAAAATTTTATCTTTCACTAGTTCATTTCAATGTCCAAAGTAAAATTAGGAGAGACATTAAATGCAGCAGAGACTCGGTTCGACTTTCTTAAGTACAAGATAACAAACATGATAACAGTATAATCGTCAAAGTTGGAACTTTGGAACTTTATCTGTTTCAGCAGATGTAGAGTCTAGAGAAGAGGAGTGGGGAAAGATAGACAGACAAGAGAACTGAGGCTACATTCATTTTGCAGTTTAAAGTGGCCAAAATCAATTTCATTATTTTGCTTGCTTGTTTGTTTATTTCCTCATATGTAACTTTTTATGACAGCATATACATCACAAGTCAAATGATCTCACCACTTTTTACGGTAAGTATGAATTAGGGCATTTCCATATGTGGTCCTAAATCAGATACAGGACTGATTTTTTGCAATTTGACCTCAGTCCGAACAGTTAAACCAAAATTCATGGTATCTTTAAATCGCTCATTACCATTCTGCGCTGCTAAGTAAAAACATAAGACAACTGACATAGAGGTAATGAGTGGAAGGACAGAGTTGGACCTCAATTATTTGGGGTGAAATAACTGTTTAGGTTTCACAACTACAACCTGAAAAGTTGCACTGTGATCTTACCGCCACAACAGAAGATTGTATCTGTGTGGTGTCAAAGAAAAGACCTTTGGGCGCAAGTTGAAAGAAGCTAAAGATACAAACCACTGAAGTTGTTGTGGTCAGATCACCTGCAGTGAGAGTGCCTGCCTCATGTTTTACATTGATTGATCGATGTAGTAATTGATCTTCGCAATTTTGATTTGATCCACTCACATATGTAGTCTTAATTCAACCACTATAAACAGTCAGATCAGAATTTATAATTCAAACCAAATAACAATTCATGGTTTTGCACTGAGAAAGCTCAGTAGCATGGTGGTTAACACTGTGGCCTTGCACTTTCTGGGTCAAGGGTTTGAATTCCACCAGCATTTTCTACCCGTGCTTGGCAGATTTCCTCCGTGCACATCAATTTCCTCCCACAGTCCAAACACATGAACGATTTTAAATTGTCTGTAGTGTGTGAATGAATATTTGAGGGTGTGCAAGCTTGTTTCCTGCAATAGTGCCTCACCATTTGACCCAAGTCCCCTGGAATAGGCTGCAGGCCTCCTATAGCCCTATACAGCAGTGGTCCCCAACAACTGGGTACCAAGCCGGAGAAGATTTGGTACCAGACAAAAAAAAAAAAAAAAAAAAAAAAAAATATATATATATATATATATATATATATATATATATATATATATTTATTTTTATTTCTATTTTATTGACTCTCAGAATCTGCAGGATGTTTTCTTTTAAAATAATTATCAGATTATTTTCCGTTCACTTCCTTGTATCTCTGTATTAGTTTTGATGCCTGATACATTTAAACTGATGAGTTAAAATGAGTTAACCCCCCCCCCCCAAGATCTCTCTAGAGAGCTTCTTTTAAAAAGGAAAAATACCCAATCTATGAGACAGCAGATGAGAAAGCAGATTCCATTCAAGATGCATTCCTGTCCAAGTGTGTGCACGGGTCCTCAGAGCAGTTACAACCACATACTCCATAAATAATAAAGACAACGAAACTCTGCTCTGGGGAGTCAGCCAAACAGAAATCATGGGTGTGTGTCTCTGCCCTAGTGTGGGAGAGTTAAGGATGTGCATATAAACTTTTCTGTTCCAGCGAGGGGTTCTCTACTTTAATTGAATTTCCACCAATCAATAATTTGGGGTGACAAGTAGTTGCTTTGAAAGCAAAATTAGGTAACCCATAACACCATTGCTTGTTGTTTGAGGAGATCTCAAAACAAATGGCCAAACGTATGTCAGAGCAGGACCTGACTGCTATACCAAAGTAAAGCTAAAAGCAAAAATGAAAGCACCCAACGGCATAAACCAAAGCAGTGGCTGAATAACACACTCTTGTTACAGTGAGCTTGAACACATAAAGTGACACATTGTTTCTTTTAGCATGCAGGTCAGTTCAAGAGCACAATCTGTTCAACCTAGTATGACCATCCAAAAAACATTAATAATAATAATAAATAAATAAATCGGGTCTATGCAACTTTTGCTCGCTTATTATTCTTTTGGGTGTGAATCTATCATTAACCACATTAAAAATAAGAACAACAAATCAAAACCATATCTGAGCAATATAAATCTGAATTTGAGCACTTATGATTTGCAGCGTGAACTTGCATAAATCTTTTTAAATCGATACTCGTAGTGGCGCCACCAGCAGGCGGTCAGGAGAACTACCGCGGGCAATATCAAAAACAGGTGTAAATAAGACGTTTAAAAACCGAAGTGAAAGTAAAATTCAGAGGTTGAAACTCAGAAATAATGTTTGTTGGATACAACTGAAGATCGGGTATTAATTAGGAACAGAATGTCAGTATGCACGTCGTTCAGGGTGGATTTTATTTTCCCATTCATACGATATCATTTATTTCTGATCGCTGACATTCCGATATCGGTCAGGTTACATTCAGATATCGGTCAAGTGTTCTTACTGCCACTAGATATGACCTTCAAACGGTGCAAAAATTCCTGTGTATTTTTTAAAAATACGTTTTTTAATTTAAACTTTTAAACTTGCTTGGTGTCGCAACGTAGTCTCAACCGAGTGGAGAAAAACAAGAAAGAGAAGTGTGATAGGCGGCGACTCGTCGGAAAGAGGAACAGCTGCATTTTGAAAAAAGTGTGTGTGTGTGTGTGTGTGTGTGTGTGTGTGTGTAAGACGAAAAAACAACTCACGTCATCAGCCATGGTTCAAATTCGTCCGTTCACTTGTTACTCGTCGTGCCCCTACATTCACTCGACTTCCGAAGCAGCGAGGTCATTGTATCTAACGCGTTTCTCAGCTGCGTACTGGGTTTCGAGTGACACTTCTTTTTTTTTCTTTACTGCGCATGTGCGAGTTCATCTCAGGTTCTCCTGTCGCTGCGCAGTAAAAATGGTTTTCAGGTCACCAGCGGGATAAGGGATCAGAGAAATCACACACTTACTTGGCTTACAAAAACTTCAGAAGGGACATATTATTGGCTAAAACCAAATAAGGAGATTTGCAGTTACTGGAAACGGGTTAAGAACCGTCCAACACAGTATTATGCTGAACCTCCAGCTTTATAGAAGAAATGTGGTTAAAATCAGGAACGGAGTTCACTTAAATACCCAGTAAAGCACCATGGTTAAAAAAAAAAAAAAAAAAACCTGACAGTAAGTTATGTATAATAATGAAAGTAAAAGAATTCCCACATGCACAACTCACATGATTTGCTGTGAACAGCTGTGTGACCGTAAGAAAACCTCCGGTCAGTGAGATTAACCAGAAAAAAAAAGCCCACTTACACAGTATTTGCCAGGAATCATAAAGATCGGACTTTGGAGCAGTTTAAATAGGTTATGTGGTCTGATGAGGTCAGTCTGAGCCTGAAAGTGAATGCGTCAGGGCAAAAAAAGGGAAGCTCATGAAGTGATGTACACATCATGCATATAGTGGCCACTGTACAAGATCTACAGTAGGCTCAGCAACATCATGTGGCAATAAAATGAAGTCAATAAAATGGATTCAGATTGTGAAAATGTGGTTCTGGGAGCATGAAGAATCATTTTCACATAGGAATAAAAAAGAAGCTAAAGGCAGTCAATGAAATCTGAAAATGTGTGACTAGTTTTGGGAGGTAGTGTACTGTATATAAAAGGCTAGAGCTACTTCCTTGTTACAGAGAGAGAGAGAGAGAGAGAGCCACCAGAGGTCAACAGTGGTAGTAACAGACAGAAGAGCATACCTGTAGCACAGACATTGTATCTACAATATATTGTATGTAGGCTACTATATATAAATTATTTGTTGTATAACTCAAGCATTCTACTGGCTCGATCCTCTTGTGCTATTAACATATACATAAATACACACTTAAAACACTTGAGAGAATTATTTAAAATAAAAATACCTGTTATTTCTTATACCATCTTGCTTTTGTTCATCTAGCTTTTGTCTGTATTTTTTTCTACATCTTGCTTTGTAATTTTACTTATTTCTGATCTGATCTGATGCATTACTGAAAACCTAGAAAAAAAGATGTTTGTTTACGCCTTGACAAAGATCGTCTCTGACTGAAAACATGCATGTATTAAAAAGAGTTTGAGTGTACCGATGCTTCCTTTTAAGTTTTTATTCCTGAAAATGTAAAATATGAATTATACAGTAGAAGAATGTTTGATAATTATAATTTTTTCTCTTTTAAAAATACATTGGAATTGTTTAATTTGTTTGTTTTTCTATATATAACTTGGAAGAGGTGCCTTAAAGATATTTGTTGTTGTAAACAACACATTTCTGGTCAATGGACCAGAGGGCCAGGGTTCAATAAGAAGAGATAATTTGATGCATGCACATAGTCTAATCTACAGTAGTCTACACATGAATTGTCTAGTCCAAAATAACTATGTAAACTAGTTTTATGATGAGGTGTCCATACATGTACCCATGGTCAACTAAAGGAAAAAAATGAAAGAGAAAAACATTATCAAGGAGATGAACATCTTAGAAGCATAAAACATGACACAAAACATCTAACTAACATGAACCATATTTAATGATTGTTACAGTATATTCAGTATTAATTATCATGGAATTATAGGAAACCAGAAATACATTTTACATTGTAAACCTATATTCTTTAAGACCTGCAAGTTTGTTGAAGCTAAATATTATGAGATGAACGTAGATACACATTTGTCTTTCAGATCATTGCACTAAGGAATTTGCAGCTATACAGGAGATGGTTTGATGTGCTAGTTATGAAAAAATGTACAGTACATGCATACTGTTTAAAAAAATAAAAAATAGAGTCAGAGTCCACACTCTTTTGTCAACTCACTCCACTTTTATCAAATTTAAACAGCAATTTGAAATACAAAAAGTCAAATTTGATCTTTTTCTGGGCTGCAGGTCTCTACCAATTTAAGTAGATTGGAGCCTAGTCATGTGATCTAACTGCTAAATGCTTTGATAAGATAGGCAGAAAAGAGGAACTCTTGTGTTTGCTTTTTTTAAATTGGTGTTCAGTACATGTGACGTTGACATTTATTTGCACAGCGTGTATCTTTAGCGTCACCAATGCTTGCTCTGGATCTCATGATGCACATGACAGAATGTATTATTCATATTGCATTAAACTGTCATACCGCTACTACTAAAAGTCTGTAGTCAATTCCAACTCTCAGGTATAGATCAAATGAATGGAACAGCACTGTAAGCATTGAGAACAGGAAGTCATGTCAAATTCTGTTTATTTAATGTAACTGTTCAAATCATCATACTTTACATTCATCAAAGAATACTCTATTTGCTACAGTTAAGGCTTGTCAAATATTAGACATTCTAAAAAGTTCAACACACACCTTTTACTGATCTTTTAAAGATTATGACTGGTTTATAGAGCAGTTTATTTCTGCCTTTATACAGTAGTTAAGCTTATCCCACAAAAGCTCAAAAGGTCTAAGATCTGGAAGCTATACCAACCAATCCATCAATGACAATACTATGGACCAAGAGGTTATTTAAAAATGTTTTTGCATAGCTTAAAAATATGCTTTAGATTGTTGTCCTGTTCATTTACTGATTACTGCTTTATTCTGGTCAATGGATCAAGAGACTATGCTGGGAGCACCAAATGTGAGGCAGCACTTAAGGGAGAGCTGAGCCACCTACTGACATGTTGCGGTAATTACACAAAGAAATTCAAGGAGATATGAGAACATGCACAGAACGTCCACATAATCAGTACAAGCTCAGCAATTTGCCAGTCCACTACACTTGTTACAACCCAGTTTTCTAGTTTTTTGTTTGTTTATCTAATAACCAATTAAAATCAAAAGATTGCTGAAAATATTACACATTTAGATATTTAGCATCAAAGCAGGTAGGGAATCATCCATTAGAGGATATAAAGGGAAAATACCACCAGCACCCACATTTCAAACCCATTTCAAATTGTGCATTAATCCAGTTAATATATTAATATATTAATATATGGAGAAATGTATTACCCCAAATACAATGCTAATATGATTTTTTTTGGATGCACCAGTAAAATGTAAAAGCACCTGTATATATATGAAAAAAAAAAATCCTAAACAAAACAACAAAAACAAAAACCACAAAAAAAAAAAAAAAAAAAACCTTAACGGAATTGATAATAAATCTTCTTGATAATTTGCTTGGAAATTTGCTTGGGGGGCAAAAAGAGAGAAGAAGGGAGAAGAGAGAAACTAAATATGAGAGTCTTACAATAGTTTCACTTCCTGCTTAAGAGCACATTATTTAGCAATGGTATTTATGCATAACCAACACATTTAATCAGTAAATTATGAAATATATTCTTTCTTTCTTTCAATAAAGGAAGAAAAGAGAAAACGCTAATTATACTGTTTAAAAGGTGGAAAGTGCAAAGCTTATGTAACAAACAAAATGCAATATAATATCTAGGAAATAATCATAAAAATCAATTTAGTTTTACAAAGATCATGTACAACAAACAAGCAAACAAAACCACAACTCAGTAATCACATCACTTATGCCACAACTGAGAAGTAGGAGGTGTTATCACTCTCCGCAATGCTGAAAGAACCTGTTGGCCTGCGACTTATTCCCTGACCGTGGACCCTTTCGGTCATCCCGAGGCACTTAACAGACCTCAGAATTGTCTTGAACATCTGGAAAAGTTCACGGCGGAATTTGACACCCACAAAGCCATATAGTAGTGGGTTGAAGGCACTGTGAGACAGCCCCAAGGTCTCTGTCACTAGGATGCTGATATCAAGCACGTAGTTCAGCGTGCAACTGGGGGTCACTATTTCCAGTCTGTTTAGGCTGTCAACCATCTTGAAGATATTGTATGGTGCCCAGCAAATCACAAACACGGCCACTAGGGAGATGATGAGCCTGAGAGAGCGTCGCTTCTGCCTGCGTGAGCTTGTGCGGCACAGTGAGTGAAAAATGTGCAAGTAGCAGTACAGCATTACCAGAAGTGGGAGGCCAAAGCCTAACACGAGGCTGACGAGCTGCAGGCTAAGATGCCATTTTTCAGAATCTTCGCTGCTGAAGTCTAACAGGCATACATGCTTATCATAGCCAGGTAGCAACACCACATTTCGGAAGTGTATGTCAATGACAGCAAGACCGATGCAGCAGATCCAGATCACTGTACAGGCTAACTGAGCCAGGCATGTATTGTGCCTCCAAGTGGTGTGGACAGCATGGACAATGGCCAAGTAGCGATCGAAGCTGATGCAGGCAAGGAAGAGCACACCACAGTAGACATTCAGGGAAAAGAGTGCACCTGCCACTTTACACATTCCTATGCCGAACACCCACCCATTGATCCACTGGCTTGCAAAGAAGGGAAGCGTCAAAGCTAGAAGAAGGTCCGAGATGGCGAGGTGAAGCAGGAATGTGTCGGTCAGAGAGAAGGAGCAGGTACTGTGGGACCGACGATAGCGGCGGATTACGAACAGCACTAGCACATTTCCCAGAACAGCCAGGATGAAGACTATCATGTAGGCTGTTGGGGAAAACAGACGAGTGAACCGCCATGTCTCTCCCAGGTCACAGGGTGTGGAATCTTCCGAATAATCTTCTTCTAAATAATCCGATAAGGATGGGAAACTCTACAACACAAACATATCAAGGTTAGAGTTGTCTTTGGCTAATCATGATCAAGTGTTTTTTTTCTTTTTCTTGCTGGTTTAAGGGAAACTATCAGGTAATATAAATCTTTTATATTTTATGGAAATTGAACAGCTTAATAAAGTGCAACTCAAAAAAAAAAAGTCAGGACAGTAATTTTAGTAAAAACCAACAAGACATGGTTTCCTTTATGGTTTGATATGCTTACAGTTTTTTACAACTGCTGACAGTTTTTTCAATACATTTAACAAGTTTCCTAAACTCTTAACGCACCAACACACCAAAAACACACAATTGGCAAGAAGTTTAATTTCATGCTCAAAACCACACATAGTAAATGAAACCCCCAAATTTTCAAAATACAATAATAAACTAACACAATACACCATGTCTAACAAAACACTGCAAACATGTTTTAAAATCAAATAATTATTCAAAACACTAACACATGTTCTCTTCCAACAGGGACATTTACTGTAGTCAATCATAACACAATGACAAAAAAATCTTATCATCAGCTGAAATTACAGAAACTGCATTATTTTATGTGCCAGGTCTGCCCTTATATTTGAAGCTTCCCTACATTTTTGTCTTGTTGTGTTTAGTAAATGCATGCATTTTGTTTCTTTTGCTGCAGAAATGAGCAGAATAGCTTTATAAAATGTACAGTTTATGTTTAAAAAAATACAGACACAGAATTGCTGCAGTACAGACTTTATTTGCAAAAGGACATATATAAAATACAAGATATACAAACACAAAAGGCACCATAATAATAATAATAATAATAATAATAATAATAATAAAAGTAATCTTCTATTCTGCCTGGTCTTCTGCATTTGACCACATGTTCTCATCCACATCACACCTGATATCTTCTCTGGCAAGGCATCGTGGGAAGAATCTTTTGGCATGCCTTATCCACTCCTGGCAGTGAAAAACTATATAGCCAAAAAGACTTCTGCAGTACTCTGGTGTCACTTACTCAATACATGCCTGTTTGATTGCTTCCTAAAAGTCACGTACAGAAATTTGCCACAAAAGTTTTTTGTGTAGAGATGGACATCCCCGCTTCACAAAGTAAAATTATTATTGTATGTGTGGCTGTATGTATATAATGTACTTTCTCTGTATCTGTTTTTATAAGCTCTGTATGTAGCTCACATTATTCCAAACAGCTCCGTGTTTGTGCTATCATTATTATTTTTAACTCGCAAGAAAATCATATTTTAAATATAAAGGTTTTTTTTTTCACTGTCATTAAAGGAGCTTGTTTCATTATCTATTAAAATGATAATATTAGTTGCTTTGGGGTTTGTGACTGACAACTGTTTTTGGTGTGTGTGTGTGTCAGTATGATTTATATACAGTACATGAATATTAATACTGCTATTACTACTACTACTACTACTACTACTACTACTACTAATAATAATAATACCTTTTAATTAAAAACTCTCAGAAAACTCTTTAATATAAATGTAGAGCAATCATTCCAGACTATATATTCCAGAAATAAAAGCTGATTCTTGTGGACATAAACACATATAATTGTATAATACAAATTGAAGTTGCAAGGTTAACTGTTTCTTAAATACAGAAAAGCTAAATCTTATTGTTATGGCATCCTCTAACAGTTTTTCCTCAGTTTATTAAAATACTTTAAGAAGAATAACTACTGAAGTATTTTAATAAACTGAGGAAAAACTGTTAGAGGATGCCATAACAATAAGATTTAGTAGTTATTCTTCTTATTAGCTTGTAGAGTTTTTACAAGTTTTAGTTTTTTTTTTTTTTTTATCGCTTGAAACCGAACAAGTTACACTGGTTATAGTGGTTATGAAATGACACAGATTTAACCACCAAGAGGCAAAAACAAGACAAAGCAAAAGTGTCAAAATAGCAAGCATGAACTGTTATGGCTATGGCAAAAACACTAAGATAGATAGATAGAAAACAAAGGCTTGGAACCACCACAGGCACAATACCAGAACTAAGTCTGTTCAGCAGCCCGTGATATTTAAAGATGTATATAAAAACCTGTTTGCAACCCGATGAGTTTCATTAATAATCAGGTGATTGGGGACAGAGGTAAGACCTTAATTGGTCTGCAATGTTATTAAAAAAATAACTCCTAACTCAGGCGTATATCAAGCTGAAGTTTCAATACTGGAAATATTTCCAGACTCTCACTCAGCCCCACCATACTCCAGTCAATAACATAATTAATAACGTATATGCATAATTTTTGTAAAACCTAATATATTAAGACAAATATGCCAGTTGACTTTGCCCCAAAACCTTTTTTTTTTTTCTATCCATATTTTTCTATTCATTGACTATCCAAGTACCAAAGAACAGGCAATACCACCATGCATCACACAAAACAATGTTTGTAATCTAATAAAAATGAACAGTTTTTCCAATGAACTTACAAATGGTACTGTTGTCACCAAATCTGTAGTTTCCATTGTTACCAAGAAGACTCAACACTCAAACGTGCCAAAAGTGGTTTCACTGTCTCTTCTGTCTTTTCAGCACATACTGTATTGCACAGAGCTGAACAGTGATGGGAAGAGAAAAAGGAAGTGAGGATTACAAGAGAAAAATTCTTACGAAAAGCATAAACATCACAAAGGGAAGTGGTACCAGGTTTTGTTACACAGTAGTGAAAAATGCATTAAAGAAGGAGAAATAGAACAACAACAATAAACAACACAAGTAGATAGATATAAAATAGCCCGTTCAGCCAGAACAGAAACACCACCACAAGGTGAATTGAATAACACCGGTTTTCAAATATATTCCAGTAAACTAGGGACAGGATTCTGGGCACCCGAGGCTCATCTATGCCTGTGGGGAGTAAAGGCCAGCCCGTCTGGTCTGATCCTCCAGAAAAGTTTGTAGCACAAATTGCTAAAAAAAAAATAAAAAAAAATAAATAAAGGTTAATGCTGGATTTAATAGAAAAGTATTAGATTGCCCATAGCATCACAGCTTGCTGTGTACAGAGCTGGCAAAGTGTTCAAGATTGTTGATCCAGCCTCCAATCCAAGGTTTTGGATTTTAATGTTATGGCGGATCAGTGATATAATATTAGCAATATTAGCCTTGATCATTGTGTGGGAGGGATAACATTACTCTCTCTCTTCCAACAACCAGAGTAAACTATGCAGTTACGGGCATTTGTCAGTTCACTTATGGAGAGAGGGACTGCTAGGGCTTAGCTGCTCTGTAATGCACCACGTACAGCAAGTTAGAAATGAAGCAACTGGTAGCGTTCACTTTCCCTGGTAAGCTGGCAAGTGCCTAAATAGGGGGAAAATGGTGTTAAGTAAAAATAAAATAGATAGATAGATAGATAGATAGATAGATAGATAGATAGCTGTCTGTAAGAAATGTCAGCAAAATGATTAAAGGATGTCTAAAAGTATAGATGTGGAAAAGTGATTCAATCAAATGAAAGCAAATAATTGAAAATAAGTAAGACTGTAAAAAGAGGTTGTAAGAGCAATTTTTTGAGGACTATTGCCATCAGAATTAGGACACACAACTAAGGACAGAGGAAGTGAAAAAGCTGAAGATGCAGACAGCAAAGGTATGGTTTAATGACTTGCTTAACTGTAGCTGCACGTTTACAACAACTGTCTGACCACAGTTTTCACGGCTGTGCTTGTAGTGTCCGCTGACATTTTCTGTTTGCTTTGCAGATGACAAAAAAGTCTGTTCTTATTTTTTTTTTTTCATATTGTATGCATGTCTCTCCCAATCTTTCACAAACCACAGTTTATGGATAAGAAAATGTTAAGTGCTATAAAGTCATTTACAATTTATTTCTTAAATGTAGTGAAATTTGCCTGTGCAGGTCAAATCTCAATCTCAAGGATTATTTTCTGTAGTTAACTCATTTAGCACAGGGTGGTACTGTTGCTTTAAATGCTCCTATTTAACTAGGATAAAATATATGTACTACAAATGTATATAAGACTTTCTTCAGAAGGATGTACTGTGGTAATACTTTTATATTAACTATCATGACACACAGTAACATATTAAATTCAATGGTGGTTTAATAATTAAACAAAAATCTTTTAGATACCATGATTGATTACAATTCAACAGCAGTAACCTATGCAAAATAGCAATATGTAACGCAACACTTGTTTTTATGGTGTAAAAAAATAAAAGAACAGCAGATGTGGTTGCAGAATAATTCTGTAAAAATCTGTAGAAATGTAAACAACATTACAAAACATCCTTTTAACAGTTTAAAACTTTTGCCCCATTGAAAAATCATGCTGCTTAAAAAAAAAAAAAAACATAAACAACTTAGCAGACACCTTAACATAAATTCACTGCTATTAAAACTGTTTTGTTCAGTACCATTTACATGCTGCTCCTGTTTATTGTTCCAGTTGAACAAAAGCCTTTCACAGTATAAGCCCCACTGTAAGATTGCTTTTTAAATTTGCTTTCAGAAAAAGTTTCTCTTAGGCCTGTATGTTCTCATTGCCAGAACTAGTTACGCTTTTTATATTGCCACAATAACATAGAGACATTTATATCAGAAAACAATCAGAACACGACCCAGCATGTGGTTTCACACCGAAAACACCATGGGTGTGTTGCTTTCTGATTTAATTGTAAATACAGTGTGCATAACATCATTTTTAAAGTTACTGATGTGCTGGGTGTTTATCACACCTCAGCTTCTCCGGGAGGATAGATAATCATCTCTCGCCATACCCCGCCCCTAAAGCGCTGTGCTGTTAGAATTACATCAGCAATAGTTGTGGCTCTGGGTCATGGCTCTGCAGTCACAGCAGTAAATTATGATTTTACTTGTTGTTTGAAATCATAATTGCAAACACATTGAGATCCCAATAGTATCTAAATACTTGTACTCCGCCTAATCCGTGATTCATACACATAAACTTGCAAAAGCTAAGTTGTCCAGCGAAGGAACAGAGAGAAACCCAAAGAGCTCAGGATGAAGAGAGAGCTCATCTAGTCAAACACAGGCATATATTTCAGACTGAACAGGAACATTTCTATTGAAAACCATTGCTGTTGCGGTTTATTATTACCAAATTACTTTATAATGTTGGCTAATAAACGGTCATTTGATTTTTTGCATACAGTATGCTTAACAAGTCCTACATTCTAAAACTAAAGAACTGTTGACCAGCTAACTGTCCATTTAGAATAGAAAAACAATGCATTTCCATCACCACTCGCCTTATGTGGAAGCACCCTTAGGTTAAAACTGAAGCTTGATAATCTGCACATTATAAAAGTATAACAATACTTTTGTTTTCCAATTCCAATATGCCGTGACATGCAGGTGAAATGAATACGAATATAGATGTCCTAATATTTATGGATCTATGAATATAGGTTATCTGTCCACAGTATTAACAGCATTCACAATTTTCACTTCAGATTACTAGTATAAAATGGAACAATCATTCAATAGTAGTAATGAAACAGTCATTCATTGTTTTCCTCCTTAAATTTTTTTGATGGCATGTTTATACAGCATTGAACAGCAAAATGAGTTTTTCAGAGGTTACAAACTTTTACTGTCATGGTTTGGCAGACTTGTACCATAAAATCAACAGGTATTTATATGTAAATATAACAAATACCATGTGTAATTTAAACAAATACAATGTAAGACAAGCATTACAGTATATGTACTGTACTGTAAGGGACATGTATTGTAGTGTAGCACAATCACATCCATAACATGTTCCCATACACAGCACATTTATTGAAGCATTTGACACAATTGTATCAGCAGATAAAAACGTATACACGGCATTCTCAGGCATATGAGAGATTAGAGATATGAAATCAACAATGTCCTTCATACCTTGGAGTTATGGGTGAAATAATTACTGCAAATATTTTCAAAGGTTTCAGCATGACTACCAGAAAATACGGAAATGCCTCGAGTTTTATGTGACTTTGTGGAACCCATGTAAACATGCGCTGCATTTCAGTAAGAGCTGAAGGCTTTCTATAGCCTCATGAAACCCCACAGTCCTCATATAAAAAATCATTAAAAAAAAAAAAAAAAAAAAAACCCTCACGGACAGCACTGCAAGATGAATGGTGAAACAACGGTGAATATATTTACAATTACAATTATACAGTATACTTCAATTACAGTGTCTTGAAAAAGTAGTCATACCCTACAATTTGCCATGTTACAACCACAACAAATGTAAATGTATTTTATTTGGATTTTATTCGATAACCAACACAATGTGGCACATAATTGTGAAATAGAAGGAAAAAGATAAATGGTTTAAAAAAAAAAATCATGAATAAAAATCCAAGGATCCATTGGATGTGCAGGAAAACAAGTCGGATCCATGGAGACCCCACCTTGCAAATTACTGTATAGTACTTAAAGGATCTGCTGCTAATGTCCTGGTGCCAGACACCACAGCCCACGCTAAGATGTCATGTGAAGTTGTGCCACAAGGGGGCTGAGCTGTTTTGGTGGCACAAGGGGAAACTACACAATATTGAACCTAATGTATTGTATTTTAATCATGTCTGATTAGGGTAGAATATAACAGAATAATTACTTCATACAAATAATCTTTACACAAATTACATACTGTAATGGAAGAGTATTTACTATATAGTATAGTCGATAATTACAGTATGAGTCACAGCTTGAAAGTAATGACCATATACAGTAATTTGTGGCAGGTGAAAAAAGAAAAAAGAAACTAGTCAACAGTTTAACTAGTTTAACATCACAAAAAGCATGATATTGGTCATTCTCAAATTGCTTACATCTCAGTTGATGTATCTTAAAAGATGGTGGACTTACTAGTTTAAATTTGAGCTTTAGTCTGGATGGAAAACTCTAAATTGTCAGGTTAACATGTATAACTCTAGGAAGGAGCTAAAATAACAATTAAAATACCTCTTTCATAACACAACTGAAATAATTTTCCAGTTAGGAAATGAGTATCTGCTAAATATGGGATGTGAGAGCAGACGTCCTCAGGCTGATTTTTACAGAAACTGGTATTATTATTATTATGCATAAAATGCATTGCTATGTTTTGTCTCGAGACTTCGCATACTATAGCATATATTTTTGGGGTGGTGTTGGACAGTAAATCAGTCCTTCCTGTCAGTGCACTGTTCAAACTCTCAAGTCCTTTTATGAGAACAAATGCATATCATGGTTAACACATGGGGAGATATGCAACAGACCTTTACTTTCCAGGACTATTACTGCATTCAGAGTAAGGGAAAAAAAAACCCCATTACTGTCTGATATCCTAAGTGAACACTCAGTGACATGCCTTGGTGAGTAAATAGTAAAGTCAAACACAAATACAGATTCAGTTAACAGATAAGTCTTTCTTAGTTCTCTTATATGCAAATCCTGGTCTCTTTGACATTTTGCCCATGTGCTGTTTTTTACTCCTCTTTTTTTGTACTTTTTGTTTTGTTGTAAATTGTTTAGTAATTATGGTGCACACACATAACCTGAATATAAATTCTACTCTTTTTTCAGAGTAAATGATTGATGCTAGAAGAACATGGATCATATTTTGAAACATACACATCTTGTGTATGTGTATGGGTTGAAACTTGTAAGAGTCAAACATGCATCCTAAACACACACACACACACGCACGCACGCACGCACACACACACACACACACACACACACACACACACACACACACACACACACACACACACACAAAAACAAGTCTTAGGACTTACACACCTTAGCAAGTTGAAGCATCAACTTAGAATAATGCCAGTTTCAACCAAGAAATACAGTAAAATAAAAATGACAAATTGTAAAAAATAAAATAAAATAAAATAAATATATTTTATGACAGAAAACACATGCACAATGAGCTAAAAGTATACATGTTGATAAATTCAGTTTTTATACTGTATTATACTAGTTCTACATACAACCTGATGCGGTCAAGAGTAAGTTTTCTAATAAAACAAATATTTTTAGAGGATTGGATATATTGAAAGATTGATGTACATCAGAGGGGTGTCTTCATTTATATTAATGATATAAATATAAGTATATTGGGTAAAGATTTTAAAATTGAACAGATACTTGGTTTAAGTGTTTTTATGCACTCAGTTTAGTATATAACATTTGTCTTTATTATTACAGTATGTTTAATATCGATTAGGATTCCTTTTAAATAGAGAACTAACATTTCTTTCTTCTTTTTAAAATTTTTTTTATAATTTTTTTTTTTTTTTACAAATATTCCTTGTAAATGTGTGACATCACGACTTAAGTTCTTCCACCCTTTTATGGTAAGACCACCTCCATATACATACATCAATGGCAAAAAATGTTGTACATTCATCAGGGGTAGGTAAGGGTGCGGAATGAAAAAAAAGAAAGAAAAAAAAAACCCACACACAGAAACCTAACTCGCCCCAAAATCAAACAGCATTTTGTTTTATAACATGGCAGGTAAGCCGCCCACCCAGGCCTTCTTATCAGGGCAACAGGTTGCCTTAGAACTGCGGAAAAGGCTGTGACATCATTATAAGTATAAATGTTATGGAGCTGTTTTCTCCTCCTATTTGCGCTGCTGGCTGTGATCTCGCCCATTCGGCTAGCTCTACAACCTGACGCGGTCAAGAGTAAGTTTTCTAATATAACAAATATTTTTAGAGGATTGGATATATTGAAAGATTGAAGAACATCAGAGGAGTGTCTTCATTTATATTACTGATATGAAGTATATTGGGTAAAGATTTTAAAATTTAACACATACTTGGTTTAAATGTTTCGTGCACTCAGTTAAGTAGTATCTTTTAAAAACAACTAGGTGTGTAAACATTAAAGCCTACCGGATACCATACCAGGTTAGACATGATCATTTTTACATTTGATGTACGTTTGTGGCAGTGATGACATATCAAACTGAAGTGATCAACACACAGCCTCAGGTGACAGTCACTAGTTATACTGTCTCCACTGGTTCCTCTGACTGGAGCTCCAGTGTCTGTGACTGCTGTGATGACTGTGGCATCTGTAAGTAACTACCTGTCTGTGTTTTTATTTTTTATTTTTGCCATCTGCTTGTTTTTATAAAAAAAATTGCATTAGTATGTTTAGTGGGAAGTGTGGTGTGCAGTGGGTAACATTGCAACCGGATATCTGTTCTGTAATTCTCAGCTCAAGTAATTACAAGTGTATGCACAGAGCTTTACGATTCCAAAACATGAAGGTTGGTAGATTGGCTAGACTTTAAATTGTCCCTAGGAGTTAATGTGTAAGCGCATGGTGCTCTGCGTCAGCCTGGCATCCTATTCAGGGTGTATTCCCACCTCACACCCAGTGTTGTTGGGATAGGTTTGGAATAAAGAACTTACTTTACATTTTAGAAAAAATGTAACCAAGAAGCTTTGCTTTTTTTTTGTTGTTGGAAGATTTGACTTTTAGAACAGCAGCCTCATGCACATTCTATTCAACCGAAACAAATGAAAGAGGCAGGATCAGAATCTACAATAGAGAATTAAAAAATTATCAATATTTGTAGTGTATTGCCACTTATTAGTATAATACTGTATATTATCAGAAATTTAAGGACATTATAATTTAATTAGCCATTCCCTAAAATAATGGTTGCTTTATGTGTCTGGCTCTCCCCAGGCCTCTGTGGCACTTTTATTCCCTGCATCCTGGGTTGTAATGTGGCACAGAACCATGGGGAAACTTGCTGTCTACCCTATCTGCCTGGAGCCATGATTGCTCTGAGAACCAGCATTCGTGACAAATACCAGATTAATGTAAGTATATCTATAACCGAACATGCTGACTTTTTAATAATGTAAATGTTATGGAACAGAAAACCAGACATACAAACATACAACCTTTAGTTTGTTCTTTAGTTTATTATTAATGTTCACTGTGTGTTTCTTTCAACTTCAAAAAACTTTGCATTAAAATGATTATGATACAGAATTATTTATAGTGTATACTGCATATTTCTACATTGAAATCATTGAAATGTACATTACATTAAATGACAAAAATGTTCCTATAATTACTTTACATTAAATACCTTCAGTACTGTATTTTGCATTTGCTATGATACAATGAAGTTTGAATAGTATCTAATAAAGAGTATAACAATAGTATAAAGAGTACAATAGTATATTCAGTATGTAAATGGCTGTATATGTTTACGCAGGGATCTATCTGTGATGACTGGGTGGTTATGGCCTGCTGCCCGTTATGTGGTCTTTGCCAGATGGCTCGGGAACAGAAGATGAGGGGCTGAATAGTATCAAAAGGGCAGAAATAGAAGGCTTTTTGATGGCAAAACATCCTCTTTCATGTATTAAAGATATATTCGGTTTATATTCTACCTCAAAGACTGACAATAAAAGTATGGCTTAATTGTTAATGGCTTGAATGCTTAAACAATGATTAAAATATTTATTAAGTTAAAACAATTTGTATAACCTTTTAGCAATTGCTATAATATTTGTTGAAGAAACATGATTGAGACAGATTTGAAAGAAAAAAGACAAGCATGCATTAACGCATTGTGCAAAAAAAATTTAAAGTGGCACCAACAATTTTTAATCAAAGCAGTTTAAAAAATTGCTTTTAAAAGAAAATCGTTTATTTTGCATTCCACATGAATTTGCATAAATGAATCACTGGATTTATGAAATGCCACAAGTCATTCATATTTTGAAAAAAAAAAAATACTGTACTTCCATGTGTCTGTGTGATATTCATTCTGTACCTTTAGAGCTCCAAAAAGCAGTTTGTGTCTTATCTACTGTAAACAAAAATGTCTTAGAGGGTCAAGGAAATGAATAAGCTAAATACATCTTTAATTTATGGAAAAATAATAACTATACAGAGAACTATTTTATGTTAGACTGCTTTGTGTTCTCATATTTTAGGCAATTGATTATTATTATTATTATTATTATTATTATTTGACATGCAATGAGATTGTTCATTTCAATAAAACATTTGGTTTTGAGTGTTTTTGTCCATGCTTTGGGTGTCATTCAATCAAAGTGCAAAAACTCTTAGAGTTTCCACATTTTACTTCCTCTTTCTGTTCTTCTAAAATGAATGCCTCCAATGTCCTTTGGAGAGTAAGAAACGCACATACAGAAAAACATTCACTTCTCAAAGATTTGCACAGCAGCGTCTGACAAAGGTAAGCTGTACAAACATAACAAGCATTTATTTTTTACTTAATTAGCCAATAGATGTAGTCAAGCAGTGAGAGACATTTAAATGTTTTATACTTCATGTCACCATAATCTTTTTCAGTAAACTTCTCAAGTATGTCATACTTTGTGTGAGAATATATTGCAGAACTTAAAAAAACTAGTTTTGAGAAGTAAACTTATGTAATTAAAAAAAAGAAGCAGTTAAACCACTGAATATGCATATACATACACACGTGGACAAAATTGTTGGTACCCTTCGGTCAATGAAAGAAAAACCCACAATGGTCACAGAAATAACTTTAATCTGACAAAAGTAATAATAAATAAGAATTCTATGAATGTTAACCAATGAAAGTCAGACATTGCTTTTCAACCATGCTTCAACGGAATTATTAAAAAAAATGAACTCATGGAACAGGCCTGGACAAAAATGATGGTACCCCTAACTTAATAGTTTGCACAACCTTTTGAGGCAATCACTGCAATCAAACGATTCCTGTAACTGTCAATGAGACTTCTGCACCTCTCTGCAGGTATTACAATTGCTCCAGTTGTTTCCGGTTTGAAGGGTGCCTTTTACAGACGGCATGTTTCAGCTCCTTCCAAAGATGCTCAATAGGATTGAGGTCAGGGCTCATAGAAGGCCACTTTAGAATAGTCCAATGTTTTCCTCTTAGCCATTCTTGGGTGTTTTTAGCTGTGTGTTTTGGGTCATTGTCCTGTTGCAAGACCCATGACCTGCGACTGAGACCCAGCTTTCTGACACTGGCCAGCACATTTCTCTCTAGAATCCCTTGATAGTCTTGAGATTTCATTGTACCCTGCACAGATTCAAGACACCCTGTGCCAGATGCAGCAAAGCAGCCCCAGAACATAACAGAGCCTCCTCCATGTTTCACAGTAGGGACAGTGTTCTTTTCTTGATATGCTTCATTTTTCCGTCTGTGAACATAGAGCTGATGTGCCTTGGCAAAACGTTCCATTTTTGTCTCATCTGTCCGTAGGACATTCTCCCAAAAGCTTTGTGGCTTGTCAACATGTAGTTTGGCATATTCCAGTCTGGCTTTTTTATGATTTGTTTTCAACAATGGTGTCCTCCTTGGTCGTCTCCCATGTAGTCCACTTTGGCTCAAACAACGACGGATGGTGCGATCCGACACTGATGTTCCTTGAACATGAAGTTCACCTTGGATCTCTTTAGAAGTCTTTCTGGGCTCTTTTGTTACCATTCGGATTATCCGTCTCTTTGATTTGTCATCAATTTTCCTCCTGCGGCCACGTCCAGGGAGGTTGGCTACAGTCCCATGGATCTTAAATTTCTGAATAATATGTGCAGCTGTAGTCACAGGAACATCTAGCTGCTTGGAAATGGTCTTATAGCCTTTACCTTTAACATGCTTGTCTATAATTTTCTTTCGAATCTCCTGAGACAACTCTTTCCTTCGCTTCCTCTGGTCCATGTTGAGTGTGGTACATACCATGTCACCAAACAACACAGTGACTACCTGGAGCTCTATATATAGGCCCACTGACTGATTACAAGATTGTAGACACCTGTGATGCTAATTAGTGGACACACCTTGAATTAACATGTCCCTTTGGTCACATTATTTTCAGTATTTTCTAGGGGTACCATCATTTTTGTCCAGGCCTGTTCCATGAGTTTATTTTTTAAAATAATTCTCTTGAATCATGGTTGAAAAGCAATGTCTGACTTTCATTGGTTAACATTCATATAATTTTTTAAAATTATTACTTTGTCAGATTAAAGTTATTTCTGTGACCATTGTGAGTTTTTCTTTCATTGACCGAAGGGTACCAACAATTTTGTCCACGTGTGTATATATAGAAACATACTCACTGAGCACTTTAATAGGAATAGTATATTAATAGTTCTCTCAAAATTTTGTTCTCAAATGGTCACGCCATGGATTACTAAAGATGCTGAACACATTCCTTTATAATGCTGGTCCATGTTGACACGATGGCATTAAGCAATCTACTGCAGATTTTTCAGGTGCATGTTCACTTTCATGTCTGCATCATATTTATTCATATGTCAGCAACATATTTATTATTGTTCATGTGAAGGAATGCACCATAATCAAACATACTGTGGCATGCAAGCAATGATTGATTGGTGTAAATGGGCCCAAAGAAAACTTTTTCAACATTATTACACTCTCTCCAAAGCCCTTCACTGTTGACATAAGACAAGGTGGGTGCACGGACTCATGATGGTGACAAGTTCTGCCCCCAACATCTGATCCTAATCAAGATTAATTAAACTAGGCTATATTTTTCCAGTCATTAACTATCCAATTTTGGTGAGCCTGTGCCCACTGTAGCCCCAGGTGTCTGTTCCCGGCTGCATCCCATTCCATCAGCAAAAACTGCAGACAATGCGCCATTGCTACTCCATTGGATCCTGCTGTATAATTCTGTTCTAACAATGCAATTAATGAACAAAAGCTCAGCGACACCAGTGTAGAAAACATGCCAGATGCTGCTGCAGGTGTCTTTCAGGATTTTCCTGTACTTTGTCTGTTTTTCATTCACAAATTAACTTTTGAACTATGGTGGAGGAAGTAAGTTTTAGTTCTTGCTTATCAGAAGTCACGAATAAATCCAGACCCATTTTGGAAATTATTTTCAAACAGCTGATTCAAGGGAAGATATATTGGATGCATGATGTCAATTATATCAAATTACATACAGGTGCCCCTATCAAAGTAACCACATAGTGTAAATTCACATCATTATCTATGATGTAACTGTGCTGACCAGAATGATCTTTAGTGTAAAAATGTTTTTGTCAAACTTTAAACATGTTCCTTAAACTTTCACCCCTAGCGAGCATCAGTTATGTGGGGAGGAACGTCTTGTTGATAAGAGACGGCACAGCAGGGGTTTGATCTTAATTGACAGGATAGCTACAATAACTCAATTATCTATTTTTACATCCATGTGGTACAGCAAAGCTTTTTTCCACAGGGCATATCTCAAGCAGATTATGTCAAACTTTGAAGGAAGAACAACAAAATCAGAAGACAGCATCAGCTTTCACTTCTGTCAGCCAAAAACAGGAACCTGTTAATCAGCAGCAGCCATGTTCAACAGCATGCTCTGAATGTTCTGTACTGGAGGTTCTAAAAGACAAAAGTTGCATCGATATGCATAATGTAAAAATGCTTTCCGACCATATTGCTCTCTTACACTTAAGTACTCAATAAGAGAGGAGCTCTCGCTCTCTCAAAAACACTATTACAGGTACTTTAATAAATTATTTGCTTGCAAGAAGACTGATCTAGGCCATCTAGTAAGCTGTTTGACATAAGCTTTCATGAGAGCTTCCGTAGTTCTGCAACGCCCTCCCCTCCCTCTGTGATTCACGTGAGGAAAAAACTAAATACAACATGGCAGCGTGCTCTGGGGAAACCAGTTTCTTTAGTCATATGGAAATGGTTGGGGTTTGCATCTTCAGATGTCGAACAAGCCAAAGCCCGCAGTAAAATTCGGACGTTTGTGGAAACTAAAGGAAGCAGAATGGCCAATTTATTTAAGCAACCCCAAACAGAATCACATTGTTGAAAATGAGACGTGTGTGGCGCTGTGAGCTAAACACGGCAGCAGCAGCACCAAAACACCTGCTAAAAAACAGCCTCATTTTCCCGCACTGCATCCCATATGATAAGCAGGGGCCTTGATGGAAAGATATTACTGATGTTTTTGCTCAATATGTCGCTAAAGACATTGTGCCCATACAGTATACACAGTTGAAAAGCCTCCATTTATTCATATGCTCAAAATAATAAAGTATTTTTCAGAAGCATGAAAAGGAACATAAGGCAAACTTTCCAAGCCTTAATAATTTGGCCATAAAGAACTTTAATGTGGGATGGGCATGGGAACGTGCCACAGGGCATATCTCAAGCCTGATGCAGTGGACAGACCAGTGTTTCCTGGCCAAAAAGATGTAAAATGCTGTCAGGCACCAGTTTGATTTTATTTATCAAGCAAGTTGCATGTTGAACTGTTTTATACATTTTTTTTTATCTTCAGGGATTTTTTTTTATCCCAAAAAGAGGTTTGTACAGTATGTTGTTGTACTGCTTCTTGTTTTTCTAAAATAAGTAGGTAAGTTTGCACTTTTAGTCCAAAAAAGCTGTTCATATGTTTGATTATATTTGCTCAAATAAAAAAGAAATCTATCCTATCTAGTGTTTAATTCAGTTTGAAACATTTGAGATTCAATTTATAAAACATATCCCCCAGCTCTATATCAAGATCACATTGGGCCAATATAAACAAATCTTTAAGAAATGTACCTACAATACTTCCTACAGTAGCTATGATTGATGAAAACATAGTATTGGTGATGATTACAGCTTACATGCACAACTGGTCCGTTGGTCATAAACCACATATGCATGGTATTATTATTTGTGGTATATTAGCCCTTGTATGCTTTTTTTTATTATAAGTAATAGTATAAATAGTAAAATATTTAAAAGTAAAACCCAATTAACAGTTTTTCCTGCTTTCTTTCTAGACAACTGTGACCTGAAGATTTGTTCCTATAAGGACAGTGATATTTCTACAAAATATGGCATCATACAGAAAGCAAATACTGATATCAGCGACAATAGTCGCTTCCATATTTCAGTTCGGCGTGAGCTACAGTTTCAGGAATTGCATAGAACGTCCTGGCTCTTTCCATAGAAACTTCACCTGCATCAAACGCCTTGAGCAAACAGTTAATGTGATTGTAGGTGATATACCAGCATCTGCAAGAACGCTTACAATAACTGACTGCACACTTGTATACATTCCTTCTCAAAGCTTCATTAACATGACAAATCTCATGAGCTTGGAACTAAGCAACAATCGCATGAGGTACATCCACGAAGATGCCTTTGCTAGTCTACGATATCTTCGCACACTGAATTTATCAAGTAATTACATAGTTTCTCTCAATTCTTCCATGTTCCATGACCTCCAGAACCTGAGAAAGTTAATCCTGGCTGACAACAGACTGAAAAATATATCCTCTGCCTCATTTTCTAGTTTGTCAAAATTACAGTTTCTGGATCTGCGTAAGAATGAGTTAATGAACTTCTCAGCGGTGGTTCACTCCATATCAAATCTAAAAGAGCTGAAGAACCTGGACATTTCCTCCAACAAACTAGTCACGTTGTATCACTCAGACAGACTGCCACAGTCACTTTCCTGTCTTTATCTTGGTAATAACATGCTGACCACACTGGAATGCAGGAATGACTCTTTAAGTAGTGTCAAAGTGTTGGATCTCTCTTTTAATACACGGTTGTCAAACCAGGCTTTCTTTGGTCTGAATCTGAGGAATCTGACATACCTGCGACTGCGTTCCACCAACATTTCAATAGTTTCACTTCTTAATCAAACTAAAGGGATGATGACACGGTATATAGACTTCTCAGGTTTGGGACTAACAGAACCTCAAATGGTAGTTTCATTATGCAAACGACTGTCATACTATCCAAATAAATATATTAAAAGGATACTCCTTCAGAAAAATAAGCTAAAAGGTCTGAATAACAATACATTATCTGACTGCCCACGTATAACTAATGTTTTGGACCTTTCATTCAATGAGCTGAAGAGCACAAACTGTTTGCAATTCCTTGAAGGACAAAAATATCTTACAAAACTTATAGTTGAACATAACCACTTTACCAGGCTAATAAATTGTAAAAATCACACAAGATTTTTCCACTTGAAAGAACTAAGCTACCGCTATAATCGCATTCTTGAAGTGAGTCCTTTTGCCTTCAGTCATGCACCAAAACTGACAACTCTTCAACTGAATATAAACATAATTGCCTACTTGGATCACAAAGCACTGAATGGACTTAAAGACCTTGTTATACTCCGACTGGATAACAACCTTCTGACTGATCTCTATAATGACAGCTTTAAGGACCTTCACAGTCTTCAGACACTCAATTTACGTAATAACCAAATTTCGGTCATCTTCAACAACACCTTTTACTTCCTCAGAAATCTGAGCATTTTAGATCTAGGTGGGAACAAGATAGCACATTTAATGCCACTAGCCTTTGAAGGGCTGGACAGCTTAAAAAATCTTTACTTAGACCGCAATCATCTTGGAAAAATTGACGGTCAGCTGATTGGAAGTCTGCATCGCACATTGCAAGTTCTAGATTTACAAGGCAATTTCATCCGCTACAAGACCGATTATGCACGCTCCCCATTTGTAAATCTTACTAAACTGACTGACCTAAAGTTAGATGGACAAAGGCCATATGGCATAACTTTATTACCACATGCATTTTTTCGTGGTCTCACTTCCCTAAAAAGCCTTTACCTTACCAACAATCGTATCTCTTCTCTCAGCAGTGACACGTTTGATGACTTAAAAAACTTAACATTTTTGACCTTAGATGATTCATGTGTTGGTGTTGCCCAACTCAAGCCAGGCATTTTCAAAAATCTTCAGAAACTGGAGATTTTAACAGCTGAAAACATGGGTATTGGGTCTTTCTCAAAAGAGGTGTTTGGTAATCTCACAGGATTGAAAAAACTGAATCTGAACAAAAATACAATGCAGACATTGGATGTAGACTTGCTGGAAAATTTGACTAATCTACAGTATCTAGATGTTAGAGGGACACCTCTCAGTTGCAACTGTCCTAATAGCGAGCTCCAGAATTGGACAAAAAACGAACGAGTACAGATTGTATATCTTTATAACCTGACCTGTCCGGATGTCAAAGGATCATACTTTTACAACTTTGACAACCATGTATGTTCAGACTTTGGAGTGTATTGGTTTGCCTCCACCTATGTTGTAACACTGGTTCTAACATTACTTCCACTACTTTATGTCAAGCTCTATTGGAAATTTAAATATGGCTACTACGTCTTCCGCTCTTGGTTTGGCGAGCAGTGGCGTCGTCTTCGGGAAGAAGAAGAGAAATGCACATACGATGCTTTCATCTCCTACAACTCGGCAGATGAGGCATGGGTGATGGAACAGCTTCTCCCAAATCTTGAAGGGAGTGGGTTCCGACTTTGCCTCCACCACAGGGACTTTGAGCCAGGCCGCAACATAGTGGACAACATTGTGGCAGCCGTATACAACAGCCGCAAGACAGTGTGTGTGGTCAGCCAAAACTTCCTCCGCAGTGAATGGTGCTCTCTGGAGATCCAACTGGCCAGCTACCGTCTTTTTGATGAGATGCAGGATGTGCTCTTACTTGTCTTTTTGGAGTACATCCATGAGCGCCAATTGTCTGCCTATCACCGTATGAGAAAGGTTATGTTGAAAAAGACTTATATCCAGTGGCCAGGGGTGGACTGCACAGATCCCAACAAGGCCCGGGAACTGTTCTGGAAGCAGCTTAAGAGAGCTTTAAGGAGCAGCAACAGTAAAAGCCAAGATGAAGAACAGGTGGACGAGAATGATCAGAATCAGCAGCAGCGAGATGACCAGGCACAAATGGATGACGAGCCATATTACCTAATGCCCTAAGAACAGTTTTACATTTTGTGTCTAACCTTCTTCATAGTGAAGAAAAGTGAAGGGAAATAAGCTTATATAAGAATGCAACAGATAGCTACCAATTTCTTTATTAATTACATTTCCTTTAGGATTACTGTACATATGCTAGCTGGTAATATAGTAACAATTAACAGAACGAAAATAGCCTAATCCTGTTATATAAAACAATTCAGACTCAAAATAAGATGAAGACAAAATCAAAAAAAAAAAAGTGCAAGAAATAAAGATGTAAATAAAATTATGCTTTATTACAAATCTGAATTCTTGTTTAAATGTCAATTCCCTTTGATTCTCTACATCACAACTGTTACTGGACATGTTCATCAACCTTGTTATGTTGTCCAAACCACAATAATACATAATTGTGACATGTCAGTCAAATGGAAATATTATTTCTTAAGAAGTGTTGTCTGACATAAGTATGCATGTGAACACATTAAATTTGCAGTGCACTTCAGTGCTATTTAGAAACAGTTAAAAAATTATAATTAAAATATAATGAAATTTCCTAGTTTGGCAGTAAGCTGAAATTACAGAGTAGAAGTACACACAGAATGGATTATTTTCACTATCACACATTTTTATTTTCATCTATTTAAACTTTTTTTTTAAAGAAAAATGTAGTGATGACACTCAAACTAGTTGCCTCACAATAAAGGTTGTAGCCTAGCTAAAACGTTATATATACTGTAGCAGGCATCCTCTAACCAATCCTAGAAATAAGTTAAGTGCAAGTCCCTTCTTTTTTTAACATCTGGCAGAGTGTAACGGGTCATGGCAAATTTTTAAAAGAGTTGGATGGATGTGGAAACTGGGGGAGCACCAGCGTGCGGTTTAACACTGACACTCTCAGTCTCGTGGTGAGGGGAACAACTCCTCAACTCTGTCAGAGGGCCTAATGCTGAATGGAATTTCTCTAAATTCTCATCTTGGAACAGAAAATTTAAATCAGGGTCATTTCTCCACTGTTATAGCAGTGGCAGTGCATTGCCAGGTCTCCTCCCACTTTCATCACTACCTACTTTTACCTGCTTCTGTGGCTCCAGGAAAAATGGGTCCAAAGTCCTATTTGTAGAAGGATAAGACACTGGTGTTAAGGTTTGAGGCTCAGTAAAGGCCTGGTGCAGGGAGAACCTCTCAGAGCTGGAGTGTTGCTTCGCTCTTAGAGTATCTTGAGATGGTGCTGTTATACTCCACTGGCTCATCTACAGACAGAGGAACAGTTACATCTATATATTAATATTTTTTTCATGAGAAAATAATTGCATAAACAATTTATTTTAGACCCTTTCAATTCACATTAAAAAATATATTTGCAGAATATGTATATAAATACATATATATGTATAAATACATCTACTGATGCATCTGAAATCACTGGGTGTTTCAGGTCTTTCAACATTATACACCCTCAATCTGTTGACCTAGCCGCAGTTGATCAGACCACAGCTTGTGTCCAGATGGCTAACTAGCTACCACAGCACCATGGTTGGCCTCTCTCCAAGCCAGAGCCATCTTGAGGCCTCCTTTCCTTTTTCGCTCTCCAATAATACCTAAACTGCTCAGGGCTCGGACTAAGGAACGCAAATCCTCTACAACCAACCTCCACTGGAAGGCACCTTGCTCTCCACCCAGCCTGCTGACAATCACTGACCAGTCCTGCGTACTTGGACAGCTTCCTCTCAAAAGCTTCATCCAGACGATCTTCCCAAGGGACTGTAAGCTCCAACAGCACAACTTGCTTTGTAGCCTCAGACACAAGTACCATGTGTCTAAGGGTGGTAACAGCAATATGGCTTGGGAACTTCAGCTGTTGTTCAAGGTCCACCAAAAGCTGCCAGTCTCTAGCTGAGGTCAGAATCCCTGCTGGAGTTGTTTTGTATGAGGCTCCCCAGCTCTAGTGTGCCTCTCTTGGAACACATTGGGCATGCTGATGTTTCTGCTATGCCACATGTGTAAAGATTAGATGGACTTGGAAGCACATCATATACTGTCTGAATAAGGAATTTAATGCGGTGAGGCTTGGTTTTCCAGATCTCAGTCCAGGTCACTTTCCTCTCAACAGCATTTTCCCATCTTGTCGAGGCCCCCTGTAGCCTCAATCCCACAGCCTTACAGGATCTCGTCTCCTCAACTACACTCTTACCTCCTCTTGAACAAGGCACTGCCTCCCCTTCCCTCTGATGTTTATTTGAGAAGTGAGAGAGGATCCTAAGCCAGCTCTCCCTTTTGAAACCACTCCCACCAGGCTCCTATGACGCAGCCTCGACTCAGCCTCCTCGACCGCCTCCTCCACCCTTCACTTCCTACCCATCCTCACTTGAAACCCAGCTTCAGCCACCTTTGGATCACTAGACACCCTATACTGCAACACTTCTCTAGCCTTTGATACCTTGAATTCCTCTTCCAATTATCTGAAGGGCAGCTGCAGTATGTTATTGCGCCCATAAAGTGCGATGCTACTCAGGCTCTTCGGTAATCCAAGCCATCTCCGGAGGTGGTTGGTGACTTTCCTCTCTAATATCTCAACAATAGAGATTGGGACAGCATAAATGAGGTGGAGCCACAGGATTCTGGGAAGGATGCCATGCTAATAGACCCAGGCTTTGAACTTTCCAGGTAGACCAGACTTGTCCACAGATTTCAGCCAGGCATCCAACTCAGCACAAGCTAACTGGATAGGCGATGAATCTCTCAGAGAGCTGTCAAAAACCTCGCACAAGCTCCTGACTGGCTTCTCTGAGATTGTTGGTATGGCTGAACTACCTTGCACTCTACCTTGCTTTCTTCAGCACCATAGATCTTTGATTTGGAAAATTTGAATGCATACGGGCCCATTCCATTAACTTCTCAAGTCCTTTCAAAATCCATCGGCAGCCTGGCGCTGATTCAGTTGTAACTGTTAAATCATCCATAAACGCCCTGATAGATGGCTGCCGTTGTTCAGAATTCATTCGGGGTCCTCTGCACTCTGGCTCAGCAGACTTGGTCAACATATTCATGGCCAGGGAAAACAGTGTCACAAAGATAGGTATTATCACATCTCCACCTTATGCCAAGCTGATGTAATTGTTCTAGAAGAGACCCTCGTCCTGAAGTTGTTATAGTAGTCCGCAATGAAGTCTCTGCACCGTTGGGACATGATACTTTAACAGAGTGAGCTGGACTAGCTTATGAGGAATGAAGCCGAATGCATTTGCTAGGTCAAGCCATAACACTGACAGGTTGCCTTTGTTCTCTCTGGCCTCCCGAATTAGCTGTGTCCCCACCCCAGTATGCTACACACAGCCAGGCATACCTGAAATTCCTTCCTTCTGCACTGATGTATCAATGTAATTGTTCTTTGTAAGGTAGGTGCACAGCCTCTTGGAAATGATACTAAAAAAGATCTTTGCCTCCACACACAGCAAGAAAATAATGCAAAACTGGTCTAAATGGGTGGAGTTTTCCTCCTTAGGAATCCACACCCCTTCTGCCACTCGCCATTGATCTGGGATCTTTCCCTTCCTCCAGAAGACCCTCAGAATTTTCCACAGACGATGTAGGAGTTTGGGACAGTACTTGTACACTTTGTATGAAGTGCCACTAGGTCCCGGAGCAAAATTCGCCCTTGTTTTGTGAACGACCTCTCTGACTTCCCTTAGCTGCAAGTCTGATGTATCAAATTCTGGTGGATCTATGAGAGTGTTACACTCTCCCAACTCCTGCTCTCTACAGGAGTCACTGTACATCTGTGTGAGGTGATGGTTGATTTCTTCCTGAGGAGAGGCACGTTTTCCGTTGCACTTCTGCCCAAATAGCTCTTTGGTGAACTTGAAAGGGTTAGCAATAAAACTTGCTCATTTGTGTACCCTCTCGCGTCGACGCCTCCTGTGCCACTCAGCCCGGCGATGAACCCTAATCCTTTTCCGGAGGACATACATCAACTGGGCAAGACCAATGCATTCCTCCTCTCCTGCCCCCTTATACTAGGACTTGTGGGGTGACTCCGGGCCAGGCTCCTCCTGCGTCTCACCAGGTTGAACACCTGTGCGTTGTGTTGCACCTGCTCCCAACAAAACACTTCATCTTTGCTTGGTGGATTTTTAAGCCATGGATTTTCTTGCAGACTTTACCACATATACACTGCTTACTCATTGTCATTTGTCCTTCACCTGTGTCCGTTACCGTTGTGACTATCAATCTGGGGTGCTCATCCTCCCCCCCCTCTCGGGCACCCCTGGGTGTATCTTTCTGTGGTATTCGTAGTAGCTTTGTTGGGTGTCCTCCTCTCGGTGGACACAGAATGGATTGCCAGCCCACTCTGCCCCCAGTTGCTGTCTCTCCAAGCTGTCACTGTCTGTCCAGTAGTCACCACACTATTCATGGTTGTCATCCAGTCTTTCCTGGCTGTCACTGAAATAGGAGAGGCTTGTATAAAAGTGCTAGAATGGTTAAAATTCACAAAGCTTGATTTGTTATTACACAGAGTAAAACTCCTTTAAAAAAAATTTGCTTTCCCGTTTAGTTGATATTGTTCATTTAATTTTGCAGACACATCTAAAGGCAACCAATGACAAGGTAGATTTGAAATACATTAGGAAATGTAATGCGTGTTATTTTACCCCATCATTGCTTTTCAATTGCAATTGCCTTTTAAGAGAATGAACTTCAAATAGACATACAGTACGACAGTGCCTTGCAGAAATATTTATACTCCTTGAACTTTTCCACATTTTGTCACGTTACAATCACAAACATAAATGCATTTTATTGGCATTTCAACACAAACTGATAAATTATTTAAAATTTCTTTTTGCAAATAAATATCTGAAAGTGTCTCTGTGTGCATGGAGTTTGCATGTTCTCCCCGTGCTTGGTGGGTTTCCTCTGGGTACTCCGATTTCAAGTCAAGTCAAGTCAAGTCGGCTTTTATTGTCATTTCAACCATATACAGTTCAGTACACAGTGAAACGAAACAACGTTCCTCCAGGACCAAGGTGCTACATACATGCAACGACATAAATTAACAACACAACATAAATTTAACAACGCAGATTTTTACATTTTTAAGTTAACCTAAAAAAACTATCAATTTCTATACAAAAAAGAGACAACAAAGACAGCAGACAACAGACAACAAAGTGCACGTGCAAATGTGCAAACCATTCCTCCCACAGCCCAAAGACATGTAGGTTAGGTTAATTGGGATTCCCAAACTGGCTGTAGTGTGTGAATGAGTGTGAGTGTGTGTATGTGTGTGTGCCCTGCGATGGATTGGCACGCTATCCAGGGTGTACCCAGCCTCGTGCCCTAGGGATAGGCTCCAGACCCCCGTGACCCTGAATACAGGATTAAGCAGTATAGATGATAAGTGAGTGAGTGATATCTGAAAGCGTGGCATGCATTTGTATTCAGACCCACCCAGAGTCAATACTTTGTATAACCACCTTTCGCTCCAATTACAGCTGCAGGTCTTTTGGGGTGTGTCTCTACCAGCTTTGCACATTGAGAGAGTAAAATTTTTCTTTGCAAAATAGCTCAAGCTCAGTCAGATTGGATGGAGAGTTTATGTGAACAAAATTTAAGACTTGCAACAGGTTCTGAATTGGATTTAGGTCTGAACGTTGACTGAACCATTTTAACACATGAATATGCTTTGATTTAAACCATTCCATTGGAGCTCTGGCTGTATGTTTAGGGTCATTGTCTTGCTGATAGGTGAACCTCCACCCCAATCTCAAGTCTTCTGCAGACTCTTACAGGTTTTCTTCTAAGATTGCCATGTATTTGGCTCCATCCATCTAGCCATCAACTCTGATCAGCTTCCCTGTCCCTGTTGAAGAAAAGCATCAGCACAACAGGAAGCTGCTACCACCAAAACATAGCGCAAAACATTTTGCATTTAGGCCAAAAAGTTATATTTTGGTCTCATCTGACCAGAGCACCTTCTTCCACATGTTTGCTTACTTTTATTTTCATTCCACTTGACAATTATATGCCTCTTTGTGTTGGTGTATCACAAAAATCCCTTTTTTTTTTTTGTTTGCATTGAGGGGATGGCACTTTAAATCTTGTTGTCTGTTGCAATGACAATAGACTATTCTATAAAATAAATTTACATTTGTGGTTGTAATATAATGGTGTATGAATACTTTTGAAAAGCACTGTTAGTACAGATTGTTCAATCAAATAATATTAAAAGGTTATATACAAAAAGGACAGGTGACTGAGCTGATAGTTTAGGGTTTAAAGCTTTAGCTTTTCAGTTTAACATGTTTGAATCAGTAATCAGTAAATTGAAACGCTTAGAAAACATGAAAGTAGCTGCCTTCCTTTCCATCTTATTTTTTGACTTATAACTTTTACTATGCTATGAAACCTCAACAATAATGGTGTAATTTTCGAGCTTTTAGCCCTACTTATTTTTTGGACCAAAATGAATTGTTCCTCTACCCTAAAAGATGATTGCTACATTGTTACATCAAGGGCATACCGTATCTTGGCAGGGCCGCCTGAGTTTTCTGAAAAAATCCTGAGGTGAGTGTGTTTCCCAAGTTAGTTTCCTCTGCCGTTTAGAAGCTGATCCTACATTCACATTCTCACAAAAGCCTTCTTGTAGACAATGGTTTTGTGAGCCACTATCTAGCACAGACAACAATAAATGACTACTGTTCAAAATCAGAAAATGGCTAATATCAAAATTCACACTTAAATCGAAGCAAAATCATATTAACACATTTGTTACACTGCCTGGTCAAAATAAATAAATAAATAAATAATAATAAAATAAAAAGCCCACATCTAATATTTTGTTTGACCAACTTTGACAATGATTTACAATGTGCTCACCAGTTCATATGTGAAAATGATTCCTTATACTTCCAGAAACACAGTTAGAGTCCATTTATTTGATATAATTCAGTACATTCAGGTTAGGCACTATTCGGACGGGACTAGTTTTACTGGGGGATGTTAGAGAAATTTCTGTTTCACAGAGGTACTTTGTGAATTCCCCCCCCCCCCCCATTTTTTCCCTAATTTAGTCGTATCCAATTCCTCCCCGTCACTAGGGGGCTCCCACATTAAGGCTACTACTACCACTCAGCCGGGAGGGCCGAAGACTATCACGTGTTTCCTCCGAACCACGTGACGCCAGCCGACCGCATCTTTTTTTCGAACTGCTTGCTCGCGCACCGTTGGGGGCGGCGTAACACACTTGGAGGACAGCGCTATCCGCTCCCTCCGTTGCGCGAGCTCACAGACGCTCCTGATTGGCTGTAGAGCCGTGATTAATGTGGGAGCACTAAGTACCTCTCATCCCTCCCCTCTGAGAGAGCTCGGCCAATCAGCTCTCTCTAGACCTCCGGCTGCGAGAGGTTACAGCATCACCAGGGATTCGACTGGCGATCTCCGGATGATGTACTTTGTGATTTTAATCCCGTCCTAATCTGCCATATCTGTCTTTTTCTCACATGACCACTGTAAAAATTCTAGAGCAAATTACATACTGTTTTTCAGCAAACTCGATGGTCGTCTGACAAATCTAATCCTGTCCGAACGTGAATGTCTGTGTTTGCCGAAAATGTTTTTTTTCTCTTCAAAAACGGGTTTTCTTGTGTATTTTTGGTCAACGTGAGCTACAGTACTGTACAATCTCTAGCGCGCCGGTATTAGATTTTCTGCTTTCTACGCTCAAGTAGAAATCCTCATCCTCAACACGTGGTCTTGTGCTACACCCACATGTAAAACACAGACACGCCTACCTCCGTAATAAACACGGAGATGTTAGTCCCATCCGAATCCATACATGAAATGATAGACGTCGGCTGAAAAAAAAAAAAAAACTCAAACGTCCCCCAGTAAAACTAGTACAGTCCGAAAAGTGCTTTAGTCAACTCATCACAGACATGCCCTGTCCCTTCTTACCTTTCCCCATTGCTCGAAAGTCCAATGCTATGCTCAGCAAACTCAAGTCTTCGTTTTCTTTGGATGTTTTCACTATTAAACATAACTGATATCTACTACTAATCATTTTTACTCTCTACTGTCAATTTCTTATTTCACAATGCATCATCACCATGTGGTTACGTGATCTCTATTCATAATAATTTTCATGTTTAAATGATTTTTTCATGACATTGTAAATTAGCAGTTCAGCACTATCCTTAGGTGTTGTCAGTACTTAATGCAAATGAATATTTTGATCCTCCTCAGGCATTTTTTTAATTAGCCAGACAGTGTAGATTTTTATTTATAATTTCAATTAATTTCAGACTCTCCCTAGGCCTCTGTGGCACTTTTATTCCCTGCATCCTGGGTTGTAATGTGGCACAGAACCATGGGGAAACTTGCTGCCTACCCTATCTGCTTAGAGCCATGATTGCACTGAGAACCATTCGTGACAAATACCAAATTAATGTAAGTTGATCTATAACAGAACATGCTGACATTTTAATAAATCTTCCAAAATTTTATGGAATAGAAAACCAGACATACACATACACAGCATTTATACAGCATGTTCCTCATACTGTCCTTTAATTTATTATTAATGTTCACTGTATGTTTCATTCAAGTTATACTGTATGTTACAAACATAATGGTTTCATTTTTATCAAATTCGAAAAACTTTGCATTAAAATGTTTATGATACAGAATTATTTATAGTGCATACTGCATACTTGAAATAATTGAAATGTTAAATTAACTTTAGGAACATTTAACACCTTCAGTATTTTGCGGTTGCTATGATACAAAGTTTGAATAGTATCTAATAAAGAGTATAACAATAGTATAAAGAGTACAATAGTATATGCAATATGTAAATTGCTGTATATGTTTTTGCAGGGGTCTATCTGTGATGACTGGGTGGTTATGGCCTGATGCCCGTTATGTGGTCTTTGCCAGATGGCTCGGGAACAGTAGATGAGGGGTAAAAGGGCAGAAATAGAAGGCCTGGTGGCTTTTTGATGGCAAAACTTCCTCTTTCAGGTATTAAAGATGGATTCGGCTTATATTCTACCTCAAAGAATGACAATAAAAGTATAATCATTGTAACGGCTTGTATGCTTAATGATTAAATATTATAATGTTATACACATTTGTTTTAACTTAATAAATATTTTAGACAGATTTGAGCATGCACATGTCTTAATTAAACAACGCATACTGAAAAAAAAAGCAGCGTTTAAAAGATGGCGGTCATAATTTTTTATTTTTATTTTGCATTCCATGTGACTTTACATAAATGAATCACTGGATTTATGCAATGCCACAAGTCATACATATTTTGAAACAAAAATTTACTTTCATGTGTCTGTGTGATATTCATTCTGTACCTTTAGAGCTCCAAAAAGCAGTTTGTGTCTAATGAAAACAAAAATGTCTTAGAGGGTCAAGGAAATAAATAAACTAAATACATCTTCAATTTATGGAAAAATGATAACAATCCAGAGAACTATTTTATTTTAGACTGCATTGTGTTCTCATATTTTAGACAATTGATTATTATTATTAGACATGCAATGAATGAGATTAGCCATTTCAATAAAACATTTGGTTTTTAATGTTTTTGTCCATGCTTTGGGTGTCATTCAATCAAAGTGAAAAACTTTCCACATTTTACTTCCTCTTTCTGTTCTCCTAAAATGAATGCCTCCAATGTCCTTTGGAGAGTAAAAAACGCACATACAGAAAGACATTCACTTCTCAAAGATTTGCACAGCAGCATCTGACAAAGGTAAGCTGTACAAACATAAGCATTTATTTTTACTTAATTAGCCAATAAATGTGATCAAGCAGTGAGAGCCATTTGAAGGCTTTATATTTCATGTCAGCATAATCTTTTTCAGTAAACTTCTCAAGTATGTCATACTTTGTGTTAGAACATATTGCAGAACTTAAAAAAAATGCTTTCAGAGGTAATGTTATTTAAAAAAAGAAAAACCAAGCAGTTAAACCACTGAATATGCAGATACATATATATAGAAATATACTCACTGAGCACTTTAATAGGAACAGTATTATTAATAGTTGTCTCTAAATTTTGTTCTCAAATGGTCACGCCATGGATTCCAAAAGATGCTGAACACATTCCTTTATAATACTGGTCTGCAGATTTTTCAGGTGCATGTTCACTTTCATGTCTGCAACATGTTTATTATTGTTCATATTTAGGTACAGGTTCTTAAATTCAGCTATAAATGCAAATGTGGTCTATTCAGAGCTTGTGATGGGTAAGGCAACTAAACTTGGCATGTTTCTGAAAAACAATAGAGCTATTTATAAAAATTATGTTGAATAACTAATTTTAGACAAAACATGGGTAATACTTTGCTTACTTTTGCTCCATGAATAAGAATATTTCCCAAAGAAGCCACAGGTGGATAATGTTTGCATGTTGTTATGCAACACACAAACTGATTGGCAGAACATGGGTCAATTGTGGCAATGTAGCAATGCACAATACTCAAACATACTGTGGCATGCAAGCAGTGATTGATTGGTGTAACTAAAACCTTTTCAACATTATTACACTCCCTCCAAAGCCCTTCACTGTTGACACAAGACAAGGTGGGTGCATGGACTCATGATGGTGACAGGTTCTGGCCCTAACATCTGATCCTAATCAAGATTAATTAAACTAGGCTATACTTTTCCAATCATTAACTATCCAATTTTGGTGAGCCTGTGCCCACTGTAGCCCCAGGTGTCTGTTCCCGGCTGCATCCCATTCCATCAGCAAAAACTGCTGACAATCCATCATTGCTACTCTATTGGATCCTGCTGTATAATTATGTACTCACAACGCAATCAATGAACAAAAGCTCACTGACACCAATGTAGAAAACATGCCAGATGCTGCTGCAGGTGTCTTTCAGGGTCTGCCTGTACTTTGTCAGTTTTCCTTTCACAAGTTAATTTTGTTTTTGCTTATCAGAAGTCACGAACAGATCCAGACCCATTTTGGCAATTATTTTCAACCAGCTGGTTTCAAGGCAAGTTATTTTGGATGCATGACGTCAATTATATTAAATGTGGTTACTGAGGTAGACGCCCCTACCTCAGTAACCACATGGTGTAAATTCACATAATTTTTTATGGGGTTACTGTGTTGACCAGAATAATCTAGTGTCAAAATAAGTTTTTGTCAAATTTTTAACATGATGTTTCTGAAACTTATACCCAGAAGAGTTTCACCCCTAGCGAGCATCAGTTCTGCGGGCAGAAACGTCTTGATGAGAGAGGGCATAGGAGGGGTTTGATTTTAAGTAACAGCATGGCTGTAATATTGTAACTCGAATAACCATTGTTACCGTACGTCCATGGGGCACATCAAAGCAGATTATGTCAAACTTTGAAGGATAAGCAACATAAAGATGAACATAAAGATAAACAAGATCAGTTTTCACTTCTGCCAGCCAAGAACAGGAACCTGCATATCAGTAGCAACCACAATCCACAGCATGCTCTGAATGTTCTGTACTACAGGTTCTGAGAGATAAACTTGCATCCTTATGCATAATCATAGTGCTCTCTTACACTTTCTAATAAGAGAGGAACTCTCTCTCTCTCTCAAAAAAAAAAAAAAACTATTAAAAGGTACATTAATTATTTGCTTGCAAGTAGGCCATCTAGTAAGCTGCATGACGATAGCCTCCATGTTCCTGTCATGCTGCTAGTTATTCATGTCTGCTATGTACATGGATCAGATGGTCCACTGTGGCGACACCTATGACAGAAGCAGCCGAAAGAACAACAGTCAACTATTTAGCTAATTAAAAACAGTGAATTTAAATTATACCGAGACAGGACTGCGCGATTAATCAATATTATTGACTAATTCGAATTTATGGTTTATTCCGATGTTAAAAAAGGAAAATCGTTTTTATAATTTCACTTTAGTGTGGCCCGCGAGTTTCTGTAGTTCTGAGATGACCTCCCCCTCCCTCTGTGATTCACGCGTATGAAAAACGAAATACAACTTGGCAGCATGCTCTAATGAAACCAAACAGCTTGTTTCCAAGAGAGAAGCAGTATCTTCAGTCGTATGAAAATGATTTGGGTTCGCAACTTCAGCTGTTGAACAAGCAAAAGCCGGCTGTAAAATTTGTCCAATGTTTGTGGCAACTAAAGGAAGCAGCACGATTAATTTATTGCAGCATCTGAAACAGAATCACATTGTTGAAGAGGAGACGTGTGTGGTGCTGTGAGCTAAACAAGACGGAGGCAGTGCCAAAACACTGGCTAAAAAAAACAGCCTCAATTTCCCCCACCACATATCCCACATGATAAGCAGGGGCCTCGATTCAAAGATATTACTGATGTTATTGCGCGACACATTGCTAAAGACACTGTGCCCATATACAGAGTTGAACAGCCTGGATTTATTCATATGCTCAAAATGTATGAGCATCCAAGCTGAAAGTATTTTTCAGAAACATGCATATTGAGGCAAACATTCCACGACTTAGTAATCTGGCCACGAAGGAGGTCTTTAGTGTGTGGGGGGACACTGGAACATGCAACAGAGCATGTCTCGAGCCTAATGCGGTGGACAGGCCTGTGTTCCTTGCTAAAACCAAGTAAAATGCTGTTTGATTTTAGGCACCTGTTTGATTTTATTTAGAATGTAAGTCGTTGAACTGGTTTATAAATTCTTTTTTTCTTATTTTATAAAAATTAATTTTAAATAAAAAAAAATAAAGAAAGTCTGCAGCTTTACAAAGCCCTCATATTTCATTATATTACTGTATTTTGCTAGAATAACCAGAACTTGTGAAGACAGGTGAAAGTTTGCACTTTATTGATCTTAATAAGAGATTTGTATATTGTTGTATTGATATTTAATATCCTATTGCCTGTAGTGTTTCACTCAGTTTGTTTTAAGAGAAATAATTGTTTTAAAAACTAATTTTGTCTAAAAAACTATGAGATTAAAATTATAGAATACATCGCCCAGGTATATAAACAAACCTTTAAGAAATGACAGCAAAATACCTACAATATTTCCTATAGAAACTATGATTGATGAAAACGTACTGTAGTATTGGTGATGATTACAGCTGACAAGAACAAATGGTCCCTTGGTCATAAATCATATATGCATGTTTTTTAAAAAAAATTGTGGTATATCTTCCTTCGTAAGAAATATTAGAATTAAATATTTAAAAATAAAACCCGGGTAACAGTTTTTCCTGCTTTCTTCCCAGACAACTGCGGCTCACCATAAAAGCCCAGAGAATCCTGATCGTCCATGTTCTAAAACATACAATGGTACAGCTCAATAAAGACCTGAAGATTTGTTCCTGAAAACTTACAAGGACAATAACTGCTCTACACAATATGGCATCATACAGGAAGCAAGCTCTGATATCAGTGACAATAATCGCTTCCATATTTCAGTTCGGCGTGAGCTACAGTTTCAGGAATTGCATAGAACGTCCTGGCTCTTACCATAGAAACTTCACCTGCGTCAAACGGCAAGTGCAGACAGTTACTGCGATTGTGGGTGACATACCAGCATCTGCAACAATGCTTACAATCTCTGACTGCACACTTGTAAATATTCCTCCTCAAAGCTTCAGTCACCTGCCAGAGCTCAGGACCTTGCTACTAACAAACAATCACATGAGGTACATCCACGAAGATGCCTTTGCTAATCTACAATATCTTCGCACACTGAATTTGTCAAGTAATTACATAGTTTCTCTCAATTCTTCCATGTTCCATGACCTCCAGAACCTGAGAAAGTTAATCCTGGCTGACAACAGACTGAAAAATATATCCTCTGCCTCATTTTCTAGTTTGTTAAAATTACAGTTTCTGGATCTGCGTAAGAATGAGTTAATGAACTTCTCAGCGGTGGTTCACTCCATATCAAATCTAAAAGAGCTGAAGAACCTGGACATTTCCTCCAACAAACTAGTCACGTTGTATCACTCAGACAGACTGCCACAGTCACTTTCCTGTCTTAATCTTGGTAATAACATGCTGACCACACTGGAATGCAGGAATGACTCTTTAAGTAGTGTCAAAGTGTTGGATCTCTCTTTTAATACACGGTTGTCAAACCAGGCTTTCTTTGGTCTGAATCTGAGCAACCTGACATACCTGCGACTGCGTTCCACTAACATTTCAATAGGAACACTTCTTAATCAAACTAAAGGGATGATGACACGGTATATAGACTTCTCAGGTTTGGGACTAACAGAACCTCAAATGGTAGTTTCATTATGCAAACAACTGTCATACTATCCAAATAAATATATTAAAAGAATACTCCTTCAGAACAATAATCTAAAAGTTCTTAATAATAATACATTATCTGACTGCCCTCATATAACTAATGTTTTGGACCTTTCATTCAATGAGCTGAAGAGCACAAACTGTTTGCAATTCCTTGAAGGACAAAAATATCTTACAAAACTTATAGTTGAACATAACCACTTTACCAGGCTAATAAATTGTAAAAATCACACAAGATTTTTCCACTTGAAAGAACTAAGCTACCGCTATAATCGCATTCTTGAAGTGAGTCCTTTTGCCTTCAGTCATGCACCAAAACTGACAACTCTTCAACTGAATATAAACATAATTGCCTACTTGGATCACAAAGCACTGAATGGACTTAAAGACCTTGTTATACTCCGACTGGATAACAACCTTCTGACTGATCTCTATAATGACAGCTTTAAGGACCTTCACAGTCTTCAGACACTCAATTTACGTAATAACCAAATTTCGGTCATCTTCAACAACACCTTTTACTTCCTCAGAAATCTGAGCATTTTAGATCTAGGTGGGAACAAGATAGCACATTTAATGCCGCTAGCCTTTGAAGGGCTGGACAGCTTAAAAAATCTTTACTTAGACCGGAATCGTCTTGGAAAAATTGACGGTCAGCTGATTGGAAGTCTGCATCGCACATTGCAAGTTCTAGATTTACAAGGCAATTTCATCCGCTACAAGACCGATTATGCACGCTCCCCATTTGTAAATCTTACTAAACTGACTGACCTAAAGTTAGATGGACAAAGGCCATATGGCATAACTTTATTACCACATGCATTTTTTCGTGGTCTCACTTCCCTAAAAAGACTTTACCTCACTAACAATCGTATCTCTTCTCTCAGCAGTGACACGTTTGATGACTTAAAAAACTTAACATTTTTGACCTTAGATGATTCATGTGTTGGTGTTGCCCAACTCAAGCCAGGCATTTTCAAAAATCTTCAGAAACTGGAGATTTTAACAGCTGAAAACATGGGTATTGGGTCTTTCTCAAAAGAGGTGTTTGGTAATCTCACAGGATTGAAAAAACTGAATCTGAACAAAAATACAATGCAGACATTGGATGTAGACTTGCTGGATAATTTGACTAATCTACAGTATCTAGATGTTAGAGGGACACCTCTCAGTTGCAACTGTCCTAATAGCGAGCTCCAGAATTGGACAAAAAACGAACGAGTACAGATTGTATATCTTTATAACCTGACCTGTCCGGATGTCAAAGGATCATACTTTTACAACTTTGACAACCATGTATGTTCAGACTTTGGAGTGTATTGGTTTGCCTCCACCTATGTTGTAACACTGGTTCTAACATTACTTCCACTACTTTACGTCAAGCTCTATTGGAAATTTAAATATGGCTATTACGTCTTCCGATCTTGGTTTGGCGAGCAGTGGCGTCGTCTTCGAGAAGAAGAAGAGAAATGCACATACGATGCTTTCATCTCCTACAACTCGGCAGATGAGGCATGGGTGATGGAACAGCTTCTCCCAAATCTTGAAGGGAGTGGGTTCCGACTTTGCCTCCACCACAGGGACTTTGAGCCAGGCCGCAACATAGTGGACAACATTGTGGCAGCCGTATACAACAGCCGCAAGACAGTGTGTGTGGTCAGCCAAAACTTCCTCCGCAGTGAATGGTGCTCTCTGGAGATCCAACTGGCCAGCTACCGTCTTTTTGATGAGATGCAGGATGTGCTCTTACTTGTCTTTTTGGAGTACATCCATGAGCGCCAATTGTCTGCCTATCACCGTATGAGAAAGGTTATGTTGAAAAAGACTTATATCCAGTGGCCAGGGGTGGACTGCACAGATCCCAACAAGGCCCGGGAACTGTTCTGGAAGCAGCTTAAGAGAGCTTTAAGGAGCAGCAACAGTAGAAGCCAAGATGAAGAACAGGTGGACGAGAATGATCAGAATCAGCAGCAGCGAGATGACCAGGCACAAATGGATGATGAGCCATATTACCTAATGCCCTAAGAACAGTTTTACAGTTTGTGTCTAACCTTCTTCATACTGAAGAAAAGTGAAGAGAAATAAGCTTATATATACGAATGCAACAGATAGCTACCGATTTCTTTATTAATTACATTTTCCTTTAGGGTTAATTATGCTAGCTGGAAACATATTAACAATTAACAGAAAGAAAATAGCCTAATCCTGTTATATAAAATAAGATGAAGACAAAACCAAAAAAAAAGTGTAAGAAATAAAGATGTAAATAAAATTATGCTTTATTATATGAATTCTTGTTTAAATGCCACTTAAACTTCAATATTGAAGTACATATGCTTTATTACTACACATGAAGTTTGGTCTTAACGACCAAAAAAGCTTACACAGACGGCCGATTCCACAGATTCCCTTTGATTCTCTACATCACAACTGTTACTGGATATCAACCCTGTTATGTTGTAATGTTATGTTATGTTGTAACCACATTAATACATAATTGTGACATGTCAGTCAAATGGAAATATTATTTCTTAAGACGTATTGTCTGAAATAAATCTGCATGTGCATGTAACATTAAATTTGCAGTGCACTTCAGTAAGAGGAAACAGTCTGCTATTTAGAAACAGTTAAAAAATTATAATTAAATTATAGTGAAGTTTTCTAGTTTGGCTGAAAGCTGAAATTACAGAGCAGAAGTACACACGTGAAAACAGAATGGATCATTTTCACTACCACACATTTTTATTTTCATCTATATAAAACTTTTTTTTTTTTTTTTTTAGAAAAATGTAGTGATGACACTCAAACTAGTTGCTTCACAATAAAAGTTGTAGCCTAGATAAATTGTTATATATACTGTAGCAGGCATCCTCTAACCAATCCTAGAAATAAGTTAAGTGCAAATCCCTTCTTTTGTTTTTAAACATCTGGCAGAGTGTAACGAGTCATGGCAAATTTTTAAAAGAGTTGGATGGATGTGGAAACTGATAGTAAGGCTCATAACAAAACCCTTCAGGAGGAAAAAATGCTGAAATAGAAGAGAAAGCACCAAAGTGCGGTTTAACACCGACACTCTCAGTCTCGTGGTGAGGGGAACAACTCCTCAACTCTGTCAGAGGACCCAATGCTGAATGGGATTTCTCTAAATTCTCATCTTGGAACAGAAAATTTAAATCAGGGTCATTTCTCCACTGTTCTAGCAGTGGCAGTGTATTGCCATGTCTCCTCCCGCTTTCACCACTACCTACTTTCACTTGCTTCTGCGGCTCCAGGAAAAATGGGTCCAAAGTCCTATTTGTAGAAGGATAAGACACTGGTGTTGACATTTGAGGCTCAGTAAAGGCCTGGTGCAGGGAGAACATATGAGAGCTGGAGTGTTGCTTTGCTCTTAGAGTATCTTGAGACGGTGCTGTTATACTCCACTGGCTCATCTACAGACGGAGGAAACAAAGCTAATGAACAGTTACATCCATATATATATTTTTTTTTTTGAAAAAAAGAAAATAATTGCATAAACATAACCAATGAGAAGGTACATTTGAAATACAGTAGGAAATGTAATGTTATTTTACCCCATCATTGCTTTTCCCAAATTGTCCTTTAAGAGAATTAACTTCAAATAGACATATGACAATGCCTTGCAGAAATATTTATACCCCTTGAACTTTTCCACATTTTGTCACATTACAATAACAAACGTACATGCATTTTATTGGGATTTTATGTGACAGATCAACACAAACTGATAAATGGTTTTAAATTTCTTTTTTACAAATAAATATCTGAAAGTGTGGCATGCATTTGTATTCAGGCCCACCTGCAGGTCTTTTGGGGTGTGTCTCTATCAGCTTTGCACATTGAGAGAGTAAAATTCTTCTTTGCAAAATAGCTCAAGCTCAGTCAGATATGCTCAGATGGAGAGCGTATGTGAACAGAATTTAAGACATTTAAGACAACAGGTTCTCAATTGGATTTAGGTCTGAACTTCGACTGGGCCATTTTAACACATAAATATGCTTTGATTTAAACCATTCCATTGGAGCTCTGGCTGTATGTTTAGAGTCGTTGTCTTGCTGATAGGTGAACCTCCACCCCACTCTCAAGTCTTTGACAAAAAAATCCCAATAAAATACATTTACATTTATGGTTGTAACGTACTGTAACGAAATGTGAAAAGGGTCAAGGGGTCTGAATACTTTTGCAAAGCACTGTTAGTACAGATTGTTCAATCAAAGAATATTAAAATATTATATACAAAAGGACAGGTGACTGAGCTGATAGTTTAGGGTTTAAAGCTTTAGCTTTTCAGTTTAACATGTTTGAAGGAAACACAGCATGAACTCACTAATCAATAAATTGAAACACTTAGAAAACATGAAAATTAATTGTTCCTCTACCCTAAAAGACGATTGCTGTTCAAAGATTATTTCTTCTGTTAAGAATAGTCTTTGGTTAAAAGGTATTTTATTTTTAACCAATAGCAACTGCTGTCATTTCTGTGTGCTAGGGGTAAAAAAAAGCCCATTTTTGTCAATTTGTAAACATAATGCTGTTACATCCAGGACGTACCGTATCTTGGCAGGGTCGTCTGAGTTTTCTGAAAGAATCCTGAGATGAGTGTGTTTCCCAAGTTAGTTTCCTCTGCCGCTTAGAAGCTGATCCTACATTCACATTCTCACAAAAGCCTTCTTGTAGACAATGGTTTTGTGAGCCATTATCTAGCACAGACAACAATAAGTGACTACTGTTCAAAATCAGAAAAAGGCTAATATCAAAATTCACACCTAAATCGATGCAAAATCATATTAACACATTTGTTACACTGCCTGGTCAAAAAAAAAAAATACATAAATAAAAAAAATTAAATAAAAAAGCCCACATCTAATATATTGTTTGACCACCTTAAGCTTTGATTATGATTTACAATGTGCTCACCAGTTTATGTGTGAAAATTATTCCTTATACTTACAGAAACACAGCTTCCATTTATTTGAGATCATTCAGTACATTCAGGTTAGTCAACTTATCACAGATTTATTACAGACATGCCGTGTCCCATCTTACCTTTCCCCATTGCTCAAAGTCCAATGCTGTATGCTCAGCAAACTCAAGTCTTTGTATTCTGTGCCTGTTTTTTACTATTAAACATAACTGATACCTACTACAAATCATTTTACTCTCTATTGTCAATTTATTTTTTCACAATGCATCTTCAGCACGTGGTTACGTTCTCTATATTCATAATCTTTTCATATTTAAGTGATCTTTTTTCATGATATTGTGAATTGGCAGTTCAGCACTATCCTTACAATTTTTAATATTGTTTTATATTGACATTCCATTAATATCAAATCTCCTGAGGTGTTGTCTTTACTTAACGCAAAGTAATAATTTTATACTTCTCTGGCATTTTTTTAATTGGCCAGACAGTGTAGATTTTCTTATAATTTCAACATGATTAACAATTATAACGTGGCAGTAAATGCATCATGACCACTTACTGCTAGGGGAACATACCTGTCTGAAATTCTGCTGTCTCACTCTGTTGATCAAATTCATGTTTCCTTGTAAAGATGGAATACATCGGTTTGTTGCCTAAATAATTTTGCTCTGAGCTGGGCCAGACTTGCTCTGTAGGGTCTGAGGATGAACGTGGACCATCTGCACTGATGTGCGAGTGCAGCCTACGTAGGCTGTGCTGGAGCTGAGAGCCATGTCTTTCCTGCAGTTGGTGCAAGAGCACTTTCCTGCACTCTGTCAGGAGGGGGCGGCAGCGTTGAAGTGGAAATGAATCGAGACTATGACACAGACCAGATGCCAGTCTACTCACTGCTTCCTCTTTAGATGAAAAAACAGGGTTCCTGTGTTGACTTTCATCTCCCAATGCACTTCTCTTACTGTCCGGTGTGGGTGAAGAAAACATGAAGCTGGCAGGACTAGGGGCATCCAATTGTGCATTCAAAAATTGAGGAGAATCCACTTTGAAGAATTCTGACCCTACAGGTGTGTCTAGTCTTTTAGGATTTACCAAATCATGCTTCACATACACAGCAGCTGCCTTATTTGTTTGCTTTTGGTCATGTCTGATTTTCTTTTTTGGAATGACCTTATGGTCACATGGGCTGATAGATGTTGTAAGGGACTTATGGAAAAGTTCATTTTCTGATGAAGACAAAATTACAGCTTCTGTTATGGATTTATGATCCAAAGGGCTTTCAGATCTGGAAGTCTTAGGTGTAGCTCTATGAATCTGGGCACAATTATGTGTCCCATCCCCACTGGGCATAGTTAGAGGCACTATGTCTTCTAAATTTGTCTGTATACAATCTGTTTGCTCTATCGGCATTAACCCCTGGTCTTTTCTTGCACATGCAGAAATGCCTTCCTCACTTGTTTCAGAAACCACAGCAGGAAGTGTTGAATTGGGAATTAAACAGGAAGGGGAAGTAGAATGACTTGCTGTGGGCTGTCCTTCCTGCTTTTGATGTTTCTTTTCCTTCACCAGTCTTTCAATGTTGACAGACCTCACCTCATGGCTGAAGAGGCCTCTGATTGATGTAAGACGGCCTTCAGTGATAAGGCTTGGCTTCTGTGAATGAAATGGCTTTGCAACTGGCTTTTCTTTTCTGAAAAGGTTTACTGAGCAGCTGCTTTGGCAATCTTGACACTTGACGTCTTTCCTTCCTCTTTCATACTGTTGACGGTGCTGGTTAGATCTGTTGCTGTTCTGCCCTCTAATTAGATTTCTTTGTTTTATTGTTTTCAGACGTTTTGTCTTTTGAGACACTCTGTAATGCTCCTGTGTTTTATTGTTACTATGAACTGAACTGTGGCAAGGAGCAGAAATACCTGTTTTGCAGGATTTCATCATGACCTTCATATGGCTGTTGGACATGTTTGGGGCAATTTGTTTGTCAGGCAGTGATCTTCTCTTGTTACCCCTCATTGTAAGCTTGCTAGTTAAATGCACACAAATGAAAACACAGTTAGCTAGGTACTAGATGACTGACAAAATTGCAAGGAAATTAATTCCATAATCATCCGCTTTTCACCAACATGTGTTTGTGTATGACTGATGCTAATTAAATTCTAACTAATTAAATTCTACCATATTCCTACATACATGTACAGGTGTTGGACAATGAAACTGAAACACTGGCCAATTTAGTATTGGAGGTTTCATGGCTAAATTTGACCAGCCTGGTGGCCAATCTTCCTTGATTGCACATTCCACCAGTAAGAGCAGAGTGTGAAGGTTTAATTAGCAGAGTGATAGCACAGTTTTGCTTAAAATATTGCAATGCACATTACGGGTGACAGAGTTCAAAAGAGGATAAATTGTTGGTGCGCGTCTCGCTGGTGCATCTGTGACCAAGACCAATTGATGGCCGCAAAAGGAGGCCCTACACCATACTAATGAATTATTGTGGTCTAAAACCAGGCATTTCAGTTTCATTTTCCAAACCCTGTACAGTATGTATGTATGTATGTATGTATGTATGTATGTACAGTATGCATGCATGCATGTATGTATACACCAATCAGCCATAACATTAAAAGCACTCATCTCATTTTATAGACTTCTGTCAGGGGTAGGGATATATTAGGCAGCAAGTGAACACTCATTTCAATCACAAAAGTTGATGTGCTAGTAGCAGGACAATGAGCAAGCATAAAAGTCTGAGAGATTATAACAAGAGCCACATTGTGATGCAAAAAAGCTAGGTTAGAACATCACCAAAATGGCAGGTCTTGGAGTGTTCCAAGTAAGCAGTGGTTATGCCTACCAAAATGCTGACTTCTGTCCACTGCTGAATATGTCACTATGGCAATATGACAATGCTGGCAAAAACAGTGTGTTGCTCTAGCCAGTGGCCTCTTTCAGCACTGCAAAATAATTTAGGAAAGGTTTAAGGAACATGTCAAGGTGTTCAGGGTGTTGACTTGGCATCCAGATTTCCCAGATCTCAATTTGATTGAGCGTCTGTGAGATGTACAGTACTGGACTTACTGGTCTTGTGGAATCCATGCCTTGATAGACAAAATTGGGGGCTGACACAATATTAATTAGCTGATTTTATTATTATGGCTAATCAGTATATATGTGTGTGTGCGCGCGCGCGTGTGTGTGTTTATATTATAAAGGCAGAAATGTTGCTTTGCATGTATGTAAATTTACATATACACGGTGGTGGTCAAAGGTATTAAGACAACATATGCACATACAGCAATATAAAACGTATCAATGTATTATTACGTTTTTATCAGTCGTGTTACTGTAGCTGAAGTGTTGTGCTGCATGTTTAACTACCAATCATGGCGTCAGACCACCTGCTTTATTTGTAACGTTACCGATCAGGAAATAGTTTTCATCCTGTATTTTCCTCCTATTTTATTATTATTGTTTTTTTAAACGCATTTATTTATTGTATCTTATACGAGTTGTCCTCTTTGACACAGCACCGGTCCAGACTTAACTCACTTCTCCAAACGACACTTAACGCTCCGGGAAAACCGTCTGGCGTTAATATTCCGTTTAATGTCATCTTTTAGTCTGGATAACGTTATGGCTCTAAAAAGCCCGAACTTGTTTGACCGATTCGTAGATGATAATGGCTTTGTTTTTAAAAGGCATTATGTGCTAGTATGTGTGATCTTACCTTTGTGGAAGTTTCTTCTCCAACCAGCTAAGCCAAACACGGGACCTGCGGCCTATCCGGGGTTAACTTCTACTCGCCGTTAACTTGAACGTTTTGTTACTTGGCAACGGGTTTGGAACGTTAGTGGCACACGGATGGTTGTTTATATAATTATCATGGTATATAGTCGACCCCTCTGAGAATAGTGAGTCTGGGGTATTTTAACGCGAGTTATTCTGCTATTTTGTACATTATTCCGATATTTAAGAGCGACACTTGTAGGGATCACCAAGTAGATTATGCAGGCACTCGTTTGAGGTCACAGGGTCACATGACCTGGAAGGTATCAAACGCTAGTGATTGCTTAAAAGTATATATAAAATTATATTGCCAATTTAACATTACCGTGAATACCTCCATTAAAAAATAATAATTATAAAAATCCCCCTTTACCATCTAGCATTCTCTACGGAGTATCATCTCAAAGACGGATAAGGCCTTACAAACATATCACACAGCACTTAACAGCAGTCTGAATTAAGTTCAGAAGTTAATTTGAAAAAATATTTTCAGTTTTTAAAAGACCATAGGTAACAATTTTTAATGCAACTATATAAAAATCACATGCTTGTTTTTTTTTTTTTTAACCAAATAACGCCATCTATTGGCTACATTTGGTCACAGCAGAAGTGAAAATGCACTTGTGGAAAAGTGTACATTAAAAAAAAAGACAATGAGGCTTGAAGCAAAATATTTAGGGATATTCCCTTCGAGAGACTGTGCAAACTAAAAGTATGATTGTGTTTTATACATCTCTCTCTCTCTTTCTGTAGTGTCTGGGTGCGTTTAAAGCATGTTTAAGGCTTGAAGGTTGTAATAAATGTATTTAATAATAATAATAATAATAATAATAATAATAGACTCCGGTTTCATCCCACAGTCCAAAGACATGCAGATTCTTAAAAAAAAAAAAAAAAAAAAAAATGCCCATAGTGTGTGTGCACATGCGCCCTGTGATGGATGGTCCAGGGTCCATCAGAGCGTGCCCAAAGTCCCGCTCAGGCCTCTGAGACCCTGTATAAAGCGTGCAGAAGATGAATGCATTATAATAATTAATTTATGAACAACAAAAGTTATAAATAACATTATTATTATTAACATTATTATAATCATTATTATTATTAACATTATTATTATTAACATTAATTATCATGAATATTATTATTTGCACTGTGATTTTTTTCTTTACTTTATTTTTTTCACTACTGCAACACTATTTATTTACAGTATCTGTCTGTTTGTACGTATCTATCTATCTATCTATCTATCTATCTAATTTAGTGGTGTCAAAGTAAAAAAGAAATAAGGCAAGTAAGTAAGTAAAAGTGTAGATACCTTAGAAGGCAGTATACAGTATACAAAATATACGGTGCAGTATGCTGATGTGGAGGCGCTAATGAGCGAGATTTCCACTGATCGGGGATCAGGTTCTGATCCTGCAACCTTATTTTAATATTCTCTGCTCTGTTAATTTAAAAATTAGAATCCACCTTTAAATTTGAGATAAACCACACAGCTCATATTACCAGTGTGGTCACTCAGGGCTCTGCTGCCCGTGTCTTAAAAACTTGGTGCCTACGTCACTTCCTGCGTTTGGCGCGTCGCTAGTTTGCGGAAGCGAGAGATAGGTAAGAAAAGAAAAAATCCTGTTTATGTGTTTAGTTGCTTTATTTCCCTTATGCTAAATACTGGCTTAACGTCATCCGATCGTGTCATTTGTTAAAAATGCTCAGTGAGATTATTTGTCCACCGTAAGGAGTCACATTTCCTGAATGAAAGGCCTGTAGCTTTCCATTAACATCTGGAAATCTGCAGACGGCTTACATGTATTAACGCACACAATGCATGATTGATTTTCATTCCAGATGTATTCTTTAGCTTGTTATTATTATTTGCCACATTTTGCTTCTAATTAATTAGAATTAGGAGCGCATAGGGTACAGCAAACTGGGGGGGAAAAAAAGTCGCTGCAAAAAGGCACAACACGTTTAGCTTACACGCCCAGGATGGTCCAAGACAAGGGCTGTTTGTGTATATATATATATAACAAAATAAAATAAAGCGCTTTTGCAAAAAAAAAAGGAAACATTCTGTATAAAAACGGATCTTTATATGTTATAATAAACTGTACTGTATAATATATTTATAATGAACACGCTAATCTTTTAATAGGGTATCACGATCAGGACAAGTTTAATTATTCTATTGTAAACATTATGCTATATAAGAATCAATACAATTAAAACAAACTTTTCATATATGTCGGGATTATTTTTAACCAAACAGCCTATTTTAAATTCAGTATCCAGAAATTAAAGAACAACGTTTTGTTTTTTATGTTTAGGCATTTTCCCCCAACACAAATATTGTCATATTACAGTTTAAAAGATCAGAAAACTTCTGAGAGGGTTCGGAAGTATATACACTGATCAGCCGTAACATTATGACCACCCGCCCAATATTGAGTAGGTTCTCCATTCTGCAACCAAAACAGCAATGACCTGTGTTTGCTGACACTTTTCTATGAGAAACAGCATTAACCTTATCCTTAAATCAAGCTACAGTACCTCTTCTATTGGCTTGGACTACCCAAGCCATCCAATCCACGAACCCCACATCCATCAATGAACCTTGAACCTTTTGCCAGTTCAACGTTTTTTTTTCTTCCTTGGATCACGTTTGGTAGGTCCTCACTACTGCAGACCAGGGTTCAGCCATCAACATAGTCAAAGTCAATTTTTTAAACTTCAGGGACAAAATGTTCACTTGCTGCCTAATATTTCCCACCCACTGCCAGGTGTCATTTTTAATGAGATGTTGTAACTGTAGCTACTATGAAAAGGGCTAAATTATACTTGCTAGTCAACTGGATCAGAGCAACTCCAAAACCACAGCTTTTGTGGGAGGTTCCTGGTGTGCAGTGATCATATAAAACATACCAAAAGTGATCCAAGGAAGGAAAACTTGTGAACTGGCGACAAGGTCATCAGTGGCCAGAGCTCATTGATGGACATGGGGAATGAATGCTGGCATGTTTAGTCCTATCCAATAGAAATTGATGGTGGCTCCCAGAATGGTATCGGAACACTCAATACTACAAATTTTGTTTTCCCTATATATTGGGATTTATGTGGGAATTTCTTTTATAGTATGTTTTAGGTTATGGAATGTTCTGCCTATATATGCACAATGGACCTTATGGACAAAAAAAATGTTTTGCGGCAGACTATAACATAAAACATAACGCTCACATAGTGCATGCTTTTTGTAATGTATTGGCTTTTAGAGGAACAGTAATGAGCAACGAAGATAGCAACCCTGCAGCTACCCCCACCCCCTGTACTGACATACATGGTGATGGACGATGGATATCACTGGTAAGTTTGCTCAAAATACATTTCACACCTAAGCAAAACATAGTTTGAGAATGCCGCAGTATGTGCTTTCTATTCTGGAGCACTATCTGCTTCATTTAATACATTCTTTTTTTTTTTTTTTTAATGATGACTTGCTTTAAAAAAATATTGGACCCTTATTTCTCTGTACAGCACAATCGATTTGTGTCAGACAGTAAAGGGAAGGAACCAGATGTGCTCTTTGTTGGAGACTCACTTATCCAACTGATGCATGAGTTTGAGGTATGATTCATTCTTTTGATTCGATTACATAGACATCTGTAACCACAAATGTGATCATGTTCTTATTCATGAAAGGTTTTTGCATAGTGGCATGATGCTGATACAGTGGTATGAGTGATAAGAACTTTATAATTTACGTTCTTGTTCTTTTTTATGTATATGTGTATATTTTATGTGTAGATTGACAAATGTGGCATTGGTTTCTTAGTTTATCATGCCTTGCATCTTTGTACTAGGCATTACTAGAATATACAAGAAGATTTGTGCTTTGTGTCATTTATTTGGTGGTTTGGTAAAGTAGTGGGAAACAATACCTATTTGACATGCAAAAATAATATCTAACAGTTGTTTGGTGGTGGAAAGTTTTCAGTGCATGCATACTGCGTAAGATTGCAAAATCATTTTACATTACTTTGCAGTTAAATTTCTATAACTCGATACTTGCATTTTTAAGAGCATTACATATACTTCGCCTTTTTCACAGAAATGTCAGTTTCTGGCTTTAACAGCTGGAGTGTAGAATCTGTGTAGGTAATCAGACCTGAGACCGTTCTGCACACTTAATTGTAATGAGGGAATTTCCTTGGGACGAGGCAGAATGTTTGTTGAAATGTGAGTGCTTATACTGTACTCCCCTATACTTCAAGCGTTGAAGGATCAGTTTGACAACAGCTTATTTAGGGTTCGACTTATCATGCCAAAGAAAATAAAATTGCATTAATCCAAGTATGAGCTTAAGAAAGGTGAATCAGGAGGTCTGCTTCTCTAATTTTAACTAAAGATTGAAGTTGCTTGGTGCTGTGGAGTCCCAACAAAGCATGATTTTATTTAGCAAGCCAAATACACAGCTTAAAACCAGAATTTGAATAGAAAGGATTAGCCAAAGAGTGTAAACAGTAGGGTGCAAGTGGAAATTTGGACATTCAATACAATTTGGGATCAACAAGCATAAACCTGTAAGAAAAAGGGATCTAGTGAACCATGAGTCGAGGAATCAAACTGTTTGACTACATTTAAAATAAAAGAAATAGCAAAAGAAATAAAACTGAAGCAGTAATATGCATTTAAGTCTATTAAATGCATATTCATTTAGTATTATTTATAATACTAGTATTAATTATAAAATAATTTATTTGGCTTATTTAATCCTTTATGGCATTCTAAATACACTTCATTTTCCCTAGAAAGAAAAAAATTTTTTTTTGTACTTTTGAAAGGTTGAATTTGTGCAAACTCTGTGTTTAACATAATGCACAATATTATGCTTAAAAACAACAATTTTATAACCTGGTGGTAGCTATGGTATGATTGAGGACTACGTAATTGTACACTGAGTGTCATTTTCTAATCGTTTTTGAACCTAACTTATTTCTAGATATCATATTTGTGATGTTGCATCTGCACATTAAATAAATGTGTTACATAAATGTGTATGTTGTTGACAGGTGTGGAGAAAGTTGTTCTCCCCACTCCATTCTCTGAATTTTGGGATTGGTGGAGATGCAACACAGCATGTCCTATGGAGACTCGTTAATGGAGAACTGGATCACATCTCCCCCAAGGTACAGTCTTCCAGCTGGTTTGTTCTATGGAAGTTGTTTATGATGTATGGATCTTAATTGATCATTTTGTATAATATGTAATGTTTTAAGTCTACACTGAAATTATTTTTTAATATGTATATAAAACATATTTATAGTTTAATTATCAATAACATAGACCTTAAATGTAACTAATAGTTGCATTTTGTTTTCCTCCCTAAAGATTGAAATATGGTCTTTCCTTCTCTATATCTAGGTGGTTGTGTTGTGGGTGGGAACTAATAATCATGGCCACACCCCCGAGCAGATCTGTGGAGGAATCATGGCCATTGTTAACGTGGTCAATAAGCAACTGCCTCAAGCTCATGTTCTTGTACTGGTCAGTTCATTCTTTTGCTCCTTATCTCTTTTATAGCTACAGCTCCTCTCAACATAATCCATATGCACCTGATGTTGTCTTATTGTAATAACACTGATCACCAATTACACGATCATGGCCACCCAAGGCTTACCCATCCCATGGGGCACAAAGGCCAGTCTGTCTGGTCTAATGCCAATGCAGCACAAAACCAGTGCACCATAGCTACCCATGCACGGGGCGCAACAGACAAAGAGCCCAACGCCACCGCCCCAGCCTTTGAAATATCCACATCTCAATCTAATCTAGAACACATTGGAGGGATGCACCGGACAAAAGTCCAATTCATAGAGGCCAAAACTCGCAACCCACAGCAGCCATAGGATCCATTGCCAATGTCTTGGTGCCAAATGCCACATCACACCCTCAAAGGTCTTGTGGGGTCATGCCTAGAGGGCTCATAGCTACTTCAGTTGACAATCATCTGTATAATTTAAAGGATTTAATTAAATAAAAAAAACACACACACACGCACCACCACAGCTATTTACACACAAATTCATCCCTAAGGGCAGCGTAGCATAGCTAATATTCCTGTTGTTCTGGGTGGGATGAAATTAGATATGGACACAGGAAGAATTCCACACACAGTAACATGAGCTCAGAATAGAACCAGGTACCCTGTCAACCCCTTAAGACGACTTGTCATAGTTTGTGGGGTACAAAGGTCATTATAACAGTGGTATTTTATTTATTTCTTTTTCTTTCTGTCTTTCTGTTCTTTCTCCATTAGGGTGTTTTGCCGAGAGGAAAGAGCCCAAACCGACTGCGGGAGCGAAATGCGCAAGTGAACGCCCTGGTGCAGGCTGAATTGGCCTCTCTCTCCTATGGCTCCTTTCTGGACGTCGATCCTGGATTCGTCCAATCCGATGGCTCCATCTCACACCAAGACCTATATGACTATCTCCATCTCACGGCACAGGCCTATCAAAAAGTGTGCCAGCCGATACACAAGCAGATTAAAGCTCTGCTAGAGATGCACGCACCCTGAGTGCATGAAAACAAACGAGGCTTCATACACTATTGTATATGTGTATCCTACACACAACAACAACAAAACATAATACTGTTACGGACAAATGTCGTAAATTACACTAGATATAGTACACTAATAAGACCTGTACATAAACTGTTTTACAAAGACCACTCCATGCCATTTCATTAATTGGTTTATTAGTTAATGTATTACACAGCTAATCATTGTATTCATTATTAGAGTCATGCTTAAACTACCATGACAAAAGCTGCCAATTTACTTTTGTTCATCCCATGCAAAATTATTTTTAAGGAAACAATATTAGTTTAGGTATATGGGAAATTCATAATCACTGCAGAATTAACAAGAAGCAGTGGGTTGCGGTTTAGTCAAGTAAGATTTAAGTAAAGGCTTCATGGATAAATAACCAGTTTAGGAGCTCAGAAAATAGGTAAATAGATTACAATGGAGAAGCATTGATGAGGCAGAAGTTTTAAATATACATAAATTGAACTTTTTTTTTCTTAAAGCACTTATGATGTCTTTATTTTTTGTATGATGTTTATGTTGATATGTCTTTAATTCATAGAAAGCTTCAGTTAGTATCTGTGTCCTGGCTGTATGTCTGTATGACCCTGTAAATATAATCTTTCCTTTACTTCAAAGTTTGCTTTAATAAAACATCAAATTGGCATATATACACTCTTGCCACAAGACAGCACAGTCCTCCAGCTCCTGTCTATAAGGACAATAGCATTATCTCTATTTTAGTGCTTTTCTAGCTCCAACTGCCACAATTATAGAAAAATCTAATTAATTTCATAAGATGGATCAAATGCATAAGAGCAATGAAAATGTTAAACACTATACTGTGACCTGTAAATATTTCATTCCACTTGATGAGATTGTAGTGTGATCCTGATTTTTCTCTACATCCTGTCTTGTGTTGTTAATACAGAGGCCTTTGGTTACTCTCCAAGCCCGGTGGCATGTGATAAAGTTCTCAAGCGCTTCCATCAATAATTGAGGGCCAAATCTTCAACTTAACACTGCAATATGTAAATGTATGGTTTTAAAATGCTGGAATAAAACCAAGGACTCAACCACATGGCTGTCTGAAATTAATTGATATAAAGATTGAGATGAGACTAGGCTGTTCATTTCCATTAAACTAACAAGCATAATGATTAAGTAATTCTCAATGTCTTGATCTGACAAGTCTGGGGAAAAAACATCTGGATTGATGGATCTCAATTTCTGTCCTTATCTGTACCACAAAATTGAAGGCCTTATTTATATTTGATGGTGTGACTAATGTCACTTGGTGAAGAAAGCTCAGCAAAGGCTGTTCTTCCTAAGGAAGCTTAAAAGGGCCAACGTACCCTCTCAGCTCTTGGTGAACTTCTAACGAAGCACGATGGAGAGCATTCTCTGTCACTGCATCACAGTGTGGTACACCAGCTGCTCTGCAGAAAACCGGAGGGGCCTGGCTCGGATAGTTAAGACTGCACAAAGGATTGTGGGAATCAAGCTTCCCAACCTCGATACAGTGCATGCTAGCCGTCTACACAAGAGAGCTAGCAACATCATCAAGGATCCAACCCATCCAGGACACGGACTGTTTGTGCCCCTCTCATCAGGCAAAAGATACAGGATGATTAGGACACACTAACAGACTGAGGAACAGCTTCTTCCCCAGAGCTGTAACCTGTATTACCCCCCGCCCAACAACACACACACACACGCACACACAGCTGCTGTGAACTGAAGGCGGTTATAACAAATTCAGCTGTTTGACCTTCTTCCCCATGCTGCTGATAATGCACAAGACACTTTTCCGCACCAAGCACTTTACACCAGGACTGTTACTCCAGCTATTAGTATAACTTGCGCAATATTTTCTTACCTCGGACCTTCATGTTTGCACTTTTTTTGCACTCTACTGTTTATACTAAGATCCAGCTCCCACTTCACATACAGTACAGTCTTATGCAAAAGTTTGGGCATCCCTTGATAAATAACAGATTTTGGTGATTTTTTTAATTGAAAAGTCTCTCTTGGAAATGGAAAAAATGCCCAATATTTTCAGCAAACTTTGATGCATAGTTACTTCTTATGCCATAAATTGAAAAATAAAAACATTATTATTTTTATTAACATTTTGGAAACAAGTGCTGTGGACTGATGAAGATAAAATAGAACTTTTTGGCCACAATCAGCAAAGGCATGTTTGGAGAAAAAAAGGAGCAGCATTTCAAGAAAAGAACACCTTGCCAACTATTAAGCATGGGGGTGGATCTGTCATGCTTTGGGGTTTCGTTGCAGGTGCTGAACAAGCACCTAAGTAGACTGTGAAGAAAGAAATGGGCGGATTCTTCTGATGTTTTGAAGAAGAAACTGACAAGAGCAAATAAGGTTAGCAATGTGTGGGGAAAAGGACAGATGATTGTTTACAGTTACCCCTAGATTGTGGACAGTGGCATCAAGGAGTGATCCAATTGTTGTCCAGGAAGATCAGAAGTTCTTGACCAGGGGATGAATTGCCAGGGATGAACAGCAGTTTGGTTTTACTCAGATTGAGCTTCAGCTGATGAGCTGCCATCCAGGATGAGATGTCTACCAAACAAGACATGCTGAGATCCTGGAGGAAACCTGAGTGTCTGAGAGAGGAAAGGAGAGAATAAGTTGCATGTCATCTGTATAACAATGTTATGAAAAGCAATGCGATGATATGAGGTAGAAGATATGGTATAGAGGTAGAACAGAAGAGGACCAAGTACTGAACCCTGTGGGACATCAGTAGAGAGTCTTTGTGGGGCAAATGTGTATCCCCTCCATGTCACCTCATATGACTTATCTTCTAGGTATGACGCAAACCATTGCCATGCTGTTCCACAAATTCCAAGGCTTGTAAGAATAGATAATAGAATCTTGTGGTTCGCCATGTCAAATGCAGCTGACAGGTCCAGAAGGATGAAAACAGATTAGAACAGATAGAACAGATTAGAACAGAACAGATAGTTTAGTTTAACTAGCAGCATGGAGCTTCTCAGTGACTGACAGAAGGGAGGTCTCTGTGGAATGTGCCACTTTAAATATGGATTGGTTGGGATCATTAAGGTTGTTGTGTGAGAGATAAAGAGCTTCACTGAGGTGGTCTTTTTTGTAAAGACCATCGAACCATTAAGGAGTAGTTATGGTGAGTGATGTTTAACATTTTGTTTTTCATTTTGGTGAAATGAATCAAGATGTGAATCCAGAGATATCATGTTCTGTTTCATTGAATTGAACAAAGGAAATAATAGACATTAATAGAGGCTTTTTTCCAGTCTGTGGAAAAGTGAACTGCATCATGGATGGTGTAGTGTTTCCATTTAAGTGTTTGGAATAATAAAGAGAAAAAAAAACACAAGCATAACCACTTTCATGTCAAGCCAGTATAAATCAAAAAGGAGAAAAAGTAAAAGATGGGAAAATACCTTGGCAATTTCATGTAAATATAATATGGATCTATTGTACACATGGCAGCTTTGATTCGACTTCTTTTACAGCAAGCTCAGGCATGGTGTATGAAATCAGACACCAAGAGCTTTTGCTTATAAATGCTGAAATGCTTCACTTTATCTCACAGTACTTTGCAGCCATTGGCAATTGGTACACATAAACGTGAACTTTTTTAAGCAAAGATGAAATTTTTGATGCTTCTGACTGTCTTCACTGCCATGGTGGGCTTCAATGCTCTTTGCCAAGGTACTGTACATGTTTCTTATACTATACTATAACTACAGTATACAACCTAAGTTACATATACTGTATAATGTACTTTGGTACTTTGAATAACTCTTACATGTGTGACATTATAAGATACTATGTAACATTTTTGAAGTTTTGAAAAAAAAAAGGAGTCCTTTCATATTAATTAGATTTTTTTTTGTTTATCTGCTCAGTCTGTGCTTGTTTGTTATTACAGAAGTGATTGACTCCCAAGTTAAAGACACAAGCTGTAAGTTAGGAGTATTTCTTCATTTTATTAATGGCCTGTTTGTGTTGAAGAAAAATACATATACATACACATACATATATAATAGGCTTTAATAGACACAATAATAGGAACAGTAGCACAGTCTTTTTTCACTTAATATTGCCTTGTCTGCACTAATGGAGTATTAAAAAAAATTAACAAACAGGAACAGTGTTTCTGGTTTATCTCATCCTGATGTTTATATATGTTGTTTAATAGTAGCAGGAAACAAGGGACTTACTGGAGTTGTTTTTCTCTTCACATAATGCAGTGGCAGCTGATTCTGGAGATGCAGCAAAACTTGGTGATGTTACCAGACTCACCAGATCCACCAAGCAGCGAGGTACATCCTGTGCCTGTGCAGGTGAGTAGTGTTGTATGAGTGTGGGATACGATCTCTGCAAAAATCTGACTTTTATGTATAATAGCATTTTAAATATAAAATCAACTTGTCTTTTTTTTAAAGCATTCATATAAAAAAAAAAGGCTTGTCTCATTTTTATATCACTGTTTTTAATTTAGTAAATATCTAATTAATTATATGCTATAAAATATTATATTATGATAGGCTTATATTCATTACTTCTATGAATAATATGAGACAGCACTAATTTAGACATTTTGATTTCACATATGGTTCACCAGATACTGTATGTAAAGCGCAACCTGAAACATTTAAGTATTAAATACATAGCTAAAAAAAAATGTAACTGAGATAAGTGGCCAGCTACTGTAACATGTACTCCACCTTTACATCTTAATATAAATAAAGCTAGACCTTTGCCTTAAAAGCATTTTTTGGTTTATGCTCATGGTTGTATTTCCCTAATGGACTGATTGTATGCCAACTTTTTGGTGGTGCACTATTTTATTATGTCTTTAGGGAAAGCTAAAGCACAGAGAGGATGCCCATGCAAAATAACTGGTAAGTCTCTCTCTCCTACACACATACATGCAAAAACAGCTTTGTGACAGTACTTCAGAGTTTATTTAATTTTTTTATGCTTTCCTTCTACATCCTTGTTGCTGTTATAATTACTGATGTTTTTTTTTTTTTTTTTTTTCTTTCTACAGATAAACTTAGTAAGGAAGAGAAGGCAGAGTGCTCAAAGCAGGGCATTCGGAAGTACCAAGAATGCAAGAAGATGCTGGCAAAAAATACTAATGTTGTGACAAACACGGAGAAACACAAAGTATTTAGTACCCCAATTTAATTATTTCTCTAACACATATTCTCACTTCCTTGCAAGACTGACATCAATATTCAGCTTTTTTGTTCCATAGAATTTTGCCTTTTTAATCTCTTTCATTCTTTGATGTATTCCAAAAAAACATAACATTTAGAAAAAGAAGCTGCAGATGATAGCAACAATCATTTACTGTATTTCATGTACCATATTACACAGAAATATGCGTATACAGATTGTATGTAGAATATCGATGCATTTTTAAAATAGAAAGTGCCTTCTGGTGATACCATTCCAAAAAAAAAAAATCTTAGCGATACTTAATCACACTGTAATCCATTGTAATTAAAAAGAATAAAGCAGTATGATTCAGTCTCTGTGTGTTATCTGTGTTGTATAAGCTCAATTACAAAACAAAGGCATAAATATAAAAGTAATGCAAATGTAGTTTAAATGCAAGTGTGCAGGATTTATCATACAATAAATAAAGTATTAGTACAAGCAATATGTAAAGACGATTTTTAAATGGCACTACAAATTGTGTGTGTGTGTGTGTGTGTGTGTATTTTTTATTTTTTTATATACAGTATATATTTATTTTTTGTTTTTAACAACAGCACCAATAGCCATTTTGAATTTACACACGGCTCTCCAGATATGTAAAGAGCTACCTGAATGATTAGGAAGGATTTAAATACATAGTTTTTAAAAATGTAAATGAGATAAGTGGGCAGCAAGTGTATGGCATGAGCTACTGTAATATGTACTCCAACTTCACACTTTAAATCTTAAGATAAATATAGCTGGACCTTTGCCTTAAAAGCATTTATTTTTTTGCTTTATGTTTATGATCATATTTCCCTAATGGACTGTGCACAAACTAGAACAAGATCTAGAACAAGCAGATGCAGACGGTACCATCAATCATTTATTCCATGTACGATATTACACAGAAGTACAAGTATACAGATTATATGTAGATTATAAAACATATTTTCAAATAGAAAGTGCTTTCTGGTGATATTGTTTCTAGATCATTTTAGTTCTACTTAATTACACTTAAATCCATTGTCATTAAAAATAATAAAGCAGTATCATTCAGCCTGTGTGTGTTACCTGTATATGCGATGTATAAGCTCAATTACATAACAAAAGCATAAATATAAACGTAATACAAATGTAATTTGAATGAAAGAGTGCATGGTTTATGTTTGTTGAAAAAAAAAAACAATAAATAAAGTATTAATATAAGCAGTATCTAATGAGGATTTTTAAAGGGCTGAAGAAGAACATGGTAGTGATTTAATTATTTGTCTATCAAAAATAAAGAAGAAAGTATAGTAAGTATAGCTAGCAAAAATTGTGCATGGAAATCAGCAAACACAAATGCCCTCTGAAAAATGAGAATGCCTCATTAATCATTCTGAAAAACATCTTTATTCCCATATCCTGGCAAAATGAATGCGCATTACCGCTACGGGTACTAGTGATTTGATGGTTGATTGATTTAGCAGAGATAAATATGCTGAGGCTTGCCCTGTTGTCACCCAGATCTTTGCATGATGTCAGTTTGACTTTCTTTGGAAAACAGCTCTAAGTTTTCTGGTTGTCTGCCATTATTTATTCATCTAACAAAACAACCATCACACTCCAAAGATCACTGTACTTCCACAGACAATGTATGATTTGTTTAGAAATGGAAAGTTTAGTATTCTTAATATTATGAGGCTTTAGGATAATTTAATTGATTTAAATATCTGTCTTTGTTCCTCTGAGTGATGAATTAAGATGCTAGAGGGAAAAGCGCAATACAGTCGATTCATTAGCAGGCCTCAAAAGGGCTTTATCAGCATTAATGCAGGCAATACAATAGCACAAAAGGTAGTCAGCAAGACGTTAGTCTGAAGAGAGGCTGCTGCACTGTGGTCTGTGAAGGAAAACGTATAACAATGTTGCTGAAATAATCGCTAGAGAAATCAGTAGAGAAAACAATAAATTATCAACATTAATTATTATAGTAAACGGCTCTATTTTATTTTCAACTCTAATAATCAGCTATTTTACTTGTTGAAACAACATACTCACCTGGGATATCATAGGACTTAGACAGTGTGTTATTGGTCAGGGGGTTTATGGCCACACAGGTGTATGTGTTACCCTGAGGAGTCGTTAGGGGTAAGACTAATGTGGCATCCTCTTTAATGACAGAGTTGTTGAAGAGCCATTGGTAAACACTTGGTGGCTGAGACATCGCATTGCAAATTAAAACAATGTTGATCTTGTTGTTAGCTGTTATAGTCACGTCCACTGGCCCATCTGTTTTACAGGAAAAGAAAATGTGCAGTTAGGCATGAATAGAGGTTAAATAAAGTGCACCATAGCTTCATGTGATTAAATAAGATTGTTTCTACTATATACAGTTCTAAAACATGTACACCTTTGTGAACTGAAAGAAATGATCTCACCCAGAAGTTAAAATGAACATGTTTGCTGAGAAAATGCATTTAAAGATTCCAATACAATTGCATTGTACAGCTACATTCGTATCCCAACAACATAGTTGGTGAATTAAAGTATTAATTATGTGTTAACAATGTGAAAAAACATATAATTATTTACAGTAATTACTTTGATTGTCAGTATTATTCACATCATACTCCACATCATACTTATTATCTGAAATATATTCACTTGCACAGGATTTACTATGCAAGCTTTAATCACTCCTGTATTCTGATTAAAATCTCAGTTAATCATGTTCCTCAGTTCTCCGTTAATTATATTATTTTCTCTATTATGTATGTTACTTTAAAAACAAACAAACAAACAAACAAACAAAAAGCAAAACAAATAAACAAAAAAAAAAACTCTTTTAGATGTTCTATCTGCATTTTTTTTTACTGTTTCTGTTTGTCCATAAACTGGATTTGTCCCCAGTGTAGACAGCCAAGGCAATGTTATGAATTAGCCTAAGTGAAAACATTCCACGCAGTTTTGATAAAATACAAAATAGTTATGTTTTCGTAAAGTGGAAATTTCAAGTGCATTACTGCCAGACTTTTGGTGAAACATTATTTTTCATTTTTTTGGCTGTTTGCCAGAATTCAGACACAGCATCATCTTGCCTTTTTTTTTTTTTTACATTATGCCATTATTCCACTTTCTTGACATTATAACCAATAAAAAAACAAAATAACATGATAATATATGATTCACAATAATAAAGGGAAAAGGGCACTTACAATTGACTATTAAACTGTACGGCTGGCTGTAATGTGATCGAAAAATATTTGTGGCAACACACTGATATGATCCATCATCAGTGATCTGAAGAGGATGGAACTCTATGGTGGTGTCATTCATGGATATTGTGGTTGTTGTATTTAACAGCTGGCTGTCTTTTAGCCACTGGATGCTTTTAAAAACGCCAGTCACATTACAAAAGAGCTGCATATCCTTGGATGCCACAGGTATGAGAGTACTAGGAGTCACCACCACTGAGGAAATTCCCACTGAAACAAAACAATATAGCACCGTTGTGATAGAAATGTCACTTGAAATAAAAAAAAATAAAAAAATCGATTTACATACAAGAAATGTAGTAGTGTAGTGTCTATTTTCTTTCTGTTGATGTGACAAATTGTATTAGAAAACCAAGGTAGACCAAATGAGGTCAGGATGTACAGTACCAATGACGGTTAAGTTCCATGTAGCACTGCTGTTTCCTCCTGTGATGTTATTTTGGGCTAAACAAACGTATTCTCCACTGCTGTTTAGTGAAAGAGAGTAAGCCTGATACACAGCGCCCTCTGCCACTTGAGAACCTTGGAAGAACCAGCTGTATTGACTGGCAGGTTGAGAGGAAGCAGAGCAGTTTAATGTCACATTAGAACCTACTTCAGCTATGGCTGGGCCAGAAATTACAGGGGACCACGGACCATCTAGATGATTAAGCAGAAAAAAAAAAACTTAATAATTAACAATTGGTTAAAAAAATATACAAGAATGAATTCAAATGATTTCAAATCAAAGCTACATTTAAGTAAGAATTCTAAGTAAATTTAGCTCACTTATGATTAACAATAGACATGAACTAAACATTTTAGAAAAAACACTTTAAGGGAAACTGACCTGCTTGTTTGAATGCTACATTTAAATAATAATTCAAAGCAAATTGAACTAATTAAAGGTTATTTTTTCAGCTTTATGTATCATTACAATAATGCATCAAGCTCAACAATGATCTAATCAGCCAATCATGTGGAAGCAGATGTTCACATCAAACACCAGACTGGGGAAAACCCTGACAAGTTTAAAACTGTAAATATATCATCATGTGTTTTATTAATCTTTAACGTCCAGTTCATGTGAACCTGTGCCCAGTTGAGCCTCATACTTCCTGTTCTTGGAACTTGATGACCAAACCCGCCAGAGGCAATGACGATGTAGTACACGCCTAATAAACGCATGATAATCATAGTTATACATTGTTTGATTTCATTTGACCTGGTGAGTGTGTGATAATCTGAGTAATAGGAAATTAGTGCCAACATATAATTGCACATATTCCTGTTTTGACCCCAGTTCCCAACCTATTCTTCGATACATTTAGGACATTGTGGAAGAGTGTGACGGGATCCTTAGCCTGAAAATCAGCAATTTCATAAACATTCAAAAAATTTAGCTAATACCTATAACCATGCCACAATCAAAGCAAATGAAATCACAGTTTTCTTTTATTCTGGTGTTTGTTGTAAACTTTTTGACCTGTACTGTATATGGGTGACCACACTTTGACCACATGATCGACTGATTGGGTAATTGCATGAACAAGCAGGTGTGGAGAAAAAACACAATTAGTTCCTAGAAATACAATCACTGGACACTTCATTAGGATATACAGTGAGTATAAACCTATGTCTAGTAACTACAGTATACATTTAAAGTCTACTACTGATCTGATGCAAATGAAAATATGTTATAAATCAGCAGGATATTTCCTCATATGCCCTCAGATGGAAAAGTGATTGAAAAGGTTAAGGAAATGTGGTATATGCTACTCACAGTTAACTATCAGAATGTACGCTGTGCTGGTCACATTGCTCACAGAATTGCTGGCTGCACACTGGTATTTTCCATTATCAGAGAGAGACAGCTGATTAAATGTAAGCGTCTTGTTTTGGTTGGAGAGAGAATGTCTGCTGTCAGGAAACAGGTACACGCCATCTTTTATCCAATAAACAGAGTCCACAGGTCCCGTGATGTCACAGGTCAGGGCAAACGAATTGTTGAATATTGGTGGTTCCCCAAGAGTCACAATTGGAACAGCAGATAATGGGTCTGTGAATAAAAAAAAAACTCAAATATGATATGGTAGTATAAATCATACACTAGCATAGATTTTTCCTGGAGTACTTTGTTGTACTTGTTGCATTATTTACAAGTTTAACATTTTTTAAATCTCACCAGTGATGTTGAGAGTTCTGGTGACTGTGTCATATCTGAGAGTCACAGTGTTTTGGGCAATGCAGACATAATCTCCTGTCTGGTTCTGTGAGATGTTGGTAAGCTGAAGGGTTGGGCTAAAAATATTTTGTGAAATGCCATTGTATGACCATTGGATTAATGCGGGAGGTACAGAGTCACAAGAACAGGACAAAGTGATGTTTGATCCTGAAATGTATTGCCTCATGTTTGGCAGAACTGTCATTGTCAGGTTGCTGGGACCATCTAAAAGGGTAAAAGTAGTTAGATCTATTCAACAGTGAACCAGATGAGATTAAAAAGAATAAAGTTCATAGAATAGAGTCAATGTGCACTGTTAAATAATAATTTATCACAGACACAGAGCTGAGGATCTTAGAATAATGCTATACTCACAGCTGACATTGAGATAAATTGGACTGCTTGCTCCACTGCTGAAGTTATTCGCCACAGAACAGTGAAAAGGCCCACTGTCATATCTTGTTACATTATTAACAATGAGACCACCTCCATTATTAATGAGTTGAGCATTGGCAGTTGTGACCTCTGAACTGCCATTATACCATGTGTAGACTAATGGGGTGCCACTGGCAGAGCAGGTGAATGTGACACTGTCATTAAACTCCACAAGGTTTGTGTTACTTACTGTCAGAGACACATTTGTGATTTTTTCTGAAGGTAAGAATATAAAAACACGTCATTTTCAGTTTTAGACTACAATTCACAGCCTATTCTGAACACTGATTTAATATACAGTGTGGGCCATTTATATGGATACACCTGAATAAAATGGGAATGGTTGGTGATATTAATGTCCTGTTTGTGGCACATTAGTATATGTGAGGGGGCAAACTTTTCAAGATGGGTGGTGACCATGGTGGCCATTTTGAAGTCGGACCTTTTTTTGTTTTTTCAATAGGAAGAGGGTCATGTGACACATCAAACTTATTGGGAATTTCACAAGAAAAACAATTGGTGTGCTTGGTTTTAATGTAACTTTATTCTTTCATGAGTTATTTACAAGGTTTCTCTTTGTTCACAGCCATTGACATGTCAAAGAGTTTAACATGTGATGAGCGGATAGAAATCGTGTTGATATCTGGTGAACGCAGTAACCGGGTCATTGCAGCAGATTTCAATGCAAGACACCCTACAAGACCACCCATCTCCCTTGCTACAGTTAGAAAACTGTTTGCTAAGTTTCGTGAAACTGGTTCAGTGTTGGATTTGCCAAAATGTGGACGCATGAAAACTGTCACTAATGAACAAACATCAGTGGCTGTCCTAGCTTCATTCAGCAAGAGCCCACAGCGTAGCACTCGTCGCATGTCACTGGAGAGTGGCATTAGTCGAACATCCCTTCGGCGGATATTAGCTACTCGCAAATGGCACCCTTACAAACTCCAGCTACTGCAGCATCTCAACGAGGATGACCCAGATCGGCGCACACAATTTGCAGAATGGGCAAAACAAAAATTGGAACAGGACCCTCAGTTCACGCAGAAGATTTTGTTCAGTGATGAGGCAAACTTTTATGTGAATGGTGAAGTTAACAAACAAAACCACCGCTATTGGTCTGACACTAACCCACATTGGATAGATACCTCCAAGACTGTTGGAACAAAAAAAAGTGATGGTATGGTGTGGTATATGGGGTACAAAGATAGTGGGGCCATTCTTCATCAATGGAAACCTCAAGGCCACTGGATATTTGAAATTGCTACATGATGATGTGTTTCCCTCTTTATGCACTGAAGCTGGCACATTCCCTGAGTTTTTCCAGCAAGATGGTGCACCACCACATTATGGGTGTCAGGTCCGAGCATTAATAGATGAACAGTTTCCTGAAAAGTGCATTGGTCGTCGTGGGCCAGTTGAATGGTCCTGAGGGATTTATTTCTAATTTTCCTTAATCTTTTATATGAATATGGTACAATCATTAAGAATGGATTTATGTCAGCGTGATCTTAGTAAGTGTCCTTGTTTACTTAGTAAGTGCTCCTGTTTACTTAGTTCTCACATGATGTTTTTAACCTTGATTGTATTTTTCTACCATTGTTTTTCCATTTCTTGGCCTTGGGTCGATGTTTACATCTTAGTATAAAATGGGTGTTTTGCTATTTATGTTGGGATTTCATTGCCCAGGCTGACTGATTGACGCTTGCAAGCAAAATAAACTCTCTTCTCCAGCTGAACCCTGGCTCTGAGTCTCCTGATTCCTTGGTCATCTAATGCTCTGGTCATTTCCAGAAGATTCTATTTTTATTTACAACAATCCTGGCGACTCCGGTGGGACAGTAGTGGTCTCCGTCTGACAACTGTGACGTGACGACTGATCCAGACGACAACATCATCATCATCAGTTCTGACTCTAGTCCCTGGAGGTCCTGTGCATGACAGCACGGGTGAGTTCCATCCTGTAAAAAAAAAATCCTTGCTGCTAGATGATTGTGGAGGAATCAGTAAAAGTAAAAGTCTAACGTGTAGTTTTCTCAGTACTGAATGAGTTAGCCTTAATATTGTTCGACAATATGGCAACGTGTTTTCGGGATCCTAAGTGTGACGGTCGGCGGTCCTCACTAGTTTGTGAATCCCTGCCCTATGCTGATGATTCCTGTTTTGAGAAGGAAATGGGGCAGTTGTTGGATAAATTGTGTACCAAGAAAAAGTTGAAGCTTCCAGAAGATTCTATTTTTATTTACAACAGCCCCCAAGGTCTCCCGATCTGACCCCCTTAGACTTTTATCTTTGGGGTCATCTGAAGGCAATTGTCTATGGTGTGAAGATACAAGATGTGCAGCACCTGAAACTACGGATACTGGAAGCCTGTGCTGGCATTTCTCCTGCGGTGTTGCTATCAGTGTGTGAAGAGTGGGAGAAGAGGGTTGCATTGACAATCCATCACAATGGGCAGCACATTGAACACATTTTATAAGTGGTCAGAAACTAGTAAATAACTCATGAAAGAATAAAGTTACGTTAAAACCAAGCACACCATTGCTTTTCTTGTGAAATGCCAAATACGTTTGATGTGTCACATGACCCTCTTCCTATTGAAAAAACAAAAGTTGGATCCAAGATGGCCGACTTCAAAATGGCCACCATGGTCACCACCCATCTTGAAAAGTTTGCCCCCTCACATATACTAATGTGCCACAAACAGGACGTTAATATCACCAACCATTCCCATTTTATTAAGGTGTATCCATATAAATGGCCCACCCTGTACATCAGTTTAGTAAAAAAAGTACTAAAACTCAATGTTTATACAGTGTATTTAGATCTCATTATGGCTATTATCTATTTTTTTATTGCAATGAAGAATTGGTTCACAGAATCTCAGAATATTTACAAGTTTAAAATATAATAAAATGATTTTCCACCCTTCCTGATACATGTTCAGGGTTGTGATGTCTTCTAAATAAATAAGATAGGAATTGGCAAATGACGATCGACACGTGTACACTGGAAGTGAGTAATGGTAATATTGTATTTTTATAAGAGAGCCCATAAGAACATCTATGACTACCATACTAACCCTGTACTATTCCCACCTTCAACAGATTTGCTCTTATAAGTGTACAAGATAAGCATGTCAGTGTTTGAATACAGTTACCCTATATGAAATAAGTATGAAATAAACATCAAAATAATCTTATTTGATTTTTAACATATTTCCCCCTTTTTTTTTTTTTTTACACATTTCTCATGTAATTAATTTTTATAAAATATTTTCTGTAAATTGGCCATACACTTGTTTTACAAGTTTGATTCCAACTTTTTGATTCCAACATTCAAAACTATTACTAAATTCTTTTTGTTGTATGTGTTTAGAAACTTACCCTGAACCGACAATTGAAGTCCCACATTTATAGTCGGGACAAATGCTTGCAGCACAAAGAGGCCAGAATCACTCACTTGTACCGAGAACAGAGTGATCTGACTTGTGGATGTGTTGAATGAAATTCGCCCTGTGTAACTGTCATTCACTACAAAACCACCTGGGTAAAAAGTCACCAGGATGTTCCCACCTAACAACCAATTTCCAACAGTGATGTTCATCTGAGGATTTAGAGTAATAGTGACATTTTCTCCAACAGCCAGAGGATTCGCAGATGGAATCAGACTCACAGAGGTGACTCCTGAAAGAGGAAATTTTTACATATATTAAGCTTAAAAATATAAGTTAATATTGTATGTTAATAATTACATTTGGCAGATATGAAAGTGGTACTGCTAAAATGGTTATTCTACCATCATATATACTATAACATTGCTATCTGTCTACAATAAACATTATTAGAATAGAACACAAAAAGGTGTCACCATTTAATTTCCAGCATCTTTATTTAACATCAAAATTGAAGTTTATTATAATATCCTTAGGTACTTTATGTGTTTTTATTGTTTTCCCCTCATAACTTAAGGTACACAGCAAAATCCTTAGTCTTGAATGAACACCCAGAGTGTTGATTTAACACTTTCAGAGTACATTCGTGACCATTAGGTCATATATAAACACTTGGGGTGTTAAATCAACACTCTGGGTGTTCATTCAAGACTAAGGATTTTGCTGTGTACTAATCAATTGAGTCAATATTACTCACTAATATGATAAATGATGAATGATGTGCAGATTTTGTATGACCTGCAGTCATGTGTAAAAGTTAGTGTCCCTTTATTTTAATTCCCCCTTAAAAAAAAAAAAAATTTACATACTAAAACACTTCTAATTGTTGCAGCTCTTAGTATTAGGCAAATGAAAACTCAGGTAACAAAAACATATAACTTTTTTCATCGTGCCATTGAGGGGGAAAAACATGCAGGCAATACTATTGTAAGTTCCCCGATACTGCTTACAAAAGAGGATAAATTGCCTCCAGGTGACCCTAATCATCAGTCCTTGACTAACTGATCATCAACAGGAGCAGACCTCTATAAAACATAGGTTTTGGCAGTTTACTGGTCTGGTGCATTCCAGTGTGTATTATTACAAGGCCAAGTGGGAAAGGCATAAGCAATGGTTTTGGAGAAGTGTTTACAATGGTTATTTAAAAAATTCAAAACCATATGGAATTTAACATTCTGCAGTGAGAAATATTATTGACAAGCGGAAAGCATTCAAGACATTTGCTAATCTTGAATGGATGTCACAGCATATTCACCTCAAGGTCAGACCCTGCTGTCCTCAAAGAAATACAAAAAAAAAAAACCCAAAAACACAAGAGCTACAGTACATCTCAGAATCTACAGGCATCACTGTGCATGTTAAAAGTTAAAAAACATGACAGCCTAGTTTAAAAAAGACTAACAAATATTTTAAAGGGTTAAAAAACGTCTTCTGTGGACAGATGAAACAAAATGGAGTCGTTTGGCAGCAGGTTTGGCAAAACCCAAACAACATTTCAGCATGGTGGTGAAGGGGTGATTATTTGAACTTGGACAGCTTGTAGTCAATGAATTGACTAGGTACTCCTCTATATATCAGTGCATCAGAGAGACAAATATAAGGCCATCTATCCGACAGCTAAAACATGGTTAAAACTGGATCATGCAACTGGCCAATTGTCTGAATCATGTTAGTAAATCTGCATCGGAATGGCTGCAAAATAAAACCATCACGGTTTTGAAATGGCCTAGTCAAAGTCTAATTAAGATACTGTGGCAGGACTTAGAGATGTGCATAAGCGAAAACCCAAAAACCTCAAAGAACCAAAACACTGTTGTGAAGAAGAATTGACCAAAACGATGGAGACTAATAAAGTCATACAGGAAAGTTATTGCTGTTAAAGCTGTATCTACATGCCATTGAATCATGGGGGGTCCTTAGTATTATTTTTTCTTTTTGGCTTTATTTTTGTTAAATAAATAATGGCATGGTGGAAAAAAGGTATATGTTCTTGTTTGTCTCAGATTGTGTGATCACAGGATTTTTATGTTGTTTTATAAACTTTGATGTCCATTTTATTAGTCTGTCCAGGGTGGCAATCCTTTGCAGGGCACACACATACACACACTATGGGCAATTAGGCCAGGTAGCCTAAACTGTATGTTTTTGGATTGTAGGAGGAAACCCACCAAGCACAGGAGAACATGTTAACTCCATGCACACAGACCAATGGCGGGAATTGAACCCTCAGCCCTGGAGATGTGAAGAGGTGTGAACCCAAATGAGAAATCTAGCATAAAACTGGGCAAATCTGCCACAGAGACGTTTGACATGATTTGACAAGTTTAAGGAGATTCTGCAATAGATCATTCGGGCTGTTTTGCTTCAAGAGCAGAAGAATCGGGATCTGGAGAATGGGAAAACTTTCAAGGAGCTCAACCCTCGCAAATGTCGAAACCATGCATGATAGTTGGAAAACAATCCACAACATTACTGCCATTGTTGTGTGTCATACAGAACAGTCCAGACAATCCTCACATGTGATTTGAACATGCACCCTAACCCTGCCAGGTTTGCTCGCGGGCTGCAGACGGAGCCTCAAATCAAAGTCTGCCAAGAACTCCATCAGCATGCAAATTGATGACCCGTCAATGTTGAGGATCATTACTGATGATGAAACTTGGGTGTTTGGGGATAACGCTGAGACGAAGCAACAGTTTTCACAGGGGAAGAGTCCATCATCTCCATGATCATCCATCATCTCTCAAGGCAAGCATGGAACAAGTGCATGCTCTTCGTCTTTTTCGACATTTGCAGCATTGTGCATCGAGAATTCATCCCCAGGGGCCGGACCATGAATAGCGAACTCTACTACTACGGTTTTAAGGCGTCTGAGGGAAGACATACGACAAAAGCAACTGGAACATTTTTAATACCCCTAAGAAATACATTAGCATTATTAGCATTGTCATTTTTTAACTTTACTTTGTGAAGTGTTTTAACAAAAATAAAACACTGGTAGTAAACCCACGGTAGTAAACAACAGATTCAAATGACAAAGTTGGTATCATTGTTCTCCACACCACCTTCTTTATGTATCTAATTAAATTGTATGTAATTAATTAAAATCTCAGTTAATATTGGTCATTATATATAATAGAGGACTCTACATAAAAAAGTATAGAAATAAACTGATTTAGCTAAGAAGTTAATTTTAGTAATGCCTATAAAAATACTGGATCTGAAAGGGATATGAGAAAATAAATACTTCATATGTACAGTATAAGCAACATTAATTTTTAAACCATACATAATAGCAATAATAGACTGAACACATATTAGGATGTTAATATTAGAAATACCTGTTATGTAGACTGTGATGAAAAAGGCAAAGCAACAGAAACATTTAGACTCCATTTTTTAGACCTCACTCCTTACTTGCTTCCTTAAAGTTCCTATGTAAGATGTGTGCCAGGGGTTTGGTCAAGTAAAAGATAGCTGCTGCTCGTGTGTATGCTGAAATACATCAGCAAATGTTTGTACAGTTGTTACAAAAGAATTATGTGATACCTTGCATGCACGCGCACACACACACACGCACACACACTCACACACACACACGCACACGCACACACACACACACAGCAAGGTGTGTAGGCTATATTGTTAATAGGAACCTTATCATTAGTCAAACTCTCCACCAATCACAGTCCACAAATCTCATGGTAGTCATGGGGGAGAACTGACCTGATATGTCTATAGTGTGTATTTGCACAAGATGAGCCATTGGTTTTTGCTTTGTGTCTGCTGGCCAGCTTGTGTTGTAACTACTGTATGTAATATCTAACTATAATAGCCTCTGAGTCTAGATGTAAGTAGGAGCTTTGGACTGCTAAAGCAAGGAGGATACACACACACTAACCTCAGCCTTGTCAATTCTTTTTTACTGTTTAGAATGTTTAAAAAAAAAAAACATTTGTAGAGCAGTCTATACAGAATCATAGTACATAACAAGTAATAAATGTACTAAGTTTTATTAAGGATTAAAAAAACATTATTATATAAGAGTATTGGGGGGAATATAATATAGCTATAAGTTTTTAATCAAACATTGACAGTAATTGCACTTACTTAAAAACACTCTGACAGAATAATTTACAAAATGTAAATATTTTGACACTTTGTATAAAGGAAAGATGTCAGAATACCATTGTGAGAATTAACTTCGATTCAGGTAAATTTTATTTATATAACTTTTTTTTAACAATAAACATTGTCACAATGCAGTTTTACAAGAAATTTACAGTATATAACGCTGAACATAAATATATATTCTAAACATGAATGTTAAATGTATAAATATATTCCCTAATGATCAAGCAAGAGGGGATATTGATGAAAAAAACTCCATGCGATGACATGAGGACAGGACCTTGAGAGGAACCAGACTCAAAAGGGAACCTGTTCTCAACCGGGTGAGATAATAAATGATCGCTTTCTATAACTGTATACTCTATAGTCAAAAGGGGTAATTGTGTAAACAGGAAATTATGAGCTTATGAACAACTTATCAGTATATGCACAAACGTCATTTCTGAATTCAGTTCTCAGCTTAAGCTTGATATCAAACTGAAGTTAATAATAATAACAAATATAAAATATAAATATTTTATAATAATAAAGTTCAATAATAGAGACTTGTAAGACTGATCTTAACAATTCCGGTCAAAAAAAAAATCCACAGCCATCTTTACAGTTTCTATGTGGTACCATCCATGTAAGGCCATCTTTATAAGCAGCAAGTTATTTTCAAATGATAAATATTCCAAGCAGAAGTAGGGCAGAGGGACTTCTCCAAAGTCTGTATTGCTTTGTTGTACAATCTATTATTCTGTAAATTTGCAGTGTTTTATGTGACTTGTTTTACACCAAGTTAAATGTGTAGGTGGGTTTCAAGATTTTAACCAATGAGAAAGAAAAAAGATTTTCTGACGGAAAGCAATGACTAAGTACATTTTCAGTCTGCATTTACAAGGGAGTAGGCATTTATTGAAACCTGTGGAAAGGTTTGGCTCTTTCTATATTACTAATATTTTATTCAGATATGATCACTTAGTGCTTTGTTATCTGAATAAAATAATTTTCACTTTTGATTTTATGGGTGTTTTTGTGGGCGATTCCTGCTTTGGGTCTGGGTGTGTGGCATGTTCTCCCTGTGCATGGTGGGTTTCCTCTGGGTACTCCGGTTTCCTCCCACAGTCCAAACACAGGTTAGGTTAATTGGCATTCCCAAATTGCCGATAGTGTGTGTCTGTGTGTGTGTGTGTGTGTGTGTGTGTGTGTGTGTGTGTGTGTGTGTGTGTGTGTGTGTGTGTGTGTGTGTGTGAACAACATTAAACCTTCAAAAGGAATTGTATGAATACAATCAATGCCCAACATTCAATCGATTTCTTTGAGGTAAATAGTTACCTAAACCTGTAGTGCTTGCATAATCACTCTAAGAGCCTGTTTTAAATACTTCATACTAAAAGCATGATCATTTATTTGGTTGCCATGCTTGGCATGCATGTATAGTTTATCCTCAGTATCTTTCATGTTCTGGCACTGTTATCAAATAGTTGGTTATAATAGCACATTTTTCATAAGCACACACCCAAAGAGTTTGCTAATTAAAGATCGGTCAGTGCTTTATCATGGCGCGTGTTAAAGTTTATTCAGAGTTTCAGGAAAGCTGGCATACACCCTGAATAGGACACAAGTTCAGACAGTAACCTAAGTTTATGAGCAAATATAAGACCTTGCAGCTTTGATGTAGCATCACTAATTACACTTCCCAAAACATATAGCAGTGTATTTGAATTTGGCTCCAAAGTACTTTAAAATTAAAAAGTGACTAAAAACATTATCTCCATGTTTTATTCCGAGTACGATTCGTCATCTTGAAGTTCGCAAACATATTACCACTTGTGGTAGAAATGTATTAAAGAACTTGGTGATGTGATGTGATATGATGCGATGCGATGTGATGTAAATCATTTCATATCACTTATCCTATGTAGAGGGTCGCAAGGTGGGATATACCCTGGACAAGGTGCCAATCCACTGGCAAAAAGTGCTTGCATAATCACTCACAGAACCACATACATGCTAAAAATCCTAATCTGCATGTTTTTGGACTGTGAGAAAAAATGAGCACCCAGAGGGAACCCACCAAAAGCATGGGAAAAACATGCAAACTCCACAAACACAGATAGAAATCGAACCCTTGACCACAGAGGTGCAAGGCAATAGTACTAACCACTACGTCACTGTGCCAACCATTATATTATATTATATTATATTATATTATATTATATTATATTATATTATGTATTTCACATATTACACATAGTGCATTAAAATTGTGTTATTTAAAAATTAACACTATCACACAATGTTGAGTAAGAGTGTTGCAAAAACAAATGGTTATTTGCATTTTGTACATTAAAGTTTTGCAATTGTTTACTCAACATCTGTTAGGCGTGACTCATCCAAGACTGTGTGAGATTAATTAGTTTCTATTGCTGTTGAAAACGTTCCACTCCAAGGTGGTGATTTTGCTGTTGTATTAGTGTGTTGTATTCCGTTGTCCTGTTATGCTTATAAAAAGCAGTTGATGGCCTCATATTACCTACACTTACAATTATTAATAAACTAAAGTGAAATAATGTATAATTTGAAGCTTATTTTGTGGAGTTTATTTTGTGGAAATATTACATCCAATTGAGGAGGGTGTTGATGAAAATAAGTAATTCTATTCTATATAATTCTATAAGTATTCTATTATATTGTTTAGAAACCAAAAACTTGACCTGTAATACTTTTCCTCAGTTGTCAGCACCAGATTAATATAACCTCTGAAATATCACTGGTCTTCCAGTTTTTGGTGTTATATAAGCTAAATTTTGAGAAACAATTTTTTCAGTCATGCTGAAATATTAATTGAAAATGTAATTCCCAACATCATTCATTAATGAGCCATCAATTAAAAAAAGTCAGATGTTTTAGATTAACTGTAAGTCTAATCATTATCATCATCAACATCTATTCTATGTCAAACCAAGTTTTGGATGCAAATACCATACTGCTGTCCAGATATAAGAATTGTATAGGACACCTTTAACCTTTTGTCAAATCAATCACACAAGCATGTGAGTTCAAATTAATTGCTAGTTTCGATGCAATGACAGTGTCACCCCTATCACACTTACTACAAACCATTTTCAGCTCCAGCTTAATAATAAAATAAAAAATTATATTTGATTAGTTTGACAAAAAAGCTAACTGGTGCATTTTATACTGATGGAGAATATATTGTGCATTCATTTTCATTTTTTTTTTTTTTTTGGAAAGAAACAATTTTGTCAATATTATTTGGGTTATGAATGTTGTGTGATTTTTTAAATCTATCATTCCACCTCCCACAGCTTTGTCACAATAAATGTTGCCTCTAACAAGTATGAACCTTATAACCACCAGCTTCTAGTACACAGCATGACGCATTTCCTGACGCATACAGTACCTGTCATTTATTACGGGAGTGACCGCAACAGCAGGAACAGGGAGTAAACCTCCTAGTGTTTTCCACAGGAAATCACTTAGCTTCAACAATCATGTGACAGAAAGAAGCAAAAAAAAGTTTGCTAAAAAAAAAAAATCAGGCAGATACAGTATGTGTCATGCTTTCCCTTAAAACATGAACGTATGAAGCTTCTAAAATAAGATTCTATAGTCATTTATAAATTATATGTTTAGGAATAGACAACCTTGTGTTTCAAAGAATAATAATGTGCCTCGAAATGAGTAAAGGTTTGCAAATGGCATTAGGTCTTTCTGCTGTCAAAGTGTTTTACAAACAGGTTACTGCGTGACATAACCTGGAAATTACAAATAAAATGTAACAAATAAAATGAAACACTTTTCATCGGTAATACTGCTCAGCCAGCAAATAAATAAACTAACAAATAAATAAATAAATCTGTCACGAGCAACGAGGGATAAACAGAAAAGCCTTAGCAGTTAGCCCATGTAGCGTGGACGGTAAAGTAGGCTGGATAACCACTCGATTAGTTTAAGAACTCTCTTACACGAAGAGCATTGGTGAAGTGATGAAGAATTTGAGCTGGGAGGTGTGGAATACCGGATGGATCCGGAGCGCCGCAGGCAGCTGGAGCCGGTAGGTGACAGGATTGATACGGAGGGTGATGCGGTATGGACCGATGAACATGGGTGATAGCTTCTTGGATTCAGTATGGAGGTGCAGGTTTCTCGTAGACAGCCATACTTTGTCACCTACATTGTACAACCGTCCCGGAGGGTGTCGACGGCGATGTTGCGTGGTGTAGCGATGGTTGGCACGATGAATGGCGGTGTTGGCTTGACTCCATAGCCATCGACACCTTCGGACCAACTGTTGGGCCAATGGTACATCGACCTCTGGTTCTTGGTGTTCGAACATCGGAGGCTGGAAACCGTGGCATATCTCAAATGGGCTTAGGTTGGTGGCGGTGGAGACATGGAGATTATGTGAAAGTTCTGCCCAAATGAGATAGCGGGCCCAGGAGCGCTGATGATCGGCGACGATGCACCTCAGGTAGCACTCCAGTTGTTGGTTTGTCCGTTCCGTCTGACCGTGAGGATGGTATCCAGATGACAGACTGCAGGTGGAATTGATCAGACGGCAGAAGGCCTTCCAGAACCGTGCCATGAACTGAGGCCCCCTGTCTGAGACGATGTCCTTGGGGAACCCATGCAAACAGACTACGTGTTCTAAAATCAGCTTGGCTGTCCTTTTAGCTGACAGGATGCACAGCTTTGGAGGACCGATCTATGATGGTCAGAATGGTGTTTTTTCCCTCGGCGACCGGCAGGCCCATGATGAAATCGAGGGCAATGTGCGTCCAGGGCCGACGAGGGACGGGGAGTGGTTGGAGCTCCCCGGCGGTTGGTTGGTTGGTGGTCTTCGCCATGGCGCACACTGGGCCCGCCTGGACGAACTCTTTGATGTCTTTAGTCATTGTGGGTCACCAAAAGGAGCGCGGCATGAATGTTTGGGAGCGCCTCACGCCCCGGTGGCCGGAGAACGGAATGCAGTGGCCCCATTGGAGGACCTCGCTTCTTAGGTCATGGGGTACGTAGAGTCGTCCAGGTGGCATACCTGCCAGTTCGGTCTCCATGGCCTGTGAAGACTCTCGTCTTCAAATCCCAACAGAGTGGTGCGATGATTTTGGATGGTGGGAGAACCGGCGTGGGGTCTGCCCGGGGGGTGTAACCGGGCGGTAAGACAGATGGAAATTATACTGTTCAAAGAACAGTGCCCACCGCGCCTGTCTTGGATTAAACTGTTTCAAACTCTGGATAGTGATTAGATTTTGTAAGACCTCCACAACGAACGATTTGGTGGCGTCGGGGTGAAGGAGAATCGGAGCAGTGGTGAATCAGTGGCAGAGTTCATAAAATGCAGAGATGGCAGCAGAGTTAAGGTGAAAGTGATAAGAAGATGGTCGGGTCAGGGCGGTTAAGGGAGCTGCAACTGTACTGTAGTCCCGGCTTCTGCAGGTCCATGGCCACACCCTGGGGCGAGATGACAAAACTCAGGAATGTGGTGGAGCGCTTGTGAAAAGCGCACTTCTCCAACTTACAGTACAATTGATGGGCGAGCAATCTCCTAAGTACCGCTCTGACATGCTGGATGTGTTCGTTGACGGAGTGGGAGCAGATGAGAATATTGTCCAGGTAGACGAAGACCCATCTTCCGTGCATGTGTCTCAGGACATCGTTAATGAACTGTTGAAAAACTGCAGGTGCGTTGCAAAGTCCAAATGAAATGACCAGGCTCTCATAATGTCCAGTACGTGTGATGAAGGCCGTCTTCCACTCATCACCCTCTCTGATGCGCACCAAGTTGTAGGCGCTCCGGAGGTCCAACTGTGTGAAAATGGTGGCACCAGAGAGGGCGTCCAGGGCAGAGTTGGTAAGAGGCAGTGGGTGACGATTCTTGACTGTGATGTTGTTAAGCCCCCGATAGTCAACACAGGGGCGTAAATCACCATCCCCCTTCTTCACGAAGAAGAACCCCGCGGCGGCAGGCAAAGAGGAGGGCCGGATGGTACCTTGGCGGAGGGTGGTGGAGAGTGAGTAGAGATGGCCGCGAGGAGGGATGGAACCAGGCTGAAGGTCGATCACCAGGTCGTAGGGGCGATGAGGAGGCAGGTGGGTGGCGCGTTGCTTACAGAACACTTCAGCCAGGTCCCGATAGGTGGCCGGGATGGCGTTGGTGGCGAGATCGGGGGCCTCGGACTCCCTAGAACACGTCCGAGCCGGAGCCCGTAGGCAAAGTTCAGTACAAGCCGGCCTGATGTTTGTTGATTGTGATGGTGATCGGTTGGGTCTGGGAAGTGATGGGACTGGAGGAGAGGGGCCGACCATCTACAGAGGTGATCCGAACCGGCTGGGATAATGCCTCGACTTCCACCCCCAGTTCCTTGGCATAAGAAGAGTCAATGAAGTTACCTGCAGCACCAGAAACGATGAACGCGGCACTTCTGACCCGTGTGTGGCCAAATTGGAGGTGTACCTGAACCATGAGGCGAGAGATGGAGGGAGCCTGGTGAAACCTGGGAACGGCCTGGCCGTTTCCCGGGCGAAGAGGGCATATGGCTCTATGATGCGCCTCCGACCCACAATAGGCGCAGAGTCCTTCTCTCTGAAGCATCGTTCTCGCTCTGCAGCATTCAAGGAGGCGCGTCCTAATTGCATGAGTTCCCCGCCTCCTGTGTCAACCATGGCAAGAGGTGGAGATCCGACGAGTGTCATGGCGGTCGTGTTGAAAGCTGGTGGTCGGGGCGTGGAGTGAGAGAAAGATGGCATGATGGGTGGCAGGGTCCGGGGGGCTGGCCTCGGACGGGAGAGCAGGAGCTGGTCAATCCGGAGGGTGAGTTGGATTAGTCCCTCCAGCGTGGTCGGAAGCTCCCGTCCGGCGAGTTCATCCTTAATACGTGAAGCCAGTCCCTCATAGTAGGCCTCTGGAGGGCGGCATCTCCCCAGGTGGTCTGTACGGCGAGAGTGCGGAAATCTGATGTGTATCGGCTCACGGACGACCCTCCCTGCCGCAGATGATACAATTTCATGTCGGTCTCCACCTCAGCAGCAGGATGTTCGAATGTGAGCTTTAGTTGACGGGTGAATTCTCCATATGAATAAGCAGTATCTGAATCTGATCGGAGAACCGCCGTGGCCCACTCAGCTGCCTGCCCGGATAGCAACGAGACGCAGTCGGTCTTGCTACATATGTTTATTATTTATTCAATTTATTTATATTTATTAGCATTATATATTTATTATTTATTATAGACATGGCTGAGGGGAAGCAGTTCTAAAGTTTGTCCCAGTTACATGCTGGAATGACGTCACAGAAAAATTTTAATGATACAACTGAAATAAGGCAAAATTGCAGTTAAGCTATCAATGATTAACCAGTATTTACCAGTACAGACCAATGTTCCTAGCAGCACAGGCTTAACAATGGACAAAACTAATATTTGGTGTGCAGGATTAAGACTGTATCTCTGACAGGAGGATCAAAGGGCACCGACAAAAAGACAATGTTATCATGCAATACAAAGCAAACAGTTCTGTAAAAGAAAAAAAATCTTAATAAACTAATAATTACACCTTTACTATTTTTGATCAAATATGTACAGATGTCTATATATTTATATATATTTTTATGCATCTTAATTTTTTATTATTTAAACCTACTGACTGAAAGGTTCAGTTTTGGAAGCCCTAGTTTTTCGGAATGCACTTGAACATTCATACAGAGACTTCTCTCTGTATCAGGTGTGTACATGTGCCTGTCTTCCCTGAGTTATGCGTTGAAATGATTGAAAGCCCTTTTGTTTAATGGGTGTGATTTTTACTCCTATTGTATGAATGTAGTATTGCTTTGTACAAGTCTATTATGTGTGTGTGTGTGTGTGTGTGTGTGTGTGTGTGTGTGTGTGTGTGTGTGTGTGTATTTAGCTGTGACTCTATCTTTGTCATACAACTATTTCTCACTTGTTTTTGGTAATTTTGGTAAAACATATATAGTACTATACAGCACTCACATCATTGTCAGGTTCTGTAACATTCCTGTGGATTTACTGCTTTACTTAAATCACTATGGATTACAAACATCTTCTATTTTAGCTCACTGTATGGTAATGTGGTAATGATTAATTATGGACTGTAAGGGTCTGCCCCTAGAGGGCACTGTGGACATGTGTGTTTAGTTTTTTGTAGTTATAAACTAATCATTACACCTTTACTATTTTTGATCAAATATGTACAGATGTCTATATATTTATATATTTTTTTATGCATCTTAATTTTTTATTATTTAAACCTACTGACTGAAAGGTTCAGTTTTGGAAGCCCTAGTTTTTCGGAATGCACTTGAACATTCATACAGAGACTTCTCTCTGTATCAGGTGTGTACATGTGCCTGTCTTCCCTGAGTTATGCGTTGAAATGATTGAAAGCCCTTTTGTTTAATGGGTGTGATTTTTACTCCTATTGTATGAATGTAGTATTGCTTTGTACAAGTTTATTATATGTGTGTGTGTGTGTGTGTGTGTGTGTGTGTGTGTGTGTGTATATGTGCGTGTATTTAGCTGTGACTCTCTATCTTTGTCATACAACTATTTCTCACTTGTTTTTGGTAATTTTGGTAAAACATATATAGTACTATACAGCACTCACATCATTGTCAGGTTCTGTAACATTCCTGTGGATTTACTGCTTTACTTAAATCACTATGGATTACAAACATCTTCTATTTTAGCTCACTGTATGGTAATGTGGTAATGATTAATTATGGACTGTAAGGGTCTGCCCCTAGAGGGCACTGTGGACATGTTTGTTTAGTTTTTTGTAGTTTTGTGTGTAGACTCAGTTTCCCAGAAGACACCTCACCTCGGTCAGGTGATTGAACTCACCTGAACCGAGGTTGCTCATTAAAGTGGTTATAAATAGCTGGTTGTTCTGGGAAACTGAGTCGAGCATTATAAACGTCAAAGATGGCATTATGTTTAGTTCTGTTTGGTTTTGAATTGTTTTGCTGTGAGTTGATTTATGTTTGTGTATTTCGTGGTTGGGGTTGGCTGAGTGGTGAGCAGGCGTGTGCTGGTATGTGTGTGTGTGTGTGTGTGTGTGAGTTAGATATGCTCATATGAGCCAGTGTGTGTGTGATACACTCATAGGAGCCGGTAGAAGTCTGGTTCGCTGTTAGAAGCGGCAGTATGTGTGAGAGGCGCTCATAGGGACCAGTGTGTGTGTGATGCGCTCATAGGAGCCGGTAGAAGTCTGGTTCGCTGTTAGAAGCGGCAGTATGTGTGAGAGGCGCTCATAGGAACCAGTGTGAATGTATGGAGTGCTATTAGAGGCACGAGTGTCAGTGGTTAGCTCATAGGAGCGAGTGTGAATGTATGGAGTGCTATTAGAGGCACGAGTGTTTGTGGTTAGCTCATAGGAGCGAGTGTGAATGTATGGAGTGCTATTAGAGGCACGAGTGTCTGTGGTTAGCTCATAGGAGCGTGTATGAATGTATGGAGTGCTAGTAGAGGCGCGAGTGTTTGTGGTTAGCTCATAGGAGCGTGTGTGAAAGTATGGAGTGCTATTAGAGGCACGAGTGTCTGTGGTTAGCTCATAGGAGCGTGTATGAATGTATGGAGTGCTAGTAGAGGCGCGAGTGTTTGTGGTTAGCTCATAGGAGCGTGTGTGAAAGTATGGAGTGCTATTAGAGGCACGAGTGTCTGTGGTTAGCTCATAAGAGCGTGTGTGAATGTATGGAGTGCTATTAGAGGCACGAGTGTCTGTGGTTAGCTCATAGGAGCGAGTGTGAATGTATGGAGTGCTAGTAGAGGCACGAGTGTGTGTGACTTGCTCATAGGAGCGCGTGTGAATGTATGGTTCTCTATTCGATGTGCGAGTGCGTGTGATTCGCTCATAGGAGCGTGGGTGCGTGTATGGTTCTCTATTCGATGTGCGAGTGTGTGTGATGCGTTCAGAGGAGCGTGTATGGTTCTTTGTTAGAAATGCGGGTGTGTCTAATTCTCTAACCCGCAGTATGAGAATGTGTGTGGCGCTCAAAGGTAATAATTAATAAAGGTGTAGAGGTTTCCATCATACATGCATATACATTTAAGGGATTTTTATCTCTATGTACTGTATAGATGGATGAATTTGTTTTGAAAAATGTGGCATTTTCTGAAAGCATTTTTTTCTATTTTGACCAATGGTAGGATTTTTTTTTTCACTGAACAAGCAAGGTAATGCACAAATGTCTTAATCATGCAATCTGTATAATGTAGATGTGTTCATAAGCTGTGATTATTAAGGTGGTCTTGTTCTCATCCCAGGACTATACTGTCTGGCCAAAAAACTGAACTGTCTTTGATGACGACACACAATTGTGGTGGCATTATTTTGATAAAACTTATGCAATGTCACACATTTATTTCCATGGAGTTTCTCTCCAAGATTTTCTATTGATGAAGATAGAGTTGGACCGACACAAACAGTAAAAGAGGTTTGACATTTGCACTGGGTGCCAAACATTTTTTACTGACATTGGTACACATTCCAACTACTGTGTGGCATGTTATAGTACACTGATCAACCATAACATTATGCCCCCCCTCCCCCCCAGGCACCAAAACAGTAAAGAGCTGCAGTATTAGAGTTGCTATGACCCAGTTGTCTACCCATGACAATTTGGCCCTCCTGACGCTAGCTACATTTTCAATCTCATTACAAAGGCAACTGGAAGTGTGTGGGACAAATTAGGCAGCAAATGAAACTTTTCTCCCTGAAATTGATGTGTTGGAAGTAAAAAAAAAAAGCAATCATAAGGATTTGAGTGTACTACCAAATGTAATCAAAGGAAGGAAAAGCGGTGAACTGGCAACAGGGTCATGTGTGGCCAAGACTTACTGATGCACATGGGGAGAGAAGGCTGGCCTGTGTAGTCCGATCCAATTGAAGCACTAGTGTAGATCAAATTAATGAAAGGTTAATGCTGGTTATGATAGATAGGTGTCAGAACTCACAGTGTATCACTCCTACAGTGGCAAAAGGGGGGACCTACTAAATATTAGGCAGGTGGTCATAATGTTATGGCTGATCAGTGTATGGAGCATGCTATAAAGGCAAACCAAATATATATATATATATATATATATATATATATATATATATATATATATATATATATATATATATATATATATATATATATATACAGTATATATATATATTCTAATGAGTTTTGTAATTTTATAACACATGGGCTTATGTGTTTCTTAATCAACCATTTGTTCTGACACTTGCCACACCCAGGCCTGATTACTGCTAGACTTGCTTAATCAAGAAATCACTTAAATAGTACATGTCTAACAAAGTGAGGCATGCTCAAAATGCAACACAATCTAAAGAAATTTAAGAACAGATGAGAAGCAATGTAATTGACATATATCAGTCTGGAAGGGGTTGCAAATTACAAAATTACCAAGAGTACAATGACGACTCATCCAGGAACTCATAAAAGGACCCAAAACAACATCTAAAGAACTGCAATCTATCCTGTTCTGCATCACAGGTTTACTCACTTTGCATGCATACTTCAGGTCAGTTTAATGTCAGGCTAATGATTACATATCCAACTACAAAAGGAAGCCATGTTTATTATCAGGTGTCTGACCTTATCTGCCATTATTCTCTAAAGGTTAGATATGTTCACCTGATTATTTGATTTATCTGATATCATAAATGATATACTCTGTCTTTTATGGAAGCAATAAGGACAGTTTTGACATATAAGATGTATAAGGCCTAATTGCATTGTTGTAGGCCTTGCTTATTACAGTGATACTTACATTAAGGACCTTGCACTATCTGACTCTTACTGTCAGCTAAAAGACAGAGTCACAGTGTCTATGGATAAGCTCATTCTGGATTCTAATATAAGAGGTGCACCCTCCTTAAGTCAGCTTAAAATGCCTGTTGAAAAGGCTCTGTCACATGATAAACAAACCGACTGTCCCACTTTAGGCTGCTGGTTAAACATTGACTGATCAGTTGATCTTTTCACAAATGGGAACTATAAGAGTTTAGAGTAGATTCACCTTAATGATGTCATGGTATATGAAATGTGTTGGTTAAGTTTTATTCAGCTGAATTGAATAAAAAAAAGTGAATTTATCATTGTCCTATGGAAATAATTATACAGTTTATTATGTAATTTGTTTATTATATTTTAATGCATAGAACAGAATGAATTTACTTTATATTTTCTAGAACTAAAAGACAACCATAGGACATGCAAACAGGCAGATAAGTCAGATAGACAGATATTTAGACAGACACACAAGAAAGTAGACACACAGAATGGAAGTCACAAATAGATCAACTTTCTTGCACTTACTACTTTAACAAGTTAAGGAAAAATACTAATCTTAATCCAGATTTATTGATATATTTACAAGAACACCAATAATATTTCAAGCAAATTTAGACATTTCTGTACAAGTAAATGTCTAAATGTCTTTAATTCTGTTGTTTTTGTTTTTTTGACAATCACAATAATGCTCTACTACTAGTAGTACCCTTAAAAGTAATGAAAGAAAATGCGTACTTGGCAACCCTTATTTGCAACCCTTAAGTCCTTATTTAAAGCATGTCAAGATGTATCAAGCAAAGACTCACACTGAGAACTGATTAAATAACTGATGACTCAACAGATCAGGAGTCTAAAAGTTTCTAAAAGTTACCCGGCCAATCACTTATATTTTCACTTTATATACAATATGTATGTTAATGGGAAAACAAGTTCAATCATGCTTTTTGTTTAATGTTTACTAATTTATAACAGTCAATCTAATAACATATAAAATCAATCAGTCAGATAAAAGTAGAGTCAGCAACTTAAATAACATAGCCCTTATGACTGAACATTACAATACATTCACAGATGGAAAAAAATAACTGATATGTGTTAATTATAATTTAGTGCTACAGTCACTACAGTTCAAGAGTCACTGTTTGACCGTATTAAGCTTCAGCTGCTCAGCTATATAGTTTATGCTACTGCCTCAATTGTAAATTACTGTACTTTGGATAATAGCAACTACAACTACTCTGAGTCTAAAAGAAGTTTTAAAATATTAACTTTATAATAAGAAAATATATAAATAATCTAGAGACATAGTTTAACTTAGAAATTAATAGAATTTTAAGTCTTGCTCAATGTAATGTCCTGTTATTTTAGAGTAGCTTATGAGTTTCAGCAAGACTTCTTTCTTCATTTCATTTTGCAGGAAATATTGCAATACTGATGTAAGTGTCATTGCAAGTGTGAAACTTCTCAGACAGCTAATTCATTACAGTTAAATGTGTGTGAAAAACATTACAAAGAAAAAAAAATATGTTAAGTGAAACAGTCATAACCATTAAATTTAAAAACTGGTATGAACTACTTAGTTGAATAATTTTTCATGCAATTTTAGGAGGATGTTTGAGTACTGCAACATGAAGGGTTTGGGACTGAATATTGCATTACCTCCCAACACTTATTTTTTTCCCCACGCTCTCATATTCATTGTTTTCACCACCCTAACCACATGCAGAAACTGTTACTATAACTGTTTCTTTCTTTAAATGACTCGGCACGTATTTACTGTCCATCTTAAGCAACAGGATGAAAAGTAAATGCAGACCAGAAACCAGGTTCCTGAAACTGTCTTAGCTCTGTTTTATGCATATTTTTAAATGTTTTATAGAAGTTTTAGTGAATGCTAAAAATATTTTCTGTGAACAAAAGACCTTATGTAGTCACCCGACTTCTATCTAAATTTTTTTCCAGTTTCTAGATTTCTTCTATCTGTAATTTTTTTTTTTTTTAATCACTTACATCACACAACTTTGAAAATTGGAAGTATTGCTTTTACTAGGCATCTTGTCTTTGACATTTCAGGGAAAACACTACATGTTCAGATTTGTAATTAAGTTCTGGAGTGACAGTGGTTATAGTTATCAAATTGTTTTTAAAAAAGTGCTGCATTATTAATAACATATTCGGTTTGCAGAAAGAAGATATTAGATGTGCATTTAATCAATTTGGTCATTCATTCAGTGAAAAATAAGTTTTATAGGTAATAATTTAACAGTATTTTTCCACAGGTCATAGATACCTATGCAGGAATTAACAGGAACAAATGAACAGTTTTTCTTTAATCATTACTCAGAAGATTCCTTTATTTATTACTAGTTTACTTCCTCATGGTCAAGGGTCATGGTGGATAGAGTGCATGTCCCAGAAACCATGAGTTAAAAAAACTATGAACACCCAGATTAGACACCAGTCCCTTGCAAACACACACACACACACACACACACACACACACACACACACACACACACACACACACACACACACACACAGTCATGCCTAGGGCAATTTAGTCCCACACCAATCTACCCATCAGCAGGATTTGCTATCTTTGTTATGACGTATCTTGGGACGTTTGTCTCTGTTTAATTAATTTTGAAAAACTCATACAGTGTATATACACAGTGGATATATATATAGACCAAAAGTTTGGACACACCTTCTCATTCAAAGAGGTTGAATTTGTATTTGCATACTGTCTTATTGCAGGTTTGGCCAAATACGGTTGTCCATATAGTAGACTTTCCAGCGTGTTATTAGCATTCAGTTCAAAAGCCAGCATTTCTGATAGTATTGGGGTGCATAAGTGCATATGGAATGCCCAGTATCACCTTTAGAGAACATTTGGAGCATCGTGGAACAAAAAATGTATCAAAGACAACCACAAACTCTTCAGCAGCTGAAACCCTATATCAGACAAGAATGGGACAAAATTCCAACAACAAAACTTCAGAAACTCATAACCTCAATGCACAGATGTCTCCAAACTGTTTCGAAAAGAAGAGTTTATGCTACACCATGGTAAACATACCCTGTCCCAACTTTTTTGAGACCTGTAGCAAGCATCAAACTTGAATTGTGCTCATTCCGTGGAGAAAATTGTAAAAATTTCTCAGTTGAGAAATTTATCTCTATGTTCTATTGCGAATAACATATTGCCTCATGTGATTTTAAAGTCTTTTGATTTTCATTTTATTCAAATTAAAAAAACATCCCATCTTTTCTGGAATTCGGGTTGTACTTTTTGTAATCTGTATTCTTAAGTGCTCTAGTACATTTAAACACATTTGTATCTAATTTTAAGCAAAACATCTAAGAACTAAATTCAGTCATAACTGATTGCTGCGTTGAAATAGCCAACAATACATACACAAGCAGACTCTGAATAGAAAAATATTCAGCTTAAAGATCTTGACTCATAATTTTTTTCTTCCTCAGGCTGATCAAATTCACAGTCCTAATTTTTTAACCAGGGGTTTGCAGGCTTGGTCATTGTGGTCCACATTTAATGCTGCAGCATCATTCTATATGTTCCTCACATCAGAATAAATGGTTTGAGCTGCTGAATTAGATGTTGCTGTCTGTAAAAGATAAAGTGGCATCAGTTATTCTGCAGGGTACAGTCCCACTAATCTTTCCACAAATTAGTTGTTTGTTCTTTAATACAGTTTGTAAAAAAATTTAATCTTTGAAATGGTTTATAAATCTTTCCCCAATTTTCTTATACCATATTTATTTTAATTGCTTTAAGTCTTTAAAGGATCTAAAAGACAAAGTACTTTTTGGTTTTCCCAATGCTGAAAGTGAAATGTGAAAAACCAATTAGAATCTATAATATACATGACAATATTTCTTTGGTCTTGAACCTCTCATGCAATACTTTATTGTTACTGCTATATCTAGCCATTATTTTTACTTCACTTAACAGTTTCCTACATTACCCACATTGCCGTTAAACTGCCTGCTGAGACTGGTGGTAGTTTCTTTTTTTTCCAGCTAAAGACAACAATGCACCATGCACTACACTCAAACCAAACAGCTTCTAAAATTCCAACTTTCATGCCTTTCCTAAATTCCTGTTGTAGCTTAACTGTTTTATATGCATTCTGAAGTTTTAAGTTTCACATTATTTATCTGATTTCTTTGCTAATGCTAGATTAGGTTAGCATTGATTCCAGTAGATAACATAATTGGTTTGTTCACCAAATGAGGTAATTGTAGATGCTGCAAACCTTAGCAGAAAAGCGGCATAGCTCCTTTAAAAAGAAAGATCATCTTCTGTGCACAGAATCTTGAATCTTTAAGTTATTTTCGTGTGAAGTTATTGTTCACATGAAAACTTTACACAAGCTTAATTTCATCAGTGCAAAATAATATTTTTATTTTGCACTGATTAAAAGTTTAATACTTGTTTACATTTAAAATGTTTAAAAAAATGTACTTTCCCTTTTTTGGCTGGGTACACCCCCTTTTCTTTGAGTAAAATATTTAAGTACAGTGGAACCTTGGATTGCGAGCACACATTAACTAAAACACTGTTTTATCTGGAAAATAATAAATAATAATAAATCTCTCTAATGACACTCGAGTGAGAGCACACACTGACGAAATCACTGCTGTAAAGTAAATATAAAACAACCCGCACTTTGAATCACAACAGAGCAGTGTTTCCGTTAGAGTGTGTGTGTGTGTGTCTGTGTGTGTGTGTGAAGGCGAGAGGAGGAGGAGTGTGTGTGAAGGCGAGAGGAGGAGGATAGGTGCACAGTGTCCAATGACTCACGCGCACACACATAACAGAATCAGTGCAGGCTGAGAGAGAGAGAGAGAGAAAATGGATCTTTAACCTCTCTAATGAGACTTGCTTTTTCTTTACATGCGCGCACACATTTTATAATAAACAGTAAACGCGAGCGTGAAAGGACGCACATACAAACATACGCACATACAAAAAAAATGTTTAACATGCATATACATGGTCACAGTGTTATAGTAAACAGTACACGCGTGCACGGATGTTGATTATACCAGTGAGAGACGCGCACTAAGACCGAGCAGGGGAGACGATTACCCACAATTCCGCAGCACGCAAGAGAACAAAAACATTGACTCAGTTGTGATCACGTGCCGCTCGGCGTCAAAACAAGGAGCGCATGTGTGCTACATGATACTCAGTATTCGTAAACCAAGACTCGCTTGTTTTTCAAGTCAAAATTTATTACAAATTTTTGCTCGTATTGCAACACTTGCAAACCGGATTTTTCGCAATCCGAGGCTCCACTGTATGTGGTAAATATAGTCTACTCTGTAGACTATTCTGTGGTTAGGCAATGGAAAATCAGACTACTGGAAAATTGTAAAAAAAAAAAAAGAAAACAGAAATGCTTTTACTGTGTACTACCACTCTATTTCAAGTACCCAGTGATCTTATTTGAGATGCTATAACCATGAGGAAAATGATTTTTGGGTCTTTAATGAAGTCAAAAAAGAGCTTTTTACCCTACCTTATGCTGAGACACATGAGATGCCTGAGGCCTTGGTATGGTTGGTGCCCCTTGTTTCCTTTGATTAGACTGAAGATGGTTGATTTCTGCATAATGCATCTCCTGTAACAAAAACTGTGTAAAACAGCTAGTAGTACCAAAAATATCCATTAAGCTTTGCTATCAGTTAAGATTTAGTTTAACTAACTTTGTGGATTGTACAGCAAAAATTAATGCATGACAGCCCATTTATGTATTTGTAGTATGTGTGTAATGCAATGCCATTATCTATATCTGTCCATAAAAACAAAATATTTAGATCTGTTTTTATGTTTTTGTGTCAGCCAAAATATAAAAACCACGGGTGCTGATTTTCATTTACAAATTACTACAACAAATAACAAATTCCAAAACATAATTATATTCAATTCTTTAAACAGGTATTGTGTGGAAGCTTTTGACGGAGGTCCTAAATCAAGAAAGTGTTCGACTTTAATTTAAATTTAAGGTATAGCTTAATGAAATAGTGGAAAATTAATCCATAAAAATACAACTTAATCACAATCATAATCACATAATTTTAATCTTTGAATTTTATAAAAAATTCAGAGTAGCAGTGAACATTTTTACTAAGGTCAGTTACTCGTTTGGTGTCACTGATGTGACTAAGGGGTAGTCCTGTATCTGGCAGAGTTTATTAATGTAAAATTTAATACAACATGGAAGAGTATGGCAGCAACATGGCAGAAGAATATTCCTTAAAAATAGGAAACTATGACCTGCCTCATAGCATTTACTAAAAAATATATATATACAGAATATCCAACAGTTTATTTACAGTTTACAAAAATTGCAGTATACTTCCTGATCAGAGCTATGTGGGCCAGCATGATAATGACTAGCAGTAACGTCAATCCAGCAGCATAAAAAAACTCAATAATATTACTGGACATAGACTATAAATTAAAAAAATAATAATATGCAATATTTTTGCACAAATCTGTTAAAAATTTGCAGGCTGTTGATTTCTAATGGCATGGCAGGAGCAGCAAGAAGAATAAATAATGCAATTACACAGAATTTGCTTGATTTTTGTGCACTTTCCAGTCACCTTAAATAATGTAATATATATCCAGATTACACCGGCCAACTTTTTTGTTCGCTCTCTCTTCATTTGTGACTATTTTTATAGTAATTTGGAACTAGAAAATAAAACAACTTTATAAAAAAATATTTATATATCAAGTCATAAACTGTATAAGTGTCAGGAATGACGTGGAGGTGAACGCAAGCATGATAATGACTAACAGTAACAAAAGGCACAATTTACTGACTCATAATATAACCAAAACACGGGTAAGCAGAAATCGTAGTCAAGAAACAGGCAAGAGACGGTCGATCGAAACCAGTACACTGATAAAAGTCATACACAATAAGGCTATCACAAATAATCAAGGCTTGGTAATGTTCAGAAAACCCAAAGGAGCATATACTTTGCCAAGTCTCTCCACTGCTGAGTACTATTTAAGCACCTGGTTAATTGGGGGCAGGTGTTCTAGAATTCAGGTGAGTTGGAACGTGATGGTTGGAAGTTGTTGTTTGTTTCTGCCATGTTTGTAGGCAGATATGGTTTTGTTAGTTCTGCTGCTTTAGCTGGCCTGACAGTAAGATTAGCTACAGTTTAATTTAGAGCTGTGGCGGTGCATGGAAATGCTGAAGGTTCTGTATGAGTTCCTGCTCAGTTTGTATCTGGTGAAACGTTGTTTAGACAGTTTCCTTATATAATTTACTAAAAGTTATCACTGTGTCCATAGCTACCAGAGAGGGAAATAGCTTTGCCTATGTGGTGAATGACGTCAAAGTCCTCAGTGGCTTTCAGTAAGAGATATCTATCTATAGTACCTGGAAGAGTCTTTCTCTCTTGAATTACTTCTCTGTAATAAACACTGTCAAACATAATTTTATGGTAAAGTAATAAAGAGTCTCATACTGTAGAAACTCTTGTCTTACATTTACATTGCATGGTGTGTGGAGCACAAGAATGGAAATTTATAACCGTAACTTACACACTGTTGTTCATTTGGTGTTGCTATGAGGGAAAAACATCCAAAACATAATTTTTATTATACAGTAGAATATTAGAATTGAACTACTGAGCAATAAGAAATAGGAATAATTGGTTCACATATAAATCATTTTACTTTACTCCGGTGATTTAATCTACAGTATATTATATGAAAAAAAATCAATCTATTGTACAATTATGTACAGTTTATTTTACTGAAATTCTTTAAACATACCTCCATCCTGTTTATTTTTTCTAAAGGTTGTTTTTGGCCTGCAAATTTGAGATATGTCACAATAACCCAGATGTAAGTATAGTGTTTTACAAAATAGTTAGCAGTGACATCAGATTGTTATAATAATAATAATAATAATAATAATAATAATAATAATAATAATAATAATAATAATAATAATATCAAAATCTTAACCTCAAATCTGGTTGTATATATAATTATTTCTACATCTCACCCTAATTTGTAATTATTGTTGGCCCAATTTTGTATCAGGGCCACTTCAGAAGTGGTGATAATTTTCTGAGTACAAAAGAAAAGTAGTTATTAAAGTTATGGGCTAATGTACTTACATGATTTTGGCTGTTACAAAGTAGGAAATCAAAACAGCAACACCAGCAACACCTAATAAAACTCCAATAACAATGCCAGCTATAGCTCCTGCAGAAAGTGAATCTCCACCTCCATCAGTATGCCCCCCTTTGAGAACACAAATAAATCATCATATTAGAGCAAATTGTTTTTACCTATTACAGATCAAACAATCTCATTCAGGATTTGTTTGTGCACCAGTTCAAACTCTCAAATTCATAATCTCTAATTCTACTAAAGAACAGACCATATCTAGAGAAAGTCTATATGTCTACAAGGCTACATTTGTAGAGAAAGTTTACAAGACATTTTGATACAAGAGTCAAATATTAGCATTAATCAGAATTTGAAATACTGTACAGTCGTGGCCAAAAGTTTTGAGAATTACATAAATATTGGAAATTGGAAAAGTTAAAGTTTTTATAATAGCAATTTGCAGAATGTTATGAAGAGCGATCAGATGAATTGCATAGTCCTTCTTTGCCATGAAAATTAAGTTAATCGGAAAAAAAAAACTTTCCACTGCATTTCATTGCTGTCATTAAAGGACCTGCTGAGATCATTTCAATAATCGTCTTGTTAACTCAGGTGAGGATGTTGACGAGCACAAGGCTGGAGATCATTATGTCAGTCTGATTGGGTTAGAATGGCAAACTTGATATGTTAAAAGGAGGGTGATGCTTGAAATTATTATTCTTTCATTGTTAACCATGGTGACCTGCAAAGAAACGCGTGCAGCCATCATTGCGTTGCATAAAAATGGCTTCACAGGCAAGGATATTGTGGCTACTAAGATTGCACCTAAATCAACAATTTATAGGATCATCAAGAACTTCAAGGAAAGAGGTTCAATTCTTGTTAAGAAGGCTTCAGGAAATCCTAGAAAGTCCAGCAAGCACCAGCATCGTCTCCTAAAGAGGATTCAGCTGCGGGATTGGAGTGCCACCAGTGCAGAGCTTGCTTAGAAATGGCAGCAGGCAGGTGTGAGCGCATCTGCACGCACAGTTGAGGCGAAGACTTTTGGAAGATGGCCTGGTGTCAAGAAGGGCAGCAAAGAAACAAAAACCCACTAATTCTGACAAACTCCAAGAAGTGATTATGAAAGAATGGGTTGCTATCAGGATTTGGCCCAGAAGTTGATTGAGAGCATGCACAGTCGAATTGCAGAGGTCCTGAAAAAGAAGGGCCAACACTGCAAATACTGACTCTTTGCATAAATGTCATGTAATTGTCGATAAAATCCTTTGAAACGTATGAAGTGCTTGTAATTATATTTTAGTACATCACAGAATGGAGTGAGCTCCATTCACTAATTATACACATATAACGGTAAACTGAGTGGTTCAGTTTGCAATTAAAGAAAGTGAATGTCATGTCATTAACATGAAGGTGATGAACATGAGCGGCTTTTTTCTTTGAAGTAAGGTGTCCTCTTGGTTAGGATAGCAGTGAAAATAATGGCAGTTAGGTTCTGCATGTACCTATTGACCATTGTCAGTTTAATGTTTTTAAAAAACAGATTAGGGTGATTTTATCAGCTTAATTTCTTCATTAGCATTTTGATAGCGCCCAGAGAGAGCTGGCATGGGCAGGTCTTGGCTCGCATACAGCGGAAGAGGGCGCCGTTATGACACCCGTGCACATAGGGTCGAATCCGTTACACTGTTCATTGGTCCGAACCCGCTCTTATATGATATCTTATATTTCATGCATTGGACGAACCCCTGAATTTGCCTGAAGCCTGCGCCATCAATAAAATCAAAATATTGAGTAAAAGGAATGGTATGAGCAGATATGTGCCAGATTATGTCATAACATGCAGCACTTTTTGGACAAATATAGTGCTTTTTTCTCTCGAGGTGGGTGTGGCCATACGTATCACTCAACAGAGTCAATCAATGTAATAGAGGAATAGACAGAGTAAGACACAGAAATGACCGTAATGCACCTACAAGGTACCTGAATCATCAAGAAACACAGAGAAACCATGACACAGCATGGCTTACTTAAAAAAAAAAAAAAACAAGTAGACTATAAAAACTGAACCTTCAAAGATGAATGGACAGATCAATGTACAATGGAACCTAGGTTTACATGCATAATTCGTTCCAGAAGCGGACTCGTATTCCAAAACACTCGTAAATCAAAGCACTTCCCATAAGAAATAATGGAAACTCAAATTCATTCCACAGCCCAAAAAAAGAAATACAGAAAAATAAGTAATACAATGTATAATGTAAAAATAAAAAAAATTAATCTGCATTTTACCTTAAATAAATCCCAACAGATAAGTGTTTCCTTTCTTGCCTTTCAATCACTGCTGTAAAGTAAAAAAAGCAAACAAACAAACGAACCTGAACTTTACCTTTGAAAAGAATCGCGGCAGAGCAGTGTTTCTGTGGAGAGCAGAAAGTGTGTGTGTATGAAGCCGGGAGGTGGAGGGGTGAAAGGGGATGATGTAAAGTGATGATGTTCACAATTCCACAGTCTGAAGTTATCTCAGATCACTACCTTGTCTCGATTAAAGCGTGTTATAGTAATAATGTATGCAGCACAGCACCGCGCTTCCACCTTAAACGTACATTTACATCAAATACCGCACAGAGCTTTATCAATAATCTTCCAGAATTATCAACTTTGATTGGATCGCCATCTGACTTCACAGAACTCGAACAGGCGAATGAATATCTAGAGTCAGCACTTCGTTATAGCTTAGATAATGTAGCTCCAGTTAAAAGGAAAATGATTAGAGTTAAGAAACTCGCTCCTTGGTATAATGACCACACCCGTGCTTTAAAACAAACCACTCGAAAATTCGAACGTAAATGGCGCCAAACTAAATTGATAGTATTCAAAATAGCTTGGAAGGAGAGCATCCTGAACTATAAAAAAGCAATCAGTGATGCTAGATCAACGTATCTCTCCACTCTTATAGAAAATAACAAAAACAACCCGAGATTTTTATTTAATACCGTAGCTAACTTAACTAAAAACAAGACCACTGCAGAAATCTCCACAACAACATCATGCAGTAGTGAGGATTTCATGAACTTTTTCAATAATAAAATCATAAATATTAGGCAAAAAATTCAGGCTTTGAAAACAGACAATTTAAATAATTCAGATGATCTAACCACATCACATCAGAACTTAGAACACTTTACTCCCCTTGAAGCGAGGGAACTAATTTCACTCATCTCTTCTTCAAAATCGTCAACCTGTATATTAGATCCTATACCGACACATTTTCTCAAACAGATAGTACCAGCAATAATAGAACCCCTGTTGAAAGTAATTAACTGTTCACTCAGTAGTGGGTATGTCCCCAAATTCTTTAAATTAGCCGTTATTAAACTGCTTGCACTTTGCACTAAATATACATTCACCTTATACATGTTGACGGTGACCATACCTAACTGCCATCTCTCCTTATTTTCTGTTCTCTCCTTTTCTGCTCTCTCCTCTCTCTCTTTCCCCCTCTTCATTCCCTCTCTCTGTCTCTCTGTCGAGCTATACATGTTTCGCTCCTGAGTTGCCAGTGATCCAGACCCCTCTGCCCTCTGGAGCCGTCTAACCCATCCTGGAGTCCTGCTTCTGGTTGGAGATCTCGTTGCATGGATGCCCCGTGTGGTCTGCCTGGATTCGTATGGTGGCTGGGGATTGTTTCCATGAAGACTGTCCTGTCATCGAGTGATGCTCTGGGGACCTGTGACTTCAGTTGTTCGATAACTCAGGACCGGAATCCCCTACAGTCTACCTGAGCCTCCGGGAACAAACTGGACTCATTTTAATTTTAAACCATCTCCTGTTATACTTAACTTTCAGTCTTACACATTATTATGCTGAGCAATTCCTGCTATCCGTTATCACCCAGATGAGGATGGGTTCCCTGTTGAGTCTGGTTCCTCTCAAGGTTTCTTCCTATTACCATCTCAGGGAGTTTTTCCTTGCCACCGTCGCCCTCGGCTTGCTCATCGGGGACAATCTTGTCATTTTGATTCATATACATTGCATAAAAACTTACTTCTTTTTATTGTGTAAAGCTGCTTTGCGACAATGTCAATTGTTAAAAGCGCTATATAAATAAAATTGACTTGACTTGACTAAAGGCGAGAGAGAGTGTGCGTGTTGGTGTGTGGGGCATGGTGTCAAATTATGCGTGCGCACACACATATCGACAGGCTGAAACAGAGAGGGAGAGAGAAAATGAATCTTTACCCTCTAATGAGACTTGCTTTTTCTTTATACGTGCACACACACGTGTGTTATAAGAAATAGTACACACGCGCTGTACACACATGCTTACACACAAAAATAAAATATGTTTTACACGCACACACGTGATCACAGTGTTATAGTAAACAGTACATGTGCACACGGATGTTGATTATACCAGTGAGAGAAGCGCACTAAGACCCAGCTGGGGAGACGATTACCCACAATTCAGCAGCACAAGAGGGTTGTGATCACGTGACGCTCGGCGTCAAAACAAGAAGTGCATGTGTGATACTCGGTACTCGTAAACCAAGACTTGCTCGTTTTCCAAGTCAAATTGATCTAAAAATCTTTGCTTGTATTGCGGAACACGCGCAAACCGCGTTACTCGCAATCTGAGGTTCCACTGTATTTTTATTCTTCCTGCAGGAAGTTTAAAACCAGTTTGTCTCATATGTTCAGAAACTGTGGTGCTAATGAAAACCAATAATGTGAAGCACCACAATGAGTTAAAACACGGGCTGTTAGAGCAAACATATACGCAGCAGTCTTTTGTGAGGGCATGTAAAATACCCCCAGTGTAATGGGCTAAAATCTAATTGTTGAGTATAGATTAAGTTATGAACAGTTATGTGCTGGATTTAATAATCTACTTCAAAATAAGATACTAATAAGCTACTTGCTCAATGTAAACAAACACCTGCACCACTAAATATTAATTAGAAAAGCTAAACTGAATATTTTTAAATCAGATTATCTTTATCCTTTTCCATTTGTCATCTGTGATTCACTCTCATTATTTTTGATACTCAACCTTACAAAATGTATTTCTTTGTGTTACAGCCGTGGCAAAAAGATTTAAGAATGACACAAATATTAATTTATACAAAATTTGCTGGTTCATTGTTTTTAGATTTTTATCAAATGTCATGGTATATGGTGTGGTGTACTGGAGTATAATTACAAGCATTTCATGAGTGTCAAAGGCTTTTATTGACGATTACATTAAGTTTATTTTAGTTTATTTATCATATTCATGTCAACACAGGGCCAACAGTACAATGAAAGGCTTTGGACGAGAACAGCCAGTCAACTTGTACAGTGGAACCTTGGATTGCGAGTAACTTGGTCTGCGAGCATTTTGCAAGATAAGCAACATTTTTAAATACATTTTAATTTGTTAAACGAGTGAGGTCTTGATATTCGAGTACTGTAGTATGTATACGCTTTGTCTGCTGAGCATCACGTGATCAGAATGGTTCTTCTTTCTCTCTCTCTCTCGCACTGTGTGATTGTGGGTCTCCCATACTCAGTCTCAGTGTGGGTGCATCACCCGAATAGTCAACATCCATGCGCGTGTGATCTGTTTACTATAACATGATGACCATGTGTGAGAACATGCGTAAAGCACTTTTTTTGTGTCCAAGTATAGTGACTGTTCTTTAGTAACTGTATTGTAACAACATATGAAGAAAAAAAAGTTTAAAAGGCTATAGCAGTGCGGGACATTATTCTTACGTTACATTATTTAACAACAATGTACTGTAACGTCACATTTCCCCTAAATTCTCAAAAGGAGGCAAAAGCAAGGTTCATTAGAGAGGTTCCTTGTTCAAGTCATGCAAAAAGAAGAAGATTCCAGTAACCAGACTGTCAGTGTGTGTGTGTGTGTGTGTGTGTGTGTGTGTGTGTGCGCGCGTGTGAAAGTCGCCCTACATAGTAGCCCGCCCTGCTCCTGCTTCTTCTATTATCTAACACCAGTCATGATTATTTTCAAAGGTAAGAATTTGTTTTATTTTTACTTTATATATTGTATAAATTGTTTTCTATGAATATTTTGGGCTGTGGAATGAATCATCAGAGTTTCCATTATTTCTTATGCGGAAATTCACTTTACATATAGTGCAGACCAAAGTTTGGACACACCTTCTCTTTCAAAGAGTTTTCTTTATTGTGTTCTTTATTGTGTTCTTTAGCCCAAACAAGTCTCTTCTGCTTGTTGCCTGTCCTTAGCAGTGGTTTCCTAGCAGATATTCTACCATGAAGGCCTAATTCACACAGTCTCCTCTTAACAGTTGTTCTAGAGATGTGTCTGCTGCTAGAACTCTGTGTGGCATTGACCTGGTCTCAGATCTGAGCTGCTGTTAACCTGCGATTTCTGAGGCTGGTGACTCGGATGAACTTATCCTCCGCAGTAGAGGTAACTCTTGGTTTTCCTTTCCTGGGGCGGTCCCTATGTGAGCCAGTTTCTTTGTAGCGCTTGATGGTTTTTGTGACTGCACTTGGGGACACTTTCAAAGTTTTCCCAATTTTTCGGACTGACTGACCTTCATTTCTTAAAGTAATGATGGCCACTCGTTTTTCTTTACTTAGCTGCTTTTTTCTTGCATAATACAAATTCAAACTCTTTGAATGAGAAGGTGTGTCCAAACTTTTGGTCTGTACTGTATATATGAGCACGCTTCCGGAAAGAATTATGCTCGCAATCCAAGGTTTAACTGTATATGTGTATATGTGAGTGTGTATGTATGTGTGTACAGTGGGGCAAAAAAGTATTTAGTCAGCCACCAATTGTGCAAGTTTTCCCACTTAAAAAGATGAGAGACGCCTGTAATTTTCATCATAGGTATACCTCTATGTAACTATGAGATACAAAATAAGAAAAAAAATTCAGAAAATCACATTGTAGGATTTTTAAATAATTTCTTTGCAAATTATGGTGGAAAATAGATATTTGGTCACCTACAAACAAGCAAGATTTCTGGCTCTCACAGACCTGTAACTTCTTCTTTAAGAGGCTACTCTGTCCTCCACTCGTTACCTGTATTAATGGCATCTGCTATCAGTATAAAAGATACCTGTCCACAACCTCGAACAGACACACTTCAAACTCCACTATGGCCAAGACCAAAGAGCTGTCAAAGGACACCAGAAACAAAATTGTAGACCCAAACCAGGCTGGGAAGACTGAATCTGCAATAGGTAAGCAGCTTGGTGTGAAGAAATCAACTGTGGGAGCAATTATTAGAAAATGGAAGACATACAAGACGACTGATAATCTCCCTTGATCTGGGGCTCCATGCAAGATTTCACACCGTGGAGTCAAAATGATCACAAGAACTGAGCAAAAATCCCAGAACCACACGGGGAGACCTAGTGAATGACCTGCAGAGAGCTGGGACCAAAGTAACAAATGCTAACATCAGTAACACACTGCACCGCCAGGGACTCAAATCCTGCAGTGCCAGACGTCTCCCCTTGCTTAAGGCAGTACATGTCCAGGCCTGTCTGAAGTTTGCTAGAGAGCATTTGGATGATCCAGAAGAGGATTGGGAAAATGTCATATGGTCAGATGAAACCAAAATAGCACTTCGTGTTTGGAGGAGAAAGAATGCTGAGTTGCATCCAAAGAACACCATACCTACTGTGAAGCATGGGGGTGGAAACTTTATGCTTTGGGGCTGTTTTTCTGAAAACTTACCTCCATCAGCCAGGGCATTGAAGATGAAATGTGGCTGGGTCTTTCAGCGTGTCAATGATCCCAAACACACTGCTTGGGCAACAAAGGAGTGGCTTCGTAAGAAGCATTTCAAGGTCCTGGTGTGGCCTAGCCAGTCTCTATATCTCAACCCCATAAAAAATCTTTAGAGGGAGTTGAAAGTCTATGTTGCCCAGCAACAGCCCCAAAACATCGCTGCTCTAGAGGAGATCTGCATGGAGGAATGGGCCAAAATACCAGTAACAGTGTGTGAAAACCTTGTGAAGACTTACAGAAAAAGTTTGACCTCTGTCATTGCCAACAAAGGGTATATAACAAAGTTTTGAGAAGAAATCATGTTCCAGCATGATAATGACCCCAAACACACCTCCAAGATGACCACTGGCTTTCTAAAGAGGCTGAGGGCAAAGGTGATGGACTGGCCAAGCATGTCGCCAGACCTAAACGCCATAGAACACCTCTGGGGCATCCTGAAAAGGAAGGTGGAGGAGCACAAGGTGTCAAATGTCCACCACCTCTGTGATGTTGTGATGGAGGAGTGGAAGAGGATTCCAGTGGCAACCTGTGAAGCTCTGGTGAACTCCATGACCAAGAGAATTCAAGCCGTGCTGGAAAATGATGGTGGCCTCAAAAAATATTGACATTTCACATTTTCACTTAGTGGTGTACTCACTTTTGTTGCCAGGGGTTCAGCTATTATTGGCTGTATTTTAAGTTATTTTGATGGGACAATAAATTTACACTGCTATACAAACTTTCCACTGACTACTTTTCATTGTGTCAAATAGTCTTTTATGCAGTGTTGTCCTATGAAAAGATATAACTAAATATTTGCAGAGATGTGAGGGGTGTACTCACTTTTGTGACATACTGTGTGTACTGTATATACATAAATGAGTGCTTTGGTATTGCATATCAACATATTGTACATTAAACATCTCATAATGTACATTAAATATACAGTATATTGCATGTTGGTAATAGTTTAAGGTGTCCTAGTGCAGCTTTAGAACAAGTTCTTTTCCCGAAACATTCCTGCAGCTATACATTTAAAACAAGTTTTTTAGTGATCGCCTATCTAGCCTATCCATTTGAGTTAAGAATACTAATAGTCTGGTGATAGAAACTGTCATTCAGTCTATTGGTGTGTGCGGACAGGCTTCTGTATCACCTGCAAGATGGTAGCAGAGAGAAAAGTCTGTGTGCAGTGGGGTTGTGGTACCTGGATGATACTATGTGCTTTCTGCAGACATCGTCTGTAATATATACAGTATCACGGGCGGGCAGGAGAATGCTTCCAGTGATGTTCTGTGCCGTTTCTAATACTTTTTGCAGTGTTTTTCGGCTTTGGCTTGAACTGTTCCCATACCACACTCTCGATGGTGCACCTGTAGAAACTTGAGGGTGCTGGTCTTAATGATGAACTACTTCAGCCTCCTCAGGAAATAGAGCTGCTGGTGAGCTTTCTTTACCATGGTGTCATTGTGTAGTGTCCAGGAAAAATCGTTTGTGATATGGACGTCAAGGAATTTGAAGTTGTTTACCCTCTCAACGTCTGCGCCATTAATATAGATGGGGAGGTGTCCAGCCCCCTGCCTCCTAAAATCAACTATCATCTCCTTTGTTTTGGTGACATTCAGTAAAAGGTTATTGTCCTGGCCCCAGCTGTTAAATGTTTTGACCTCTCCTCTGTAAGCAGTCATATCATGATCTGTGCTGAGACCTGGAATGGTTGTGTCGTCCGCAAACTTGAAGATCTATGTTTAGCAGTACAATCATAGGTGAACAGAGAGTCCAAGAGAGATCTGAGAATGCACGCATGGTATACCTGTTCTGAGGGTTATTAATGATAAGGTGTGACTACTGATTTTTACTACCTGTGGCCTGTTTGACCAGTTTTGAGGGGATATTGGTGTTGAATGCTGTTGAATTGTAACCGACGTAGAGCATTCTGACGTATGTGTTCCTTCAGTCCAGGTGGGTGAGAGCGGTGTGTGTGGCTGAGGCGATAGCATCGTCTGTGGCCCTCTTTGGTCTATATGGTCTTATATGTATGGTCTATAAACTGGAGGGGTTCTAGGGTACTTATAAAACTTATAATAATGAGTTTGTTAGAATTTGTGGGTTTTGTGTTAACTCCCTTCTTGAGGATTGACCGCAAGTTTCTTAATGGGATTAAGGTCTGGGGTGTTTCCTGGCCGTGAACCCAAAATTTTGATGTTTTGTTTCCTGTACTTTTGCCTTATGGCAAGATGCTCCATCATGCTGGAAAAGGCATTGTTCTTCACCAAACTGTTCTTGGATTATTGGGATAAATTGTACCATTCTTTATTCATGGGTGTGACTGAGAAGCATCCCCACACATGAATGGTCTCAGGATGCTTTACTGTGGGCATGACACAGAACTGATGGTCGCTCACCTTCATATATTTCAACAAAAACCCACTTCAGCAAAAAGGCCATTTCTCTTAAAGAGAAACAGATTGATATTCTGATAACAGTGAAATTGTCATGCACACTCGTAACACGACCGGCACTAGGACCCGGAAGTAATACGGTTGGGTTTCAGGAAGCATAAAAGGAAACAAGATGGCGCTTCACATTGCTCAGTCATTGAGTTTTGCCCATGCTATCGCCGACGCCTCGCTCGTCTAAACGTGAGTACTCACTTTCTTGGGTTATCGCTTCCGATTGGGTGTGTGTATTTAGAATGTGGGTTTATTTGTGTATACTCTTGCTCTCGCTTCAGAAGAGTTCTAAGCAGGCTGAGAGCCGCTCAGCAGGCTGTTGCCACGCCCATCGCAGCGGCGGCTGCGCCGCCAACCCCCTCCCCACCTTCTGATGTTTTTCTAGCTTTACCGGACAAATGGGATGGCACAGATGGGAAGTGCAGTGTTTTTCTACCTGCATTGGATCTTGTGTTTGAGTTTAATTCCACCAGATACTCCACAGACCGACTGGACACCCCGGAAAGCGGCGCACCCTACTTTTCGTCCAACGTGCCTTCTGGTGGCCCAATATGAGGAAGGACATAGACGAGTTCGTCCAGGCGTGCCCAGTGTGTGCCAGGTCCAAGGACAGCAACCGACCATCGCCAGGGGAACTTCAATCACTCCCGGTTCCCCGCCGACCCTGGACACACATTGCCGTTGATTTCATCACGGGCCTGCCGGTTTCCGAAGGAAGAGACACCATCCTCACCATCGTCGACCGGTTCTCCAAAGCTGTTCACCTGGTGGCCCTCTCTGGTCTCCCGTCAGCTAAAAGGACAGCCGAGCTAATATTAGAGCACGTAGTCCGCCTGCATGGGTTCCAAAGGACATCGTCTCGGACAGGGGGCCCCAGTTCACGTCTCGGTTCTGGAAGGCCTTCTGCCATCTGATCAATTCCACCTGCAGTCTGTCCTCCGGTTACCATCCACAGACGGTCAAACGGTCAGACGGAGCGAACCAACCAACAACTGGAGCGCTACCTGAGATGCTTCATTGCTGATCGCCAGTGCTCCTGGGCCCGCTACCTCATTTGGGCTGAGCTGTCTCACAACCTTCACATGTCTTCTGCCACCAACCTAAGCCCATTTGAGGTATGCTACGGCTTCCAACCTCCGATGTTCGACCATCAAGAACCGGAGGTGGAAGTACCGTCGGCCCAACAGTTGGTTCGCTGGTACTTATGGTATGGAGACAAGCAAACGACGCCATTCAACAGGCTAACCGCCGTTACACTCTACAACATCGCCGTCGACACCCACCGGGACGAATGTACTAAGTAGGTGATAAGGTATGGCTATCAACAAAAAACCTACACCTGCAGACTGTATCAAGAAAGTTGTCACCAAGATTCATCGGACCATACCGCATCAACCTCCGGATTAACCCTGTCACCTACCGGCTCCAGCTGCCTGCGGCGCTCCGGATCCATCCGGTATTCCACACCTCCCAGCTCAAACCCTTCATCACTTCACCAATGTTTCCCCCCACCCACACTGCTCCTCCTCCCCGTATCATTGAGGGTGGTCCCGCTTACACCGTTCGCCGGATCCTTGACTCACGTCCTCGGGGCAGAGGGCTCCAGTACCTGGTACCTGGTGGGTACTGTCATGCACACTCGTAACACGACCGGCACTAGGACCCGGAAGTAATATGGTCGGGTTTCAGGAAGCATAAAAGAAAACAAGATGGAGCTTCACATTGCTCAGTCATTGAGTTTTGCCCATGCTATCGCCAACGCCTCGCTCGTCTAAAGGTGAGTACTCACTTTCTTGGGTTATCGCTTCCGAGTGGGTGTGTGTATTTAGAACGCGGGTTTATTTGTGTAAACTCTTGCTCTCGCTTCGGGAGAGTTCTAATAATAACCAGCGTTGTTATCCTGCCTGCTCGCGTTACTTCCGCGTTTGGGTTTACCATCCACGCTACAGGGCTAACTGCTAGTCTTCTGATTCATCTCCGGTTAGTTTGTGACAGAAATAGGTCCTCGTGTGAAGTCTGTTGACAACAACCGTGAGTCGCCGGAAGTTCTGCAAGGTCTGCAAGCATCTGCGAGGACCGCGAAAAAATTAAACATGTTTAATTTTTCATGTTTAAAAACATGTTTGCTCGGAAAGATGGAAATGTAATCACAGGGCCAAAACTCGTGGTGAATCATGAACCGTACTTACGGCCACTGCGTGAAACCGCGCAGGTGAGATAGGGGAATTACCGACAGCTGAGTGAGTGGCAGCGCGCGAGTTGCTGAACTCTCCCGCTCTCTTAGCGCTAAACAACTTTGAAAACTGCTCGTGTTTCTTTACGTGACTAACCTTCAAATGTCTGATGAGGTTTGTGGTGTTAAAATGCTTTGGGTGCTTCCCGCCTCGAGGAATTGGCTTGTTACACAGGTTGCCGATTGCTAATGTATTGTCTTTTTCACACAACATGTAGAATTGCCAGACCGGTGAAGCCATTTTAGCAGCACGCAAAAAGAATATCCCGCAAGTTTTGCGTCATCTGATCGGCTTCTCTATATCAGCCATTATAGAGACTGCCGATCAATCGTCCCAAAGCAATTATCGCCCATTTATGATCGGCGACCGATCAATCGGAGCAGCCCTATTTCAAACACTATGAAAAACTTTTCGGGAGGAAACCCACTAAGCACAAGGAGAACTTGCAAACACCCCGCACACAGACCCGAAGCAGGAATCGAACATAACCACTAAGCCACTGTGTTGCCTCTACATTAAATGTTAGTTTTTAAATATTAGTGTTAACATAGTAAATTCTCATTCACAGGGAATTGTACGAAGGGCACTTAATCTACACATAATGAACAAAAGATATTTTTTATTTATCTGTTATTTGAGACATAAAATGTCACTGAACATAAATGAAGCCTTTTATAAGGTGACATTTACTTAGCATTTATGGAAGGATCCTCAGTTGTTGGTGCTTTTCAACAGTCACCAAAGGCCTCTCTGCCTCATGTATTATCATATAACAGCATATCCTGTTTAATTGTGTTGTTATTAATCAATATATACACAAATTATTCTAATCCAAGTTAAAAACACAAGTTATTTTTTGTGAGTCCAAAACATAGTGTGCTTTTATACACAAGGTTATTTATTTTATTTATCATATCATTCTTCATTGTCCATTTTTTAAAACTTTGTTGCCACAGCTTGTAAAAGGTAAAAAAAAATCAAACAGCATTGACAAATTTGTACATTTCTGGGGGAAATGTGTTAGCTTCAATAAATGCCTTGCCCTTTTTGTTGTACGAATTCAAGAACTAAATTATAACCCACCTAGTACAGTGATGCTGATGGGTTCAGATGTGGCGTATCTCAGGCTCTGTTTGTTATGGGCCATGCAGGTGTAATTGCCGCTATGACTGCTCTGAATGTTGCTCAGTTGAAGCTCTTGGCCCATTTCAACAAGCTCTGCTTCATTCACAATCCACTGAAACTCAGCAGCCGGCCTGGAATCAGCTGAACAGGTCAATATGAGGTTTGACCCAGAGCTGTAGGAAGGTTCCACTGGAGCTGCTACAACTCTGACATTTTCTGGACCATCTGTAATGGAATAGTCCATATTTACTCAGCTTCAGAGCAATCATGGTATTGTGGACACCAGGTACATCATGCAGGTTAGATGGATAAACTTCATGACTGTCAACAACAAGTCACATGATGTTAGATCACTCACAGTAAAGGGTGAGGCTCAATGGAGGACTCGTTGCATTGCTGAAACTGTTGGATGCTTCACAGTGGTATGGACCTGTGTCACCTCTGATCACACTGGTAATGGTCAGATTGCTGTTGCTGTTTGTTAGCTGAACTCGCTCCCCTGCTGTTACCTCAGAGCTGCCGTTCAGCCAAATAAATGAAGGAGATGAGCCAGACGCAGAGCAGACGAGACTTACAGTGCTGTTGAACTCAACCAGCTCTGTGTTACTTGGTATTATGGTAACGTTGGATACTGGCACTGAGGTTAAAAAGTAAGAAAGGGCTCAGGTTAACACTACTATAAATAAGATTTGAATGCTAATTTATCAGCAAACGTATATGTGTAATCACTGCACAAGCATTATAAGCTCTTGTGATTATAATCAATAATCACAAAATGCAAGATAAAAATTATGTGAGAGTAAAATGAGTAGTATATTCCTCACCATTCTCTTAGTCTAAAAAATCTGCAAAGGTACTACAAATGCAGGTACCAGTCATCAGTCTACAACTAGTCAAGAGACTTTCAGAAAAGGACATTTCACTGGCAGCAGGAGTCAAAATACCAAAAGTGGAGCAAACAATGACTCAAGCATTCTTGTCCAGGGGTAATGTAGCAAATTATTTATAGGATGATAATTACATAAATTAATGTAACCAAAACATTTTCTAAATTATGCATTTTATTTTATTTCAAAATATAGATCAAATAAAACAATTAAAGTAAATAATGTTTTCCTGTTTTTGCATCAACAGGAACACCATAATGAACAAAAGACTACACATTCATAGTCATTAAATAAAGAATAGCTAATATAAAATGATTTTAAACACAATTTGATAGATGCATACAAGTTTTATGTTTTTACAAAGTGATTATAATAAGTATTAGCTGAAGCTGAACACCTTATTACATTCATGTTTTGTTCATACTCACCCAACACCTGCAGTGATGTGTGACCAGTGATATTCCCTTTATCAGTCTCTACAGTCAGAGTGTATTGTCCAGTATCACTCTCAGTCAGGCGTTTGAGCTCCAGAGCTAAAGTGAGTGAGTTCATACTGACTCTGCCTTGGTATGAATCTGAAATTGTAGTTCCACTAGGACGCGCAGTAACAATCAGGGCCCCATTAAACATCCAACTGCTGATAGTAGGTAGGGGATCTGGAATTTTGAGTGGCGTAATCAGCACATCTCTCCCAACTGTTCCATTTATTCTCTCAGGTAATATCAGCTCTTGGCCAAAACATACTCCTGTGTGAAGAAATAAATATGCCAAGCACAAAAACAAAACAAAATATCTGTAAGAAATACACAGAACACATGCACACGGGCTAATCAATCAATCTTCATCATCATCAACAACAAAAACAACAACAACAACAACAACAACAACAACAACAACAATAATAATAATAATAATAATAATACATGGAACATAAAATTGAGGGGAAAAAAGCCCGACAACATTTTATGCACTGTTATGTGCAATGCTACATTGCTGATACTGTGTTTTTATTAACAAAATATTCGGAGAACGTGACCGCGGTAAAGTTAGATTGGTATTCTTACATTATACAGATATTTGGAAGCGGCGTTTAGGGACAATATAGGTACCACCAAGTAGATTGTAAGCGCTAGTTCACGGGGTCACAAAGATGTGCAAAAGATATCCTACAAATGTATTTCTACATCTTCTATGTATTACTATGTACCCGCATGATATATAATTATATATTTTATAAAGAAGAATTTAGAATAACCATTTAAGTGAGAAGCCTGGTAGGTTAGAGCTATCACTTTCTTCGCACAGACATTTATAGACGGTCCCTAAAATAATGTCCGAAAATGCCGTGACCGCGGTGAGAGAGAGAGCTCACCTGTGCATGTCAGCAGAAACAGAACGCAGCTCACAGCGTGTAAATCCATCAGGAGAGATCCGGAGCTCCACCACTGCTTCTCAATAAACGTCTCTCCAGAGACACCTGTACGGATTAAACACCCGATCTACCCCGAAATGAACCGTGCCGACTAAACTCAAGTTTGAGAAAGAGAACTGAGTAAGCAGACGAGACAGGAAGGTCTGTAATTAAAACACATGCAGGAAGAGACCGCCTACAGGAAAAGTACCAGAGTAATTGTCCACCGCTTTGTCCCAGATCGTCAGATTCAGGTTCTGCCCTTTATAAGCAAGTCAGGTGATCAGTTCAATCTCCACTGATTATTAACCAGGATTTTAAGAAATGTTTCCTTATGTTGCATTCAATACAAACTTTTGGGTTATAAATAATGGAACAATGAGTGTTAGGCTAGGCTGGTAGGGGATAAAGAATGGTTGTTCTAGTTTCATATAAATGGGTGAGTGTTGAAATCTGGTCGTGGACATGCTGCACGAAAATTAATAAATAATAATGATAATATGCACTATGCCACAATGCAAATGTAAGTGCACTGTCTATGGATGTTTACTATTCAAGTGTTCCACACTTAAAAAAAAAAAAAAAACTTTCCTTAACAATCCTGCCTGCATTAGAAGTAAAACAGTTTTCACACATTATATTTCAATCTGCCTGAGCTTACCAGCATTGTTGCCACCTTCAAAATAATTGTTCCAAAATAAGCTTTATTATTATTATTATGATTTTATATATATATATATATATATATATATATATATATATATATATAATCATAATAATAATTGTTTGTTTGTTTGTTTTTACAGTAGAATTGTTAGGAACCTCCACTAGAGGTCACTGTTCACGTCTGTCTGTTTGTAGTTTTTGTTGGTCGAATCAGTTTCCCAGAAGGCACCTCGGTCAGCTAATAGGGCTCACCTGAACCAAGGTGGCTCATTAAACATCTTATAAATAGCAGTTTGTTCTGGGAAACTGGGTCGAGCATTATATCCTTATATCAGTCAAGTGGGCATTCTGTTTTGTTTGGTTTCTTTAAGTTTATATTTGGTTTAGGTTTTGTAACCTTTGTTTTCAAGAGGGCTTTTATTAGTTTTCCTCATATCCTGTGTGTAAGTGGATTCATGGAGCTGTCCTGTTTCTTGTTTAGTTAGGCAGTGTCTCCTCCTGTGTAAGTGCTGTTCTGTGTCTCCCCAGTGTCAGCCTTCTTGTTTAGTTCTTTGTTTGAAGCTTCCCTTGTATGTGTAGCCACATGAGGGCTTAGCCGCTAGTAGGCCTTGACTGCTAGTAGGGTTAGCCTCCAGTAGGCTAGCCTCTAGTGGGATTGACTGCTAGTGGTTCTGGTCGCTAGTAGGTTAGCCGCTAGTTTGGTATAGCCTCATGTGTGCCCTGCTTCTTGTGTTCCAGTTCCCCCCTACTAGGTCAGTACTAACCCGGTTAGCCACTAACTCCATTAGATACTAACCTGGTTAGGTCAGCATCCAGCATCCCATATTCCATGTAGCTACTAACCACTAACCCATCTGGTCTCTGTCTCTCAGTGCCCCGCCTCTAGTCCTGGCTCTGTGCCCCGTCTTATCTCTAGTTCCCCTATGTGTCTTTAGTTAGCTCCAGCTCCATGTTTCCCCGTGTTGGCGCTCAGTCCCCTGTGTTTTCCTGAGCCCTAGTTTGAGTTTGTCTGTTTGAGTTTGTTTAAATAAAGACTATTTCTGTTTGCAAACCCCTCTGCCTTCATGCCTACCCTACACGCCCACTGCAACATCCGCCGGTTTGGCCTGTAGTCACAGCCAGGCCGTGACAAGAATGTGGTATAGACAACATTGTGGATTAAACTGCATCATAACCACTGTCATATCCAAGAACAAATAATGGTAAACACGAAAGAGAATTCTTTTTCACTCACAATATTGTTCCATTCTACAGAAAATAAAGAACACAACATCATAGTGGCACCATCAGTCTGATCAAGCTCATGTGTCTCTGCATGAGGAATAGAATTTGAGTACTACACAATGAACAAGTTTCATGTCTCGATCTACTAAAATAGATATCAGTGTTGTAACCTACTGTATGTACCTATTTTTAAACTTCTGTCTGATCAACAGATGTGGTATTAGGAATATGGATTGGATAATCACCATATCCTCTCCAACTGCATTATTTATTCTCTCAGGTAATAACAGATCTTGGCCAAAGCAGACTTGTGTAAAGAAATAAAAATGCCAAGCACAAAACCAAAATCGAAAGAAAAAACTCAGTAATAGGAACACATACACTGATGTAAGATAATGCTAAGAATAATACGAGTAAGAATAATTAAAAGAAAGAGAGTTTTATGCCTCAACAGTAATGAACTATAATCATGATATAGCAACTGTAAACCAAATGTAAAAAACAAGATACCAACACTATTTTTCGTTGTTTTAAATAACCACTAATTTTCTCAGCTGTACTTGTTACTAAACATTTTTTTACACTGAGGCGGCTCTTTTTTTTTTTTTTACACACTGTAAAAATAAATAAGCCGCTTGGTTAAAAAGTTTAGTAACGAGTTGAACAGATTTTATATGTTTACTCGAGCTCTAGATAAATATGCTGGCCAAACAAAATATTTCACATTGCTGTTTAGTTGTCACAACAAGTACCCAGTTCAAAATCTTAAGTTGACTTAACTTGTCAACTCAAGTAGCATTAGTTGCGAGCTCAATTAATGATATTTCTCTAAGGTTGACCAAAACTTTTCATCTACTCAAGAAAGTAAGTTGCCTGACATTGTAGCCCACTGATGTTCAATTGATTGTTTTCCTGTGCTGTGCTGTGTAAAACAAGTTGGCCTAACAATACCCCAACAATTAAAACACACAAACATTACTTAAAAAACAGTGATCTGCATAATACAGGAGAATACTTATATTAAAGATTAGTAAAATACCTGGAAACACCAGGGCCCGTATTCACAAAGCTTCTTAAGCCTAAAGGTTGCTCCTAGTGACGAAATTCTTAAAATTCTTAGAATTATGTCTCTCTGATTTCAAAAGAAACCATTTGAATGGCTTCTTAGGTGTCCGTCCAGAACGTTTGGAATTCAATTTAGAGCACAGACCTGACCAAACATCACTCCTAAAGCTGCTTCATAGTCACCCAGGCACTCAAGGAACACAGTCCCCTTCAACACCTTGTCCACGCTTCTCCAGTAGCTCCAAAAGACCAACCATCACCCCTATGACCCCATCCTCCACAGCAGAGCTCTGGTTAAAGAAACGAGAAATGCCTTGTAAAGACAAAGATGATAAATTTCACAGAATATTTAGTTATTATAAAAATAAAATATATTAATAAGGCTATATACCACGAGAATGTGTAAAAGACTGGAACTCTAATGAGAAAATAATGGTTCAATTATACTGTAGGTCCAAAACTTCAATTACAATCCCAGCTATAGTTCCTGCAGACAGGAAATCTCCATTTCCACCTGCAGTCCCCTTTTCTATTAAAAAATGAAAATAGAGAAATCAGCAGATCATCCTTTAAAATGTCATAGTCACAGATAAAAAAGATGCTTAAGATTTTGTAGATTTTGAGTTTCCATCTAAATACATATCTCTGTTTGCTAACAATCTTATTTTCCCTAAATAACTTAACAGCAACAATTGTAAAATGAATGAACACCAAGTAGAAGTATACCGGGTTAAAAGAAACTGAGAAAATTATCCCAGATTTTTTATTTTTATTTTGTTCGTTTGTTTCTTCTGCTGATGCAAAGTAAATGTATTACACCTACAAAAACCAAATTGTGATAAATTCAGTGTTCATATTCATATTAACAGAGTAAAAAGTGAAATCATACTGGACCACTTTTTAAAAGAGTCTATTACATTCCTATTTGGCTATAAAATGTTCAGTGTTTTCTAACACTTTTAATCTTACAGCAGCTTCATACATCTCTGAATATTGTGTATTAAAATTATTTAGCGCTGGACTTCTCCACATTCCACCTATAGAACTAAAAGTGTCCTGAAGCAGCATTTTGTTAATACAACAAGTATCTGGAATACATTACCATTAAATATTGTATTAATAAACTGCACACTCATGGACATTATGCACATACTGTAAGTTTAAATATGCACACAAGCCACTTTAATACGACATTTTACTGCATATTTGCACAGCCCTGGACATTCCGTTCTTTTATGTTCACTCCATTCCCACAATTCTATATTTTCTATTGTACAGCTAAGTTCTTCCTATAGTGTATATTTTGTATTATACAGATATATTTTTTTAATTTTATTCTTTCTTAGTTAAATTTGTTCTTTCTTCATTAAAATTTACTTATATATATATATATATATATATATATATATATATATATATATATATATATATATATTTCTCAAATTTACTTTTGTTTTAATATTTATTTCCTATATAGATATTCTTTCTTAGATAAGTAACTTTTTAAAAATATTATTCCTATTAATAGTCTTGTTTTAAAGTCAGGGCAGTTGCCTAAGCATTTCACTGCATATCGTCCCGTGTATGACTGTGTATGTGACAAATAAAATTTGAATTTGAAATACTTATCAGTATCAGTACCATGTACAATACAGTACAATACCAATACAATACCATGTATCAGTACAATACCATGTATCAGTGATTACAATAAGTACAGCTCTTGTTCATGATGTTTGAACAGTTGAACATGTTGTTTTATCATATGGATATTATTTCCATAATCAATATTTAAAAATGCAGTATCTGTTGGTCCAGTAACTACTGTTCCAAATATTTTTTTCCCCTGTAAAAATCAGAGAAGCAAACAGTCAAAGCAGTTTGAGATGGAATTTAAACAGGCACAGTCATGTTTTATTGTTTATGTGACATACACACAAATTATTCAAATGCTAATAGAATACAACACTTCTTCTCATTGTGCATTGAAAGATTTCAATCTAATGCAATCTATATTAAATTCTGTCACTGTTAGTTCATTCAGATGAAGATGTGTGTGTACTAGTGTCCTTTTTTGCAGTTGTCTAAAGCTTTCTAACTGCACTGTGTTATATTTGCTAGCCCTAAGTTTCCTTTTTGCTGCACATGAATTCTATAACTAAATTACAACTAACCTAGTACAGTGATGCTGTTGGGTTCAGATGTGGCGTATCTCAGGCTTTGTTTGTTATGGGCCATGCAAGTGCTTTGAATGTTGCCAAGTCTGAGCTCTTGGGCCATTTTACCAAGCACTGCTCCATTTAAAGCCCACTGAAACACAGCCAAAGGCCTGGACTCAATTAGTATCATACCACTTTTTTTCTGGACTCACAGGTCAAAATGAGGTTAGGCCCAAACTTCAAATAAATCTGGAATGAATTAATATTGTATTTTTTGTCCAACTTCTTGCAGTGGAATTTGATGAGACAATAGGAAACATCATGTACTTGAAAACACATACTGAATAAAATACTGTAGATTCAATTTTAGGGTCCGGGTTCGATTCACGGCCAGACTCGATTCCCGTCTCTGTGTGCATGGAGTTTGTCCTACACGTGCTTGGTGGGTTTCCTCCCACAGATTGGTGTTTCCAAATTTCTCGTAGTGTGTGAATGAGTGTGTGTGTGTTTTTGTGTGTGCCCTGCGATGGAAGGGAAGATCTTCATGAAAGCAAGTTTCATCATGGTGCTTGATGGGTTTTGTAAATGCACTTGACAATACTGTTTTTGCAAGAACTATTACAGAAAGGCTGATTTCCATGTCTTAAAATAACAACTGACTGTTGTTGTTGATACATAATTACCTAATTCCATATGTGGTTTTCATAGTTTTGAAATCCACAGTATTGTTATAGAATAAAGAAAATAAATCACTAAACAAAAACAAAGAAATTTGCAAGTGATGGCAAAATTCTGAGTGGTAGTGTCACCTTGCACCTCCAGGTCCTAGGTTCAATTCCCACATCTGGTCTGTGTGCATGGAGTTTGCATGTTCATCCTGTAGTTGGTGGGTTTCCTCCGTGTTGTCTGGTTTTCTTCCAAGTCCAAAGACATGCAGATTAGGCTAATTGGCATTTCCAAATTGGCAGTAGTGCGTGAATGTGCATGTGAATGTTGACCGGAGGCCCTACCACAGTCGTACTAATGGGAATAAATACAATAGTTACCATTGTCCTCCACAGTCCCTAGTTGGACTACAGAGGTGCCTAGATGGATGGATGTGTATATAAACAGTTATGATATACAATATACCTCTTGCTCTCCTGCAACATTTTTGGAGACGTGCCCAATATTGCCTGCTCCCAAGTTCAGAGTGATACAAGTGTATGTCCAATATCTGAAGGAGTCCAGTGGATCTTTGGTCCCTCAGAAATAAATCTTACCTGTGGAAAGTCTGCATGCAAGGTCTACAGCCCAGTGCAAGCCATCACATCAAGTTTACTCAATTTGCATGTCTACTTCGGGTCAGTTTGGCCTTTCAGGCTCATAATTACATATACAACTGCAAAAGGAGGTCATGTTTATTATCAGGTGTCTGACCTTCACCGCCATTATTCTCTTAAGGGTTAGGTACGTTCATCTGATTGTCAAATTTATCTGATATCTTAGTTTATATTACATAAGGAGCATTCTGCTTTTTATGGGAGCAGTAAGCCATTTTATATAATTTCCAGTAGGCCTTGCTTATTACACTGATGCTTACCTTAAGAACCTTGCACTGATATGTGGATGAGTCTACTATCTGACTCATCCAAGCTAAAAGACAGATTTGCATTGTCCATGGATCAGCTCATCCTGGAGTCTAATGTAAGAGGTACACTCTCCTTAAGCCATCTTATAATGCCTGGTGGAAAAGCTCCATCACATGCTAAACAACACAATAATGGGATCTGTAAGAGTTTGGAGGAGAGTCACTATCTTAATGATTTCACTGTATATGAAATTTGTTGCTCAAGTTTTATTTAGCTATGTAGCTATGAAGGCTCTGGCCTGCAGGATCCTACTTATCACTGACCTGATCTCACTGACAAATAGGTTATGGTCTTCATGACTTTGGACCATTTTCAAGTTAGTGAGATGAACTTGTTTATGTTCAGTCAGGATAAATTTGTTTCCAGCAAATGACTGCCCTTTCATGTTCTAAGGATAAGAACAGTTATGACTGCAGAACACTCATAAATAGAACTCACTCCAGCCACCACCTAATGAGGACCTGAGATTGTTACCTACTCCGGCTTGCCTAGGAGACAAAAAAAACTTTTCTGAAACATTTACCTCAAAGATAAAAATGAGAATCTGAGTGAATTTATTAGTGTCTTATATGGACATTATTATACAGTTTATTATTTAATTTGTTTATTATATTTTAATGTATGAAACAGCATGAGTTTACATTATATTTTACAGAGCTAAAAGACATCCATAAGACATGCAAGCAGAGAGATAAATTAGACAGACAGATAGGCAGACAGACAAACAAGTAAGTAGACAGACAGAATGGGAAACACAGACAGATCAACTCACTTGCAGTAACCACCACTTAGGAGAAACAAAAAGACATAACTGAGTCACAAAGCGAGACATACTTCTGTGAAACATTTGAGAAATCTGAAATGTACATGAGAAACAGAACTGCATTTAAAGGAGAAGCAAATGAGCCATATATAAGACCATAATGAGATTAAAGTCAGATATAAATGAGATGCATGAAACACAAATGAGAAATATTATAGTTTTATTGAACATATCAAAAATCCTTAATTAACAGCATACACTGTAATAAATTTACAATTCACACAATATAACAGACACCAGCCAAATCTGGCAAATCAAGACACTAAATGATACAAAATGTCATAAAACCTGACAAAGATATTAAGTGTCACACTGCTCAACTCAGAGTATGATGATATACAGGAGTTACACATAGGCCACAGGATTGTGCTAATCTTCCAGTGAAAAGAATCAGTCAGAAAGGAGATGAAAAATTTTAAAGCAAAATTGGTTGCGTGCCAATGCCAGGAAAAGTTCTCTCTCACCGGCTACATCAGTCTTCTCTTGTGGTGGATGTCCAACAGGTTTGTCCAAAATCTGCAATTCCTGGAATTGCTTAGTATCTAATGGAATAATAAAAAAAAGAGATTTATCTAAACACCATTCAGCTACTCCATTCCCAACTTTCTGAAGGTTGAGAGGTGGGATTGAGCTTGCTCATGGGCTGATGATGTGGTGCTGATGGAGACTCTGGAACATTCTTCTGCAGTTTCTTTTCTGAGATTCTTGGTCTCCTGAGTTGGCATGCTTCTGAAAAGAACCCAGTTAAAGTAAAATGTATATAATTACTAAGATAACCTTTCCACAAACATATTCGTCTTTATTTATAGAATATAATTAACTGATGTTTCTAAAGTTACATGTTCTGGTAACTACTGTTAAACACTCAACACCAGTAGTGGCTGGTGCAAAAAATTTTTGGGGGGGCGCAAACTAAATTAAAATAAAACTTTTAATAATCGCCCAGTGGCGGTTTTAGACATGGGCGAACATTTTTTCACGACTCCAGGGGGACGGCACTTGGGGGGGAAATATGCCGGCGCGCCGCTAAACGGTTTTTTTATATATGACTTTGATGCGGCGGCGCCCTTGTGCAGGTTTGCTGAAAAGGTGCCGCACTGAAGCTGTGACAAGTGGAAAGGGGAGCGGGGGGGGGGGGAGGCGCCGAGGAAAGTTCACCTCTCCCAAAAGGAGGGGAAATCCATCCAGTGGTGGGCTAAACACCTTGACTTTCTTACAAATAGTGGCACACACTTCATTTACAATATTATAAACACAGAGCTATAATTTATTTAATTTTGTTTTTCCAAAATTATGAGAAATGGCTAATAAAAATGGTAATAAAACGAATAAATGATTATGTGGAGTTGAATTAGTTTAGCCCTGACTTCTAGTTGAGAGCGACAGAAGGGGTGATGGGGAATCAATGGATTGTCGATTTCAAAATAAACAGCGATGGAGAGAAAAAGGCCAACGCTGTCAGGTGCTCAATTTAGAAAAAAGAGAAAAGAAGAAGAGGAGAAACGAGCAAAAGATAAAGGTATGCAACAACGTTCTCTCTGTATGATTACTGTATCATGTCAATGAAGTACTGATGATGATTAGTGTTATAATGTTAGGTTTGTTAGCCTTCTTGCTAGCCAAGTCTTGCAGATGAGGAGCTGGCAGAGCAATGCAATACACTAGGTACCACACTACACTGTGAAGGGCACTCTGATTTGGACGGTAGAGAGCTTGTGCAGGAAATCAAGAACTTCCCTCCCCTGTCCTCAAAAACCATGACCCTCCTTGAGATCATCACTTTTATTAATGAAAAGGCTCTATCGGAGATCTGCCCCAACTTTTGGACTGCTCTCAGGATTGCACTTACTCTGTCAGTGACTGTGGCTCAAGAACGGCTCATTGCCCTTACTATCATCAGTATCGAACACTCAATAGAGGAACACATCTTCTACGATGACATTATTAATGATTTTGCATCAAGGAAGGCCAGAAAAGTCAGATTTTTTGTTGTTGTTGTTGTTGTTGTTTCAAGTTCAGTGTTATAATTCTATTTTTCTGGAGTGTGATGTGCTTTTTAGATTATTTTTTTTATTTACACAATATTTAACTATATTTTATCAGTATTTTATTCTTAATAAAAGTAATATGTAAAAGACAGTATATTTATTTAAGGTCCAAGATTTTTTGGGGGGTTATTTTAAGTTTTGAGTGATTTGTGCAATAAAACAACATTGTTTCTGTAATATAATGATTTCGTGTAATTTTTTTTAATTCTGTGCGGTGGAGGGGAGGGGTGGGGGCGCCCAGAGGCGGTCTCGTCCAGGGAATAAATCAGTGTAGAACCGCCACTGTAATCGCCTGTCAAAATCATTACTACTAGTATAAATCATCGCATCCAGCCAGCACCGCTTGCCATAAGAAGTGCTGGAAAATCACTGAGTATAAGCTCGGCCGTGATCACTTGATCACTGCTTAATTATAAGATCAGGTCGATCTGGTCCAAGCTCTTTAACTTTTTTTCTTTCTTCGTCCAATCGCCTTGCGAATGGGTATTTTAGCAAAGACATTACATAATTTCCTCTCATATTTAGCTGGCTTCCACGTCAATCACTACTTAATACATTAACTAACAATCTGCTGACCGTTAATAAGACTAGTTGAGAATGGTCCAATCACATGAGCCCAAATATTTAAAAACAATATTGATTTGCTAAGAACAAATGTGGGAGGGTTCAGGGCGCACAGTGCTGCACCCCAAGGATGATCAAATTAGAGCTCATAATTCAAATCACATGCTTTTCAAAAATTCATGTGCCTGCATAGTAGGGCTGAAACGATTCCTCGAATACCTCGAGTAATTCGATTACAAAAAATGAACGAGGCAAAATCTTCTGCCTCAAAGCTTCTTTTTGAATTAATTTTAAAAGCTTGGGATATGTTATTGCGCAATTATGTGTTTGGCGTGACCCAGCTCGCTTCTGGATGCAAGCCGCCAGTAAACATCAACGAAGAAGAAGCGCTTACATCACCCAAAAAGCGGAAGGAGACGCAAACAGTTAGTTGTGTATTGATTTGAGGGAGCGTTCTGTTGCGGGCTGCAAAATGGAAGGGAGCGATAAAATAATATAAAAATTTCTTTTAATGTGTGCCTTAGTTTTTTTTTATACTTTTTGTCATTTGAAATCTTTTTTGGATCTGAGAAAAGGCTTTAAAATAAGAAAATTTAAGTTAAGCCAATCTCTAATGTCTAATGTATGCATTTAAAAAATAAAAGTAAAAAAAAAAGAAGTTTTCTAAAATGAAAAACAATTAATCTTTGTTTCTCATATATTTTTTCCATTGCTGTTTATTTAAGCAAAAGTATATTTTATCCGAGTACCCAATTAAACGATAAAATTTTTGGTAGAATACTCAATTACTAAAATATTCGATAGCTACTCCCCTACTACATAGACACTCGTTTGTCTGGAGCCCCGTGTACACGAACACAAATGAACGTAGTACAGTTTAGATTTTTTATTATTGTAAATAAATTATATTAAGAAGTACAGTGGAATATTGTGACTAAATGACTATTTCATTATTAAAATAAATAATTATTATGTTAAATAATTACATGTTAAAGTAGCATTCTTCTCTGCCTAACTTTAAGGGGGCGGCGCCCCGGCGCCTTATTGACCGGCCACCCCTGCTGAACACTCTATAATAAAACTACTGGTTTTCAAAAATTTATCATGCAGTAACATTAACTTACTATTTTTTTTAAGTAACTTAATATGTCCAACCACACTGGTTAACTTAGAACCAGCCTAATCATAATGCTGTAGAGGGCTGATTGATTTTTACCATTAAAAAAAAAAAAAAAAAAAAAAAAAAACAGTGTTAGTTACCTAGAAATGCTAATCCACATGCTAAACCACCCACAGGTAGCATTTGAATTCCTTTTGCAATTTAAGAACAAATGTAAAGTTATAAAATATAACTGGTGGTTGGATAAAAAAAAAATAAACAAGCTAGATTTCAAAATAAAACATTTATCTATTACAAAGCAATTGTGTAATTTACTTTAGTTGTTAGCAACCTACATATCTACATATCTTCATTTTAGAGATCCAACCTACTAACCATTCCCACAGGAAAATTTTACTGCTCAAAGCTTGCTCTTCTATAACTTTGGAGACAAAATTGTAGTTCTCTTTTTAACCTCATAACATGTAGCGACAGGAGACATCTTTGAGATAAAATGGAGATAACCTCACTGTTATTAATGGCTCCTTTTTTTCTTCTGTGGAGAAAGGTGTTAACCACTACACCTTTTAATATAAAATACCCTGGGGCATGGCATAAAACCACATCTTTTGTCATGGTGACATTGACTGAAAGATGTAATGTTAACTCCAGACTAGGTAATTGTAAAAGTAAACACCAACTGTCACTGTAGACCTCACATTCAAACAGAAGCGCTAATGATGTTTCCAACTACTTGAAAGTTCTATTTTGAAATTTGAACTGTAAGGTGACAAAGATTTTGTAGTTTGTATTGTGATGCTGCTGCCATATACACAGACAAATGCTTGTGAGCTCACAACTGTTTCACATAGGCAAATGTGAAAAATGTTGGGCCTCATAAGGCCCACTAAAATGTTGAGCCTCATAAGATACAAACATTCAAATATACTACATTCACTCTAAAAAATAAAACTGCTCTACTCAATTTTTTGGTGAAACATTTTTACACTTAAAAATATTGAGTAAAAAGTTGCGAAATCATCTAAAACATACTTTATGAATTTACACAAGTCAGTAAAAAATTAAGTAGACCTGAATAACTATATTTAGTACAATTATGTACAAAATTGAGTAAATGTAATGAAAATCAGAAGTTAATGCAGTGGTTACCCTAAGTGAAAATGAGTAAAATAATTGAGTATATATAATTGAAATGCAAGATAGAAGAAACTGAAAATGAGACTATTATTTAAAAACAATGTGCTACATTTACTAAATATTTTAACTGAATTTAATTCATACTGCTCACAATCAATCACAGAATTGATATGTTACACTTAAATATTTAAACTATATTTACCCGTTACTCAATGGGTATTTTAATTCAGAACAAATTCAGAACAAAGAAACAATGCACACATTACCATTTTAATTAAATGTTTATTTGCCAAATTTGACAATACATGAAGTTTAAACTCAACCTGGTTTACTTTGCAAGTTACATGTAACAAGATCATAAACAATGAGCTGAACTGATCTTATTAGTAAACAATCTCACAAACAATACTTCTGCGACAAGTATTATACAGTTAATATGTGGAAAATAGACTTTTGTATTAGAATCTAATAAGTCACATTTTACATCTGAAAGATTACATACCTTCACACTTCAGTTTCCTGCAAACTGTGGAATCCATACAAATATGTGTGCAGACCTTCTCAGGTCTTAAAGAAGCAATGATGGTGTAAATGAAGACAGAACACTAAATGTATTTGACCAACAGTACCATGCTTCACTCGATAATGTCACGTTCCGAGGTGTTGTTGTGCGGCATAAACGCAGAGGATCCAGGTTGTATAAAGGAAAACGATGTTTTATTTAAACACAAAACAGGCAGGGAAACTCAACAAACAAATAGACTTTAAATGAAACCGAAACTAAGACACAATAGAAGAAAACAAAAGACACTAGGAAACAGGCATACATGACTAATGTAAATGAACAGTTGCAAGACCACGAAAAGGACTAAAAGCACGCTATTTATAAGGAAACTAATAACCAACTCGGTTCAGGTGGGCGCCCGTGTCACCTGACCGAGATTAAACAAAACAAAACACAACACAAAGTCTCTGGGCGCTAGGCGCCCTCTAGGGGTTATCCCTGACATAACCCCCCCTCAAAGGGCGCAACTCCGGGGCGCCCCAGGAGGTCCAGGGCATCCCCCCCAGGGTCCAATGTCCGCCCCTCTCACCCATAGGCTGGCACCTATGTCCTGTGGGCCAGGTGGCTTCATGCCCCCGTTGAAGCAGGGCGGCGGAGACGGAGGAAGCTCGCCGTCCTCTTTGATGCTGGGCGGTGAAGGCAGTGGGTGCTCGCCGTCCTCGGTGACGCAGGGCGGCAGAGGATGAGGAGGCTCGCTGTCCTCGGCGGCGCATGAAGGCGGCGGCGGAGGAAGAGGAAGCTCGAAGTCCTCAGCGGCGCATGAAGGCGGCGGCGGAGGAAAAGGAAGGAGCTCGTGCTCCTCGGCGGCGCATGAAGGCGGCGGCGGAGGAAGAGGATGGAGCTCGTGCTCCTCGGCGGCGCATGAAGGCGGCGGCGGAGGAAGAGGATGGAGCTCGTGCTCCTCGGCGGCGCATGAAGGCGGCGGCGGAGGAAAAGGAAGCTCGCTGTCCTCAACGGCGTACGAAGGCGGCGGCGGAGGAAGAGGATGGAGCTCGAAGTCCTCAGCGGCGCATGAAGGCGGCGGCGGAGGGAAAGGATGGAGCTCGTGCTCCTCGGCGGCGCATGAAGGCGGCGGCGGAGGAAAAGGAAGCTCGCTGTCCTCAACGGCGTACGAAGGCGGCGGCGGAGGAAGAGGATGGAGCTCGTGCTCCTCGGCGGCGCATGAAGGCGGCGGCGGCGGAAAAGTAAGCTCGCTGTCCTCAACGGCGTACGAAGGCGGCGGCGGAGGAAGAGGATGGAGCTCGTGCTCCTCGGCGGCGCATGAAGGCGGCGGCGGAGGAAAAGGAAGCTCGCTGTCCTCAACGGCATACGAAGGCGGCGGCGGAGGAAGAGGATGGAGCTCGAAGTCCTCAGCGGCGCATGAAGGCGGCGGCGGAGGAAAAGGAAGCTCGCTGTCCTCAACGGCGTACGAAGGCGGCGGCGGAGGAAGAGGATGGAGCTCGTGCTCCTCGGCGGCGCATGAAGGCGGCGGCGGAGGAAAAGGAAGCTCGCTGTCCTCAACGGCGTACGAAGGCGGCGGCGGAGGAAGAGGATGGAGCTCGAAGTCCTCAGCGGCGCATGAAGGCGGCGGCGGAGGAAAAGGAAGCTCGCTGTCCTCAACGGCGTACGAAGGCGGCGGCGGAGGAAGAGGATGGAGCTCGTGCTCCTCGGCGGCGCATGAAGGCGGCGGCGGAGGAAGATGATGGAGCTCGTGCTCCTCGGCGGCGCATGAAGGCGGCGGCGGAGGAAAAGGAAGCTCGAAGTCCTCAGCGGCGCTGTGCAGCGACGGAAGCTCGCCGTCCTCGGCAGCACTGTGCAGCGACGGAAGCTCGCCGTCCTCGAAGGCACTGTGCAGCGACGGAAGCTCGCCGTCCTCGAAGGCACAGTGCAGCGACGGAAGCTCGCCGTCCTCGAAGGCACAGTGCAGCGACGGAAGCTCGCCGTCCTCGAAGGCACAGTGCAGCGACGGAAGCTCGCCGTCCTCGAAGGCACAGTGCAGCGACGGAAGCTCGCCGTCCTCGAAGGCACAGTGCAGCGACGGAAGCTCGCCGTCCTCGGCTGCCCTGTGCAGCGACGGAAGCTCGCCGTCCTCGGCTGCCCTGTGCAGCGACGGAAGCTCGCCGTCCTCGGCTGCCCTGTGCAGCGACGGAAGCTCGCCGTCCTCGGCTGCCCTGTGCAGCGACGGTCGCTCGCCCTCCTCTTCGCTGCAGTGCAGCGGCGGCAGCTCGCTGTCCTCGGCGGCGCGGTGCAGCAGTGCTACCTGCCCTTGGAGCTTGGCCACCTGCTCCCGCAGGTCACGAATGCGCTCTTCATTTATTTTAGCGCACCGCCGAAAGCTGCTCCAATCAAGCTGGGAGGTTGCTCCCTGCTGCACGTCCCGCTCACACTCCGCTCTCTTGCCGCTACGCCGTTTGGTTCTCCGGCTACCTTCCACGCCGGCTCCCCAAACTCCAAACATCGTTGCCCCCCCCAAAAATAATCTCCCCGGGGCAGGGCTCCTCTGCTATGCCTCTTTTTAGGTCTTGCAATCTGTCACGTTCCGAGGTGTTGTTGTGCGGCATAAACGCAGAGGATCCAGGTTGTATAAAGGAAAACGATGTTTTATTTAAACACAAAACAGGCAGGGAAACTCAACAAACAAATAGACTTTAAATGAAACCGAAACTAAGACACAATAGAAGAAAACAAAAGACACTAGGAAACAGGCATACATGACTAATGTAAATGAACAGTTGCAAGACCACGAAAAGGACTAAAAGCACGCTATTTATAAGGAAACTAATAACCAACTCGGTTCAGGTGGGCGCCCGTGTCACCTGACCGAGATTAAACAAAACAAAACACAACACAAAGTCTCTGGGCGCTAGGCGCCCTCTAGGGGTTATCCCTGACAGATAATGATCGAAATTTCTTTTGATGATGCGACAAATGTTCAGAGCTCACACTGCCATCCCATAAGCTGGCACCTAAAAAAGGAACAATAGTGTACAAGTAAGCACAAGTGTGACTGTTACTATGAAGTCTACCAGACTGGTAAAACAATACTTATGTTCAAATACATACTTTTTTGATTAATGTCCATCATCACACTGATCTACGAGTGGTGTTAAAGCGGGACTTCTCTGAAACGAAGACGAAACTGATTTGATTTTACATAGCCCATAGCTGGTAAAATTCCGGTGAACATTCCAGTGGAATGCTTTTACAAAAAATGGACTGCTTTGATCACCAATAGCATTTGCTCTTGCAGAACAATGCACAACCTCATACATAGAGAAAAAAACAGAGAGAGAAATAAAGGAAGCTTTTACTCTAATAAGTAGGGTGCCAATACGGCACCGGTACCTATATAACTGGTATGTACCGGACCGAAACATAACGCGAATTTCGGTGCCTCATTTCGGTGCCACTTAAATGCCGGTGTTCTATCAAGTCATCCTACTCATCATTATTTCCTTCCCAGCCTTTCTGTGCATGCGCAGTAAAAATACGTCACGCTTAAATTCATTCATGTGCGAATTTACTGAGGTATTTCCTAGTTTTTGTGCTTTTAATTGGAATTTTATTTCATTCACATGCATACATATAACAGTTCACCTGTGAATTGAAGGGTTGGAGTGATTCTTTTTTTATCGTTTGTACCCATTTAAAAACTATGGGAATTACATTCTGATTAAGTACCGTCATGTGTCAGAATCTGCTGCCCATGTTAAAACTGAGTATTTGCAGTCTTATGTCCATTTGGATAATGTAGGACAGACCGGTATAACTATCTGTTTTTTCTACCGGTAGGAAATTCTGACAAGTAGGAAAAACTGATAGAACACCTGAACTGTCGATTAATATATTTGTTCTCTGGGGCTATGATGACAGTTGTAATAAGCATTAGATTCATCAACATGATCGCTAGTAAAATTTAAATACTGCATGTGGTGTCAGAAATGATTGGGAAAAAAATCCTTAATTAGAAAAATCTTGAGGACTTCGGAAAGCTTTGATAATACAAATCCAAAACATTGTTGCAGTAATGTTACTGTTCATTTTATTTTTGTAGATTAAAAGTTTATTAGATTAGATAAAAAAAATAAAAGCGCAAATCATAGGGAAATGCGACCATTCGAGATGCGCGTGAACGCATCTTGCGTTACACTTGCTCTGACGGCAGCAATTAAATTTGCTTGCTAAATTAACTTTCGTTAAAATGCCTAAAACTAAACGGTCGAAAGTGTGGCTATATTTCACAAGAAAGGATACAGACACCGCGATGTGCAGTAAATGTTTTACAGCAATCGCGTGTAAAGGGGGCAACATGTCAAATCTAATGAAACATTTGAGGGCACACGGAATAAAGTTAAAAGCAGAGGGATGCACTGTGTCTGATAGCTTGCGGACAACAGCTGGCACTATTTGTGTGGATGACTCCAGACCCAGTCATACCAACCATAGCAAAAAGGAGTCCAGCGATTATGATGACCTCAGCAGCCTTTCCGCAGGTTAGTAGTAGGCTAATGTAATGTTAATTGCAAAATGCAAATCTTGCATTCATGTTAACAAATGGTCAAATGATTTGTAAAATACTAATGTAACATGGATTCTGTTGATAATTATGGCTTTCCAACTAGTACTTAAACTTTTAATATATCGTTCAATTTTAAGCATTAAATTTTTTGTTCAAATGTATGTTTTTTGTAAAAATGTATTCTTGAGCCATTATTTTTTGGCTTTTGCAAAGTATCGTTTCAGTAATAAGTGTGTTCTGTTATTTTGCACAATCAAACAGCCCTCTTTGACTTGAATGTCCCTTGTATAAAAATTATACCCGTCTATACGTTAAGTGAAAGATTTTAAGCCTTATTTTAATTTCTATCTTTGATTCAATGGTTACATTTTTAATAAATGTTTAATAAATGTTTAAAAAACATTTATTTTTTATTCAATGGGGTAACATTTTTAAAAAGTTGACATTTACCTCCTGTTTTATCTCCATTCTAAATTCTCTTCTTTAGTGGTGTTGGCGCTGTGAAAGAGATATTGAAAATATAACATGTTTCGCACAAAAAAAATGAAAATTAGTTTTAGTTTATTTTACTTACACTGTACTTACATACTGTACATAACATTTCACTTTGTTATTTTAATTTCATATTACTTTCTCCCAAATATAATTCTGAGAGAAAGGTTGTACTTTTATTAATCTTTATATTTCACAGCTTTAGTTACTAGTACAGTACTTAGCACATTTATTTCATCAACAGCAAATTCAATCATGTTTAAGTATACTGTTTTGTTTGTGAAGTACTTGTACTTTTGCAATTCAAATACATTTGACGTTTAGAACGTCATGTACTTATGACTTTAGCAGTATAATGTTGCGTAGCTTTGTTTAAAAAAATAGAACTTCAAACTTTTTACTCAAGTTAATCAAACTGCCTGCCTCTAGTGCTGTACAGCATGACTGGAGCTGTGCCGGACTCAGAGTTGTACGTTTAATCATGTTAAATACTCACAGTCCGGACACTGCACCTCATTCCTACTGTTTAAACTCGCTTTGGTCTGCGTTTCCTCCTTAAAGTGTCCGAGTGAAACACGCAGACTCGCGGTTCAGTGTGTGAGGTGGGCCGTTACAAACGCGCTAATTATTTGAACATGCTAGTTTTATATCCTCACTACAGTGGCGGTTGGCTGCGCATTTAGCGGGAGAAATTCAAATATTGCGGCACAACCGCGGCCGTCTACACCGAGGAACCCGAAGAAAAGCACGACATGAACACGCATGTTGCTCGGTGTTAAATTTCTCCTTTTACACCAGATTTTTATGTATCTGTTTTAACCTTGCTTTAGCTGATTGGTGGTTGGAACAAATAAGCAAAATTACAACGAACATTTGTACATGGTCTATTGCTAGCTATCATTAGCTATCGAGCACAGCTGTGACAGGATTCAGAACAGTAACTTACACCCTATAAAGTTGTGTATGAATGCAGACAGAGACATTATTTCAGTATCATGTTACTTACCAGGATTTGTAAGGAGTTGTCCAGGTGCTTCTTGTCCATTCTCACATCCTCGCCTTCTTGTCTCTGACGTCACATCAGACTTCCCATGAGCACTTGCGCAGGGCAATTTACTCAATTATTTAAGTTCCCTTTCAAAAGCTACACTCGATGCTGCGTGAAAACGCTATGGCAACATCGCTTTGTTTCCGGTTGTGAAGCCTGTGTATGTCAAAACCGCCGAATACTTCGGCTTATAACCTCTGCCAGGCATGACGTCACCAAATAAGGTGCACCTGCAGGTTATAAATAGGAGTGAACCGGAAACATCCTCAGATCTTTTTGTCTTCAGGACCGCTTTGTGTTTGCGTGTGTGTGCAACAGAATCACGGTAGGAAAGAAAAACTTTACTTACCGATAATGGTACTTCGCACGTGGCTTGCTTTCTTTAAAGAGAAACCGCAAGCCGCGGCGCATTCCTGGGGCTTGCGTGCGTATGAGACAGAATTCCCCTTTCTCTTGCGCTCTCCCTGGATCAGGAAGTTTTAGCGTCCGCTTCTCAAGCACGCTCCAGCGCTTTTTGTGAAGGGGCCGAATAGATTTCCTCTCTCGCCGCAAAAATAAATAAATAAATAAAAAGAAAAAAGAAAAAACCCCAGGTTTCTGTCGGGTGGCCAGGGGAGGGGCCTCAACGAGGGTCCCTCCCCTTTTTTTTGGTGCTCTCCATGAAAGAGTTAACTCGTCATAATAATAATCGTCAAATAAGCCTTATTCATCCCCTGTTTTATGATGATACCCCAGATTGAAGAGACGCTTGCGAGCTATCTCTCTCCTGGGAGCTCATCCTCCCTGAAAAAGCCCACATTGCCCACCAAGCCGTGTAGACTAACATCTTCGTTGGTGGGGAAAGCTTTTCAGGCAGCGGGTCAGGCTGGTGCTGCTCTGCACACCATGGCAGTTTTGCAGGCATACCAAGCTCACCTGCTAAGAGTTCTGAGCACTGGCGGGTCTATTGATGCACCTAGCCACAGATTTATTTCTCTGTGCCACCAAGCAGACGGCCCGTGCTATCGGCCGTTCTATGGCTGCCGCGGTCGCCATGGAGAGACATCTGTGATTTAATCTCACGTGCATCAAGGTCAGGGATCGCGTTTTCCTCCTTGAAGCCCCCACTCTCGCCTTCCGGCTTCCGGCTGTAAAAACCTCCGCCACAAGGTTCGGGAGGCGACACTCTACGAGCAGACCTCTGTGAGGTTTCTTCCCTGCCGTGCTCAGGAGTCAGGACCGTCGGTCACCCAGTCCTGACCAGGTGTGGTCCCCACGAGACGTGAGGTGCAGAAGGAGAGTGTGCCGAGCCAGCTACCCCCTCGTAGAGACAGGGGAAGGACTCGTCGCGCTTCGCAATCCACCTCAAAGACAAAAAAAAATCACCGGACCTGAGGAGCATTATCTCCGCCAAAAAGGAAGTCCTGAGGTTGATGTGCCCAGGACCACGAGGGTGTCTCCCCCTGGGGAGGGACGTGTAAAAATTCCAATAAGGGATTAAGACTCCTCCCTGGCACCCTATGGGGGCCGTTGTCTAATCTCCGCCACCTCTGGCGTTTCGGGAAGCAGCGGTCTCCAGCGAAATGTTCCTTCCTGCCTTGTTTCAGGATGCCAGACACCTAACACCCCCCCCCCCCCTCCGTTGCACATCGTTCTCCGCGTTTTCAATGGCGTGGTCTTCACTTCCATGAAACCGGAGCGAGCACATCTGCTGACTTGGCAGTTACAGAATGAGTTTGCTGGCAAAAAAGGGCCATAGAGCATGTTCCCTTGCCAGACGAGAGATGGGGGGGTTGCGTCCAATTTTACATCTTCTTGGGCTGAACATCAAAATGTTGACAGCCAAAATTATTGTTCTCAAATTCAACCAGAGGTTTGGTTTGTGACGGTCAACCTGAATGATGCATATTTTCATATAGGTTATGTTCGCTGAACCGCTGGATGTCCAGGTGGTGCTCCGAAAACAACGTGGGCTTCATAGACAATTGGAAGACCTTTGAGGGCAAAACTGGCCTGTTAGGGCGGGACGGTGTCCATCCCACTCGGGAAGGTGCTGCTCTCATTTCTTGCAGTATAGCACATAGCCTCAGAAGAGGCCTAGTTAATCGGTGACAATCCAGAGCCCAGGCCAGGGAGCAGACAGACAGGCTAAACCAACCGTCTGCTAGCTGCAGAGAGTCGTCACTCAGGGTTCATCATATTGAGACTGTGTCTGTTCCCCGAGCTAAACATAAATTTAGAAAGACTCAGAAAGTCTGTTTTAGTAATTTAATTAACATAGATACCACAAACTCAGATCACACTGAATGCGCAGCCGGCAACTCTGATCTGAAGCTAGGACTGTTAAATATTAGATCTCTCGCATCTAAAGCAGTTATTGTTAATGAAATTATCACAGATCAGGAGTTTGATATATTATGTTTAACAGAAACCTGGATTAAACAGGACGAGTATGTAGCTCTAAATGAAGCTAGCCCTCCTGGATACAGCTACATACACCAGCCTCGGCTAACTGGTAGAGGAGGAGGAGTCGCAGTTATTTATAACGATAATCTGTCTCTCGTACAAAAACACAGTTTTAAATCTAATACATTTGAAGTTCTCTATAGTAACATAAAGTCAGCTCAGTCGATCCCGCTACTCATCATTTACAGACCCCCAGGGCCGTACTCTGAGTTTCTCTGCGAATTTGCAGATTTCCTCTCAAACCTTGTTGTTTCTGTAGACAAAGCGTTAATTGCTGGAGACTTTAATATTCATTTTGAGAATCCAGAAGACCCTCTGAGAACAGCATTTATGTCCTTACTGGACTCAGTAGGAGTAAATCAGTGTGTAGTAGGACCCACTCATAAAGCAGGTCACACTTTAGATTTAATATTATCCTTCGGATTAAGTATAGGAAATATAACCACAATTCCACAGTCTGAAGTTATCTCAGATCACTACCTTGTCTCGATTAAAGCGTGTTATAGTAATAATGTATGCAGCACAGCACCGCGCTTCCACCTTAAACGTACATTTACATCAAATACCGCACAGAGCTTTATCAATAATCTTCCAGAATTATCAACTTTGATTGGATCGCCATCTGACTTCACAGAACTCGAACAGGCGAATGAATATCTAGAGTCAGCACTTCGTTATAGCTTAGATAATGTAGCTCCAGTTAAAAGGAAAATGATTAGAGATAAGAAACTCGCTCCTTGGTATAATGACCACACCCGTGCTTTAAAACAAACCGCTCGAAAATTCGAACGTAAATGGCGCCAAACTAAATTGATAGTATTCAAAATAGCTTGGAAGGAGAGCATCCTGAACTATAAAAAAGCTCTCAGTGATGCTAGATCAACGTATCTCTCCACTCTTATAGAAAATAACAAAAACAACCCGAGATTTTTATTTAATACCGTAGCTAACTTAACTAAAAACAAGACCACTGCAGAAATCTCCACAACAACATCATGCAGTAGTGAGGATTTCATGAACTTTTTCAATAATAAAATCATAAATATTAGGCAAAAAATTCAGGCTTTGAAAACAGACAATTTAATAATTCAGATGATCTAACCACATCACATCAGAACTTAGAACACTTTACTCCCCTTGAAGCGAGGGAACTAATTTCACTCATCTTTTTTTCAAAATCGTCAACCTGTATATTAGATCCTATACCGACACATTTTCTCAAACAGATAGTACCAGCAATAATAGAACACCTGTTGAAAGTAATTAACTGTTCACTCAGTAGTGGGTATGTCCCCAAATCCTTTAAATTAGCCGTTATTAAACCGCTAATCAAGAAACCTGACCTTGACCCCTGTCTGCTTTCTAATTACAGGCCGATATCAAACCTTCCCTTTATCTCCAAGATTTTGGAAAAGGTAGTATCACAGCAGCTATGTTCACATCTACACAGAAATAGCATAAATGAACTGTATCAGTCAGGATTTAGGCCTCATCACAGCACAGAGACAGCACTTGTTAAAGTAGTAAACGACCTCCTATGGGCCTCTGATCAGGGTTGCGTCACTATACTTGTGTTACTGGACCTCAGTGCAGCTTTTGACACCATTGATCATAGTATTCTCCTTCACAGATTAGAAAAGGTAGTAGGAATTAAGGGAACTGCCCTCTTGTGGCTCAGATCCTATTTGACTGATCGTTATCAGTTTGTAGATTTAGATGGTGACCATTCCTCATGTTCTCAAGTGGAGTTTGGTGTTTCACAGGGCTCAGTTTTAGGCCCACTGCTTTTTTCCCTTTACATGCTTCCTCTGGGCAACATAATTCGTAAACATGGTATTAGTTTTCATTGTTATGCTGATGACACACAATTATATGTCTCAGCAAAACCAGATGAGAAAAACCAGTTTGCTAAAATCGAGCAGTGTGTGCAGGACATACGAGATTGGATGTTAATTAATTTTCTTCTGCTTAATCCTGATAAGACAGAAGTTCTGGTCATAGGACCACAAGTAGCTAGAAGTAAGCTTTCTGATCATACTGTAACTTTAGATGGCCTTTCTGTTCCATCAAGTGCAACAGTAAAAGACCTCGGTGTGATTATAGATTCCAGCCTTTCGTTTGAAGCTCATGTAGATAATATCACCAGGATAGCTTTCTTTCACCTTAGAAATATTGCCAAGATAAGAAACATATTGTCACTAAATGATGCAGAAAAACTAGTTCATGCTTTTATCACGTCTAGGTTGGACTATTGTAACGCCTTACTGTCTGGTTGTTCAATTAGGTGTATAAACAAGCTTCAGTTAGTACAGAATGCAGCAGCGAGAGTCCTCACTAAAACCAGAAAATACGAGCACATCACCCCTATCTTATCTACACTGCATTGGCTCCCTGTGAAATTTCGCATCGATTTTAAGATACTACTTTTGACATTTAAAGCACTAAATGGTCTCGCGCCACAGTATTTGAGTGAACTGTTAGTGTCTTACGATCCGCCACGCCTACTTCGATCAAAGAATGCAGGCTGCCTGTCAGTACCACGTATTATTAAAACTACAGCAGGGGGCAGAGCTTTTTCTTACAAAGCCCCGAAGTTATGGAATAGTCTTCCTATTAATGTTCGGGACTCAGACACAGTCTCAGTGTTTAAGTCTAGGCTAAAAACCTATTTATTTAGCCAAGCATTTTTGTAAATAGATTAACCTTAGGTAAAGGAGCAGATCTGGGGGACTCATAGACGTAGAGTATTCTGGTGAACTGGTATGTTTAGATGCTGTCCTCCCCACTCTCATTGTTCACTCAGGTTTGTTGACGGTGAGGTGATTGGTTGCTTTACATCTCAGGGAGCCCTCATGTTTGTGTTTCCTTCTGGCTCTCCCTTTTAGTTATGCTGTTATAGTTAGTCCTGCCGGAGTCTCTGCTTGCACTTTGCACTAAATATACATTCACCTTATACATGTTGACGGTGACCATACCTAACTGCCATCTCTCCTTATTTTCTGTTCTCTCCTTTTCTGCTCTCTCCTCTCTCTCTTTCCCCCTCTTCGTTCCCTCTCTCTGTCTCTCTGTCGAGCTATGCATGTTTCGCTCCTGAGTTGCCAGTGATCCAGACCCCTCTGCCCTCTGGAGCCGTCTAACCCATCCTGGAGTCCTGCTTCTGGTTGGAGATCTCGTCGCATGGATGCCCCGTGTGGTCTGCCTGGATTCGTATGGTGGCTGGGGATTGTTTCCATGAAGACTGTCCTGTCATCGAGTGATGCTCTGGGGACCTGTGACTTCAGTTGTTCGATAACTCAGGACCGGAATCCCCTACAGTCTACCTGAGCCTCCGGGAACAAACTGGGCTCATTTTAATTTTAAAACATCTCCTGTTATACTGAACTTTCAGTCTTACACATTATTATGCTGAGCAATTCCTGCTACCCGTTATCACCCAGATGAGGATGAGTTCCCTGTTGAGTCTGGTTCCTCTCAAGGTTTCTTCCTATTACCATCTCAGGGAGTTTTTCCTTGCCACCGTCACCCTCGGCTTGCTCATCGGGGACAATCTTGTCATTTTGATTCATATACATTGCATAAAAACTTACTTCTTTTTATTGTGTAAAGCTGCTTTGCGACAATGTCAATTGCTAAAAGCGCTATATAAATAAAATTGACTTGACTTGACTTGACATAGAAATATTGCCACAACACAGGAGGTTCCTGAGGTTTGCTTTTGGGGGCGAAGCTTACCAGTATCGGGTCCTTCTATCTGGCCTAGCCCTGTCACCCCGCACATATAAAATGCACGGATGCAGCCCTGGCTTTATGATTCCAGGGCATTCGTATTCTGAATTGTATAGACGACTGGCTGATTCTAGCTCAGTCTTAATAGCTAGCGCTTCAACATCGGGATGTCATCCTAGCTCATCTCCATTCTTAGGATTGAGACTCAACGCCACGAAAGGCGTTCTCTTTCCTGTTCAGAGGACAACATATTTGGGTGTCACATGGGATTCAATCACAAGGTGGGCACAGCTGTTTCCCACTTGTGTCGAACCCATGCTCCAACACCCTGAAGGAAATCAAGCTAGGGCAGAAAGTGACTCCATCACTTTCAAAGATCTTAGGTCTCATGGCAGCTGCGTCCACGGTGATACCTTTGGGTATTCTGCACATGAGGGCATTGTCAGTTGTGGCTAAGAGCCAGGGGATTTCACTCAAGGGCCAATCCCCAGAGGCTAATAAAGGTTACACGCTGGGGCTTCGTACCCTTTCTATGTGGTTCAGACCCCGGTTTCTGACTTTGGGTCACACTTTAGGTCCGTCTTGTCGTCGCAAGATGCTAACGACAGACACTTCCCTCACGGGCTGGGGTGCGGTCTTGGATGGCCGTCCAGCACAAGGGAGCTGGAGAGGTCATCTTCTCGCATGGCACAGCAATTGCCTTGAAATGATGGCTCTGTTTCTGGCCCTGAAGCACTTCCTCCAGCAGTTGAGAGGCTACCATGTCCTAGTGCGGGTGGACAACACTGTGGTAGTCTTGTACATAAATCGCAAGGGTGGACTGTGCTCGCGCCGCTTGAACAAGCTAGCGCACCAGGTTCTGCTTTGGGCACAGGACAAGTTCCTGTCCCTCAGAGCGATTTACATTCCGGGGCACATGAATGTAGGAGCGGACTTGCTATCCAGACAAGCTGTGACACATGGGGACTGGAAACTCCACCCCCTTTACTACTCTGACTCCTGCAGCTCCCCTGGGTCTGGACACCATGGCCCACACGTGGCCCAGATTACGCCTTTATGCGTTTCCTCTGATAGTTCTGCTCCCAGGAGTCCTAGCGAGGGTCCATCAACAGGGTTGCGCCTCTTATCGATAGCGCCCCAGTGGCAGACCAGAGTGTGGTTCTCGGATCCAATATATCTCCTCGACGGATCTTCTGTCTCAGGCGCAGGGGACAATATTTCATCCCCGGCCGGAGCTCTGGAACCTTCACGTTTGGCCCCTGAAGGGGACCAACTAAGACATGCTGGTCTTCCAGCCAGCATAATTGAAACCATTTCAAGTGCCAGGGCTCCCTTCACTAGAAGAACTTATGCCCTCAAATGGAGTGTATTTGAAAGTTGGTGCATGGTAAGCATGTAGACCCAGTCCACTGCCAGTTTGTTTCAGTGCTGGAGTTTCTGCAAGAAAAGTTGTCCTCTGGCTTATGCCCTAGTACTCTCAGAACATACATAGCCACTATTTCGGCACGCTCTGACAGATGGGGTTTCTGTGGAAAAGCACCATTTAGCTGCCCGTTTTATTCGTGGAGCTAAACGGTTGAGGCCGCCCACTAGAGCGATGGTCCCTAGCGTATTCGAAGGCCTGGCTGACACCCCTTTTGAACCAGAAGAGTCAGCGCCTGTCAGGCTTCTGTCTCTTAAGATGGTTTTCTTATGGCTATTACTTCTTTGAAGAGGATTGGTAATCTGCAGGCTCTGTCAGTCTCCCCATCCTGCCTAGACTTTGCCCCTGGGCTAGTCAAAGCTATTCTGCATCCTCACCCGAACTATCTTCCCAAGGTTCCATTTTCGACCATGCACCCAGTCGTTCTCGAAGCCTTCTGTCCTCCGCCTTTCACAGCTCTGGAGCAGGAAAGACTTCACTTACTGTGTAATACGTGCTCTTCTGATTTACGTCCACCGCACTAGCTAGTGGCGTAAGTCGGAGCAGCTCTTTATTTGCCATGGGGGTCGCAACCGGGGGGCGGCCGCCAATAGACAGACTCTGTCACACTGGGCACTGGGTGAGAGATGCTATTGCCCTAGCCTATGAGGCGCATGGTCAGACCTCACCTCTGGGAATCAGGGCTCATTCAACCGGGTGGATTGCCTCATCAATTGCTCTAGCAAGAGGCGTCCCCCTGCAGCAGGTGTGTGATGCGGCAGGCTGGTCCTCTCCACACACGTTTGTTAGATTTTATAGTCCAGATGTCAGTGCTACTCTGGGCTTGTGGATCCTTGAGTCAGCATCCCAGAGCTACGTCTGAGACCTCCTTGGCTATTGTGTTCACACGCTACACAACCTGGGGGTCCAGACACTTGCAGTGCGGCGGCATTGGTATTCTCGTTCCCATAGCGTTTTCACGCAGCATCAAGTGTAGCTTTTGTAAGGGAACGTCTCGGGTTACTTAGCTGTAACCCTGTTCCCTGATAAAGCGGGAACGAGATGCTGCGTTTCAATGCCGCACTGCTGGCGTGCCTGGACGTCCTTCAAACAAAATTGACCTGAGGATGTTTCCAGTTCACTCCTATTTATAACCTGCAGGTGCACCTTATTCGGTGATGTCATGCCTGGCAGAGGTTATAAGCAGAAGTATTCGGCGGTTTTGACATACACTTTGTTTACTTAGTGTTGTAGCGCGTTTATTTTACCCAGTATATGGACATCGGCGCAAACGGTGTTCGTACTTACCACCGCCAGACACTTTTGCAACTCAATAAACCGGTACATTTAATTCAAGATGAGCTGCGTGAGAAGCTACGCTACCTCGGCTTGCTTCGGGAACCAGGCCTCCAGTCCTCGGCGTTGCCTGATGCCGGTAGCCGGAGGAGGGGACATCGTAAGGGGTGCGCGAGGAAGCGTAAGCGCGGCAAGCGGGCGGGAGTCTGTGATAGGCTAAAAACAAACCCTAGCCGGCCGGCTCTTCCATCCATCATCTTATCAAACGTCTGCTTTCTGGACAATAAACTGGACTACATCCGACTTCAGCAGGCTACACAGCGTGAGGTGAGGGACTGCTGTGTCTTTGTTTTCACGGAGACATGGCTCAGCGATAGAGTACCGGACGCCGCCATTCAACTAGACGGGCTAGCCTCGTTTCGCGCCGACAGAAACACAGCTCTGTGCGGTAAGACTCGTGGTGGTGGCTTGTGTGTTTACATCAACATGAAATAGTGCAAGAACTCGGTGCTAGTTTCTAGCTTTTGCTCATCGTTGCTGGAGATTGTGACTGTTAGATGTAGACCTTTTTATTTACCACGGGAATTCACCACTGTTTTCATTATCGGAGTGTACATTCCACCTAGTGCTAATGCTAAGGAAGCGCTCTGTGAACTGTATGCTAAGATCATTAATCTGCAGAACACACACCCCGATGGACTGTTTATTGTCGCTGGAGATTTCAACCATGCAAATCTCAAGTCAGTGCTTCCTAAATTCCATCAGTATGTGGACTTTGCAACGAGAGGGGAAAACACGCTGGATCTTGTTTACACAAACATCTCCGGCGCATATCGGGCAGAGCCCCGCCCCCATCTTGGCTACTCAGACCACATCTCTGTTATGCTAATTCCAGCATACAGACCACTCGTCAGGCATTCAAAACCGGTTCTGAAGCAGGTAAAAACCTGGCCAGCAGGAACCATCTCTGCTCTTCAGGACTGTTTCGAGAACACTGACTGGAACATGTTTAGGGACGCTGCGACTTACGGCGACTACACTGACTTGGAGGAGTACACGTCATCAGTGACCAGCTATACCAACAAGTGCACCGATGATGTCACTGTCTCCAAGAATATCATCTCACGACCCAACCAGAAACCGTGGATCACTGCGGAGGTACGTGGACTTCTGAAGACCAGAGACTCTGCCTTCAGAACGGGAGACAAGGCAGCCCTAAGAACAGCAAGGGCCAAACTGTCCCGGGCCATCAGACGCCCAGTGAATCCACAATCACTTCAGAGACAGCGGTGACACACGGCGCATGTGGCAGGGTATACAAGCCATCACCAACTACAGGACTTCATCACCTGCCTGTGACAGTGATAGCTCCCTTCCGAATGCGCTGAACAGCTTCTCTGCACGGTTCGACATACAGAACGACGTGACGGCGAGGAAGACTATCCCTCCTCCAAACGACCAGGTGCTGTGTCTCACCACGGCTGATGTGAGGAAAACTCTGCGAAGAGTCAACCCTTGTAAAGCTGCTGGACCAGACAACATCCCAGGCAGAGTGCTCAGAGAATGTGCAGAACAGCTGGCAGATGTTCTCACCGACATCTTCAACATCTCTCTGAGCAGCGCCGTCGTTCCCACATGCTTCAAGTCTACCACCATCGTCCCCGTGCCGAAGAAGTCTTCTGTGTCCTGTCTCAATGACTACTGCCCTGTTGCACTCACACCCATCATCATGAAGTGCTTCGAGCGGCTCGTCATGAGACATCAAGACCCTGCTGCCTCCCTCACTGGACCCCCTGCAATTTGCGTATCGTCCAAACCATTCGACGGACAACGCCATCTCCACCACACTCCACCTGGCACTGACACACCTGGACAAGAAGGACACTTACGTCAGAATGCTGTACATAGATTTCAGTTCAGCATTCAATACAATCATCCCCCAACAACTGATCGGGAAGCTGAGCCTGTTGGGACTGAACACCTCCCTCTGCAACTGGATCCTGGACTTCCTGACCGAAAGACCTCAGGCAGTGCGGATCGGGAACTATACCTCCAGCACCACCACACTGAGCACTGGGGCCCCCCAGGGCTGCGTGCTCAGTCCCCTGCTGTTCACACTGCTGACTCATGATTGTGTAGCGACACACAGCTCCAATCATATCATCAAGTTTGCTGATGACACGACCGTGGTGGGTCTCATCAGCAAGAACGACGAGTCAGCGTACAGAGAAGAAGTGCAGAGGCTAACGGACTGGTGTACAGACAACAACCTGTCTCTGAACGTCGATAAGACAAATGAGATGATTGTTGACTTCAGGAGGACACGGAGCGATCACTCTCCGCTCAGCATCGACGGCTCTTCTGTGGAGATCGTCAAGAGCACGAAATTCCTGGGTGTCCACCTGGAGGAGAACCTCACCTGGTCCCTCAACACCAGCTCTCTGCATAAGAAAGCCCAACAACGTCTTTTCTTCCTGAGAAGGCTGAGAAAGGCACAGCTTCCACCACCGATCCTCACCACCTTCTATAGAGGAACCATAGAGAGCATCCTGAGCAGCTGCATCACTGTCTGGTTTGGGAATTGTTCCATATCAGACCGCAAGTCCCTACAGCGGATAGTGAGGACAGCTGAGAAGATCATCGGGGTCTCTCTCCCCTCTATCGAAGACATCTACACCACACGCTCCATCCGCAAAGCCACCAGCATTGTGGCTGACCGGACACATCCATCACACACACTCTTCACTCTCCTGCCATCTGGAAAAAGGTACCGAAGCATTCGGGCACTCACATCCAGACTATGTAACAGTATTTACCCACAAGCCATCCGTCTCCTCAACACAAAGAGACTGGACTGATAAACACACACACACACACACACACACACACACACACACACACACACACACACACACACACACACACACCCACACACACACACAAATCTCTAAAACAGACGAACCAAATAACATCGGGACTGAACTGATAAACACACATATGCACAATCACACTGATTTACAACCACCTTAATTTGTTCATACCTACCTATCTGAACTGCTCTTTGCAATATTTGCACAATATTTTATTTCACTTTGCGATTTGCACAGGCCTGTTCCATGAGTTTATTTTTTTTTAATAATTCAGTTGAAGCATGGTTGAAAAGCAATGTCTGACTTTCATTGGTTAACATTCATAGAATTTTTTTTAATTATTACTTTTGTCAGATTAAAGTTATTTCTGTGACCATTGTGAGTTTTTCTTTCATTGACCGAAGGGTACCAACAATTTCGTCCACGTGTGTAGAGCTCTCCGATTTCTCTGTTTGAGATTAAAAAGAGATACAAAAGTTGAGAATTGTTTGAGAATTGTTTTAGAGGGTGAAGAGCCCTCTTTTGAAACTCAAAATGAGGCTTGTTTGAGATTTTGTGCATCTTTTTTTCTAGAGAAAAAAATGAGTTACAGGAGAAATACACTATAACCTCGTTTTGGTTTCACACAGACCTCATAGATGTCTAGGGGACATGAATTATACATTTTTTAGAGCTCTTTTCTAATTTTCTTTTCCTCTGGGTTCCCTCCATCTACCTGAATGTGAAAAGTAAGATGAAGTATAAAAAAGTACTAAACAGTCTTTAGTGTAGATGTCACTGTTTGTCAGAGAACCCTAGCCCTTAAACCCCAAAGCATTTTTACCCATTCTTTGCATTATGTTTTAATTAATATACTGTATATGTGTCAGGATTGTGCAACACAGAGTGACATTTTTTTCAGCAGAATATATTCTTCAATATAAAGAACTCAATTTTATTTTATTCTAATTAACTATACAGTACACACATAACTAAGCAAAATTTTTAAAAAAGTATCATATCAGAACATATCAGAAAACCCAATGCACAATTTACAATCACTGTATACTTTATGTGTGGGAAACACTGCTTTGGGGAAACCAGAAATATGAGTCGCACACAAGACAAATATGAACTATCTGATTTAGAGGTAATGAGCCATATTTGAGACACATTTGAGAAGATTGAGAAAATGACTAAAATCTCATCCAAGTCTCAAAGACGGCTCATTTCTGCATATGTGAGTCACACACAAGACAAATGGAAACTATCTGAGATTTAAAGGTAACGAGCCACATTTGAGACACTTTTGTGAAGATGCAGAAAAAGATTCAATTCTCAAAGATGATTTTTGTCTGGAGTCACAATGGTTACAGTTATCAATTTATTAAAATAAGAAATGCATCATTATTAATAACAAGGGCAAGGGTGGCTCAGTGGTTAAGGTTTCGGGCCAATGTTGGACCCTTGACCTTCACAGGTCCTTCACCCCCAGGTACTCAGATACAATCAGGAGTTTTGCTGGCAACCCGACCCCGAAATAATTCCCACAGAAATGTCGGATGTACGTATATATGTTGCCCGATGTGCCGGGCAGCCCGTACATGGAACCATTTATTAATAACATATTCTGTTTGCAGTAAGAAGAAACAAATCTTTACAGTTATTACACACTAAAAATTCTGGGTTGTTTTTACTACCCAAACGCTGGGTTGCCTCTGTTGGGTAATATTTCTGGGTTATTTACAGGGAGTTGGGTACTTTTTGTTAACCCAGCTTGCTGGGTTGGAGTTGGGTTAGCAAGTAACAGCTAATATCACAGAAAAGACTGACCCTCCCCCGAAGTTCACCGGTGTATTCAGTGGCTGTGTCAGCTTCGTGTCTTTTTTTTCTTCCTCCTCACGCATTTAAGAGGAAATGTAAACGTTCAATATAAGGTCTGTATACACACTTTCACTCACCTATGACTGAATTTGTTCACTGTATGTAAAATTTATTACTGTTACCGTGTTACACTCAAACTTTCAGCCTGGTCTGTGCTATAGCATGCTAGTTTATCTGACAATGGCTGTTAGCTAGCCAAACCAAAGAACCCCACCTGTGTATGAAAGAAACTGCAAAAATGTCTGAGCTTTTTAGCTTTCTTTGTAGAATGCTTGCAGGGTGTATGAAGATAGTGAAGTGATGAATGAAAGCTAAACTGTTAACTGTAGTGCCAGCATGACGCTAGCATTTAGCTAGGTTGCTAGTGTTAGCAAACACAAATAAAATATCTGAGGTGTTAAAAACACTAATCATCTTACAAATATGCATACTAGCCAACCCTCTCGAATTTTCCCATAAACTTTTACTTTCTTTCTTTCGAAGGTTGGAACCAACACCGTGGAATATCTGTCAGTCGAAGCTGTACCCCTACATCCTGATGTTGGGAGATAATGACCAGCACTGCTCTCAGGCATTAGTGCTTCTCAGTAATAGTATCGTAATGATGTCGTTGTTGAACTTATTTTGTATTATCTGATCTTGTGCTTTTGAGAAATAAATATTTTTCTATGTTTTGTACAATTAATTGGGTGTTTATTGCATATATGTATTGTTTGCAAAACTTAGTGTTTTCTTTTGTAATAGACCAGTATATCAAAGTAATTAAACTGTTTAAACTGTTACCCATAGACATGTAAAACATAAAAATAATAATAACCTATTTGTGAGGTAGAATTAACCCAGAATTATAGTTAAATATGACCTATAATTTGGATTGAATATTTTACCCATCTTGCTGAGTTAAATAAGTAACTCATTTTGCTGGGTTAAATTAACCCAGCATGTAGTTGGTCCAATATTTATCCAGCAGCTGGGTTAAAAACAACCCAGTTTGGGTTGTTTTTAACCCAGCAATTTTTAGAGTGTAGATGTGCATGTAATCAATTTTGGTCACTCCAAAATAAACTTTATACGTAACAATTTTACAGGATTATTCTACAAGTAATAGGTAACTATGCAGGAACTAACAAAAATAAATGTACAGTTTTTCTTTAACCCTTACTCAGAAGATTCCTTCATTTATTATTAGTTTACTTTCTCATGGTCAAGGGTCATGGTGGATGGAGTGCATGTCCCAGAAAACACCCATGATTAAAACCATGCACACACATCTATCTACCTAGTGTATACCTTTCAGCATTATTTTAAAAAAAATATATATTATTATTGGGGAAGTTTGTCTCTATTGAATGAATTTTAAAAAAGGAGATATTAAAATACGAAATAAATGTTATTATGAATACCATATCCTGCTAAGTACTGCAACAGGCTAGTCAGAAAAAGAAAAAGAAAATAATAACCTGCAATTTAGAGCAGCATCTTGTCAAAGAATAGATTTTTCCCCCCGTAAGGTTGTCTTCTCGCAAAACTGTTTAGCTGTCAACAAACAATTCTTGAACTTCAATTCATCTTTATTGACAGTTTAGTCAAAATTATTTTAGGGAAATCAACAGAAATAGAAAAATTTGAAATAGAAAAAATTATTTGTATCATTCTAAGATCACAAATGAAAGTACAGTATACCAAAGTGTAATGTTAAATCTGAGTGAACAGTTTAATTCATTCATGTGGATTTCAAACAATTGTTGAATAAAAACCTGTGATGCTAATCTCCTACTAAGCATTGTTGAAATTACATGAGGAAATGCGTGTGCATATAGTTGCACTCCTTCTATCTTCAATCCAGTACTTTTCAAACATTTATTACTTCCTCAATTCAGTTGCCTGAGTAACAGCGGTAACCAGATTCAAAGGATCAAAACACAGTCAAGGTCAGGCTCTATCACAGGTTCAAAACAACAAGCTTGTTTTATGACATTATTTTACAATGCCCTCTGCCATAATACCTATCATACTTAACAGATATATATTTTAATCAAAGGTCGTCTTCATGCCACACAAGATTTCGATTCTTGTCCAGTAGTTTATTAATTATTTCTGTAGAAGCTTATAGCAAAATGTTACCAGAATGGATATTATTTAGGTTGTACGTTATAATCTCACCATTCAGTTTGTTAGGAATACATGTACAGTCTGAATATATAAATCTGAATATATATTTAGAAACTGCTAATCACCTGAGATATTTGCACATAGCAGTCTCTAGAGTTTACAGAATCTCATTAGACTACAGTATATCTGGATGATTTTATGCATAGATAAATGATGGTGCAGGTGTATAGATGTTCCTTATATAGTATTATTATAAAGTGGGTGTTAACTATTTGCACAATTACAGTAGATTTGTAATGTATATATTTATACAATTTTCCTTAATTTTTCTAATTAAATGTACAGTATATTACAGTATACAGTATACAGTATATTGCTTTAAAAGAAACTACATTTTAATACATTTGCACCTACTATAAAGCAAAAACATATAAGAACTAAATTCAGACTCAAGACTGAAGGTTGCGTTGAAATAAGGCAACAATAAGTACACAATCAAGCAGATTCTACAGAGAAACATATTTGGTTACTTTTTTTCTTCCTCAGGCTGATCAAATTCACAGTCCTCATTTTTTAACCAGGGATTTGCAGGCTTGGTCATTGTGGTCCACATTTAATGCTCTGTTCCTCACATCAGAATAAATTATTTGAGCTGCAGGATTAGATGTTGCTGTCTGGAAAAGATGAAGTGTCATCAGCTACAGGTTGCAGTCCTACAAAACTTTAATAAAACTTTTCTTTAATACTACAAAAAATCTCGTAATGGTTAAATCTAAATAAGTTAAGTTATATAGGTTATACAAGTTATATATTTAAATAAGTTAAATATTTTAAATAATTTATAAATATTTGTGTAATAATGTATAATAATAATAATAATAATAATAATCAATTTTGATAAATCTTTATAAATATTTATGGTTTATAAATAGTTATGTAACCATTTCAAAGGTTTTACTAACACCTTTTTTTAAATACAGTATATAAATCATGACAATACTTCATTGGTCACAAACCTGATTGTCAGTGTGCTATCTACCTATCGTTTTTACTAATTTTTACTTAACACTTTCCTACATTACCCGCATTGGTGGTACGCTCTTCTTTTCTAACTAAAGACAACAATTAAGCATTGCATTTAATCCATTCTTCTATCCAGTTCAGCAGTGGCATCAATTTAGCAGCATAAATAACCCAACGATAGTGCTGGAAATAGATTATAAATTAAACAACTAACAAAAAGCTGCAATCCCCAAATCCATCAAAATTAGCAGGCTGTTCTAGTGACATGACAGGTACAGTAAGAAGAACAAATAATACAATTATACATAATGAAATATTCACAGATTACATTGCAACTAGAAATGTGGCAAACTATTTTGTTCTCTCTTTATTTGTTGTCTTATTTATACTGTAGTAATGTGTAGCACTAGAAAATAAAGAACTTTATACATAAAAAGATTTACATCATAAACTGCATAAGGTTACAGTTAATATTATCTGATTGCTTCAGCTCAGTTGCTAGGTAATCATAAGCACACAGAGGTGTTAGAGTTTACTTAAATGTCTACAAAGTGCTTAACTCCTACTCAGTTTGTATCTGGTGAAACATTCCTTAGCTTATTTCCTATATAAATTAATAAAAGTGATCACTGTGTCCATAGCTACCAGAGTGTGAAATCGCTCTGCCTATGTGGTGTATGAGGTCAAAGTCCTTAGTGGCAAGATATCTATCTACAGTAGAGTCTTTACAGGAAGAGACTTTGTCACTTTAATTACTTCTCCATAATAAACACTATCAAACGTAATTTGTTTGTAAAGTAATTATGACAAAGTCTCATAGAAACTCTTGTCTTACATCTACATTGCATGGTGTATGGTGCACAACACTGGAAATTTAAGACAGTAACTTACATGACATTTCTTTGGTATTGCTGTGGGGAAAAAACATCTAAAGCATTATTATCATTATACAATAAAATATCAGAATGTTTTTAGGAACGATTCGCCAATAATAAATAAGAATACTTTTTTTGTCACAATAAATGGTATGTTCCCCAAAATAGGTTAATATATAAATCTCATATTACTTTACTTTGGTGATCTAATCTATATTCTATATTCTATTGTGTTTTGTATAAGTTTATTCACATGTATAAATGATTAAAATACTTCAAACATACCTGCATTCTTCTTATTTTCTCTAGAGGTTATTTCTGGCCTGCAAGTTTAAGATTATTTATTACAATCACTCAGATATAAGAGTAATTGTTGACAAAAAATTTTGTTACAACTTAATAAAGCAAAGTAAAAAAAAAAACAATGTAACAAAAGTTTTAAATTTTGTTTAGAAAGTAATACTTTGCATTTTATTCAGCTGTAAATCAAGCTGGTAAATGCTGGTAAACTGCATATGCTCCCGATTTAAATAGCAGAGCTGGATCAACTAATTTATAAATGGCCCATCCCACAACATATTTAGACAGTTTACTAAACAATATTTTTATATTATACCCTAATTTGAAATTATTGTTGGCCCATTTTTGTCTCAGGGCCACTTCAGAAATAGTGATAACTTTGTGAGTACAAAGAAAATTAGATATTAAAGTTATGGGCTAATGTACTTACATTTGTTTTTCACGAAGTAGAAACTCAAACCAGCAATACCAGCAACACCTAATAAAACTCCAATAACAATTCCAGCTATAGCTCCTGCAGAAAGTGAATCTCCACCTCCATCAGTATGCCCCCCTTTTATGAGAACACAAAGAAATCATCATATCAGAGTAAATAGTTTTCACCTATTACAGAACAAAAAATTTGAAGGTCTGATTTTTCATTCATAATCTCATTCAGGACCAGTTTATAAACTCTCAAATTAATAAGCTCTAAAGAACAGAACAAATTCAGAGAAGTCTACATTTGTAGTCTACAAGACATGAAAGTCTACAAGACATCTTGATGTAAGAGTCAAATATTAGCATTAATCAGAAATAATTATGTCATTATTTAACCTGACTAACAGAAGTGAGAGAACATGACTTTTGCCACATTTATACAATTGAGCAGCTAAGGGTTACGTACTGTACACTGGCTGTACTGGGATTTGAAACCAAAACCTTACAATTAGTAGACCAATGCCTTTTAAAACAATATAAACATTTACAAATCATTATATTTGATTTAAAGAACCTCCATTTAGTACCACACCTCACATCAAATGGAATAACCACCAGATGCTAAAGAGACCTCCTGGCTATTGTTAATAAGAAGTATTATTAAGTTTAGCGGTAACAAATCAAAGTACCTAACAGCAGTGGTGTGCATGAGTGTTGCACACTTTCTTTGGTGAACGGTAAACGATAAAACGATTATTTTTTATTTATTTTTTTATTTCTAATATTGCTAATACAGACTTGCACATTGATATCAGCTCTCTTATGCATGCAAATCTATTTTTGAGAGATAGTGAATGAGCGAGCAAGAGAGAGAGGGAGCGAAATGATCCATTAGTCAAGTTGAGTCTTGTTCACTATTTAAAAATGAACTTTACCCCAAAACACCATAAGGTGTCCTCTTGGTTGTGATAGCAGTCAAATTAATGGCAGTTTTGTTCGCTGTATGTGTCTATTGACCATGGTGGGTTTAATGTTAAAAAAAAAAACGGATTACAGGTGAGCTAATGCTTCATTCCTTCATTATAATTTTGATAAATAGCAGAGATACAAAATTAATCTGTTCCAGAGGCGAGTTCTTAAGGAGAAATTTCGCATTGCGAAACACATTTTTGCATAGAAAATTATGTAAATGCGGATAATATGTTCCCGCCACCCAATTGTTTTTAACTAGTATTACTAATTTTTTACACTACAATTCTATTTTACATGTAAAAACAATCAAAACATTTACAAATGACGTGTATATGTAGTAGAATATGAAATAAATAGACAGTAAACCTCACTTAAGCTAGGAACTTATGATTCCTTTTGGCACCAGCTGCTTTAAAAATGAAACTTTCTTGCAAAATTCTTCTTAAGGTGAAAATTCGCAAGGCAGGGCTTTTGTATCCTGAGGTACCACTGTATTATGTTTCCTCTATACGCTACTCCAGTTTTTCAGAGTTCTTTTCAGAAGAAAACCAAAGTCAAAGAGGAGATCACAATAGCTGAGGTACATTCTTTCTTACATTGTCAAGCACAATCTGCCATTGCACTTGGGCAGCTGGGGGGGTTGTACTGGTACTGATGAGTTTTGCAAGATGAAATGTCTACTAATATTCTGTAAGCTCGACTCACATGAGATGTAGTGACTCACATAAGAATACGATTTCTCAGGTGAAGTAAAAAGTGTGTAAAAGTGTGTCTAATGCACATGGTGTTTGGTACACTATAAAAAATGCTATATTTTTGGTGACTATGGCCAGATGGGCTGGGGAGAGATGGGTAGAAGGAACTTCTACTAAAAAGAAGGCTTTCTACTGCTCACAGCAGCTAGTTTCAAAACAAAAAAATCCAATGAAAAAACAATAATAAAATAAGGGGACAAATGAATAATAGCTAGTTTATATAGGCTGTGTTGTACTGCCTGTTGCACATGAGTTCAATAACTAAATTATAACCCACCTAGTACAGTAATGCTGATGGGTTGAGATGTGGAGTATCTCAGGGTCTGTTTGTTATGGGCCATGCAAGTGTAATTGCCGCTATGGTTGCTCTGAATGTTGCTCAGTTTGAGCTCTTGGCCCATTTTACCAAACTCTGCTCCATTCATAGCCCACTGAAACTCAGCAGCAGGACTGGAATCAGCTGAACAGGTCAATATGAGGTTTGACCCAGAGCTGTAGGAAGGTCCCACTGGTACTGCTACAACTTTGACATTTTGTGGACCATCTGTAATGGAATAGTCCATATTTAGTCAACTTTGAAGCCATAATGGTATTGTGTAGACCAGGTATATCATGCAGATTTGTGAGGCAAACTTTATGATGGTCAACAAGTCACATGATATGAGATAACTCACAGTAAATGGTGAGGCTCAATGGAGGACTCGTTGCATTGCTGAAACTGTTGGATGCTTCACATTGATATGGACCTGTGTCACCTCTGATCACACTGGTAATGGTCAGATTGCTGTTGCTGTTTGTTAGCTGAACTCGCTCCCCTGCTGTTACCTCAGAGCTACCATTCAGCCAAATAAATGAAAGAAACGAGCCAGACGCAGAGCAGACGAGACTTACAGTGCTGTTAAGCTCGACAAACTCTGTGTTACTTGATATTATGGCAATGTTGGAAGCTGGCACTGGGGTAAAAAAGTAAGACACGGCTCAGGTGAACACTACTATAAATTAGATTTGAATGCTTATTCATCATAAAACATATGTGTCATTATTGTACGAGCACTATAAGCTCTTGTGATTTTAAACAATAATCACTAAATGCGAGCTAAAAATTGTGTGAGTAAAACCAGTAGTATATTCCTCACCTACTTATATTTAGTCCAAAAAAACTGCTATTATAATATTACAAATGTGGGGTCCAGTTATCTGTCGTTAGCCACCAGTCAAGGGTCTTTCAGAAAGGCACATTTGACTGCAGTATTGCCAAAATGGCACAAGTGGAGTGAACAATGACACCGGTATTCTTAACAAGTGGTAATGTAGCATATTATTAATAGGATGATTATTATAAAAATAAATGTAAAAAAATCAAAATTATGCATTTTCTGTGAGTTAAAAATATGAATCAAATAAAATAATTAAATTAAATAATGTTTTACTGGCTTTACATCAACAGGAACACACCATCCATATTCTTAGTTATCAAATTCACGAATAGCTAACATTAAAATATTTTCAACAGTGTCCTATTTAAATGCATACTCTATTACTGTTTTTAAAGAACTGAATAAAGTAAATATTAGCTGAAAAAAACTGTGTTTACAAAATGACTGTACAAGATAGAGGGGAAAACACCTTATTACATTCATGTTTTGTTCATACTCACCCAACACCTGCAGTGATGTGTGACCAGTGATATTCCCTTTATCAGTCTCTACAGTCAGAGTGTATTGTCCAGTATCACTCTCAGTCAGGCGTTTGAGCTCCAGAGCTAAAGTGAGTGAGTTCACACTGACTCTGCCTTGGTATGAATCTGATACTGTAGTTCCACTAGGACGTGCAGTAACAATCAGGGCCCCATTAAACATCCAACTGCTGATAGTAGGTAGGGGATCTGGAATTTTGAGTGGCGTAATCAGCACATCTCCCCCAACTGTTCCATTTATTCTCTCAGGTAATATCAGCTCTTGGCCAAAACATACTGCTGTGTGAAGAAATTAATATGCCAAGCTCAAAAATAAAAATAAACTCTGTAATAAATACACAGAACACATGCACACAGGCTAATCAATCAATCTTCATGAATAATAATAAATATTAAATAAGAAAAACTGCAAGCAACGATGAGTGAGCCGAAGCACCCTGTGCCATCGCCTCCCGGGGGTACCGCACAACCTGTGTGTTATTTGAGCATGTTAAGACCTACTGAAAGCCATCGCAGCCCGGGTGCACAGCACAACTTGAACACATCACACACTATATACTGTAGGGCTGATGTCAGTTTGTGCCCTAGATATTTGTGTGTCTGTGTGTGTGTGTGTGTGAGAGAGAGACATGTGAGCAGTGTTGGGGGACATTACTTTTTAAAGTAACTAATTACATTACAAAATTACTGTCATTAAAAAGTAATCAGTTACACTAAAAGTTACACTAAAAGTACCTAGTTAGAGTACTTTTCCATTGCAGGAAATAAAAACTCCTTTGTGATTCCTCATGCATGTTGTTTTAGTCAAGACCTTTATAATTATTCTACCATCATCACTCAGCGAAGTTTGGCTCATAATCTGTTAACTACTAATACCCCTATCTCACCGATGCGATTTCGCGTGGTGGCCGTAAGTACGGTTCATCATGATTCACTGCGAGTTTTGGCGCTGTGATTACGTTTCCATCTTTCCGCGCGGCGGTCCTCGCGGCGGCTTACGGTGCCTAACACCACTTCTCAGCATGAGCCAAACCTCATAGGTGAAATAGGGGTATAATAGGCGGGTTATCGGGGACGGGGCTTGTAGGACGACTTTCACACACGTCACTCCCACTAATAGAACCACTGCTGTCTGGCTCACGGATTACATAAATTGTCTGAATAACGTCTGAATATATTTTTAAAAATATAACTAAATAACTGAGTACTGAAATGGCGGACCTAACGCGTTAGATTACGCCTTACATCAAAAAAGTAATTCAAGTACCCTAACGTGTTACTTTGTAACGTGATACACCCAACACTGCATGTGAGTGTGTGGGTGTGTCACGAGTAAATGTGTTTGTGCATGTTTGTGTGTGTGTGATGTGTGTCTGTGTTAACATTTGGTTCGATTCCCAGCTCAGCCAGGTTGCCATTGTTGGGCCCTTGAGCAAGGCCCTTAACCCTAACTGCTCCAGGGGCGCTGTCCCATGGCTGACCCTGCGCTCTGACCCCAGTTTCGCTGGGATATGCGAAGAAGGAATTTCACTGTGCTGTAATGTATATGTGACAAAATAAAGGCTTTACTTTAGATTTGTGATGTGTGTTAGTATGTGTGTCATGTGTGTGTGAGACATGTGACTTGTTGTGTGTGTGAGTGTGGAATGCCAATTAGCCTAATCTGCATGTCTTTGGACTGTGGGAGGAAACTCACCAAGCACGGGGAGAACATGCAAACTCCATGCACACAGAGACAGGACCCTGGAGGTGCAAGGCGATAGTGCTAACCACTACACCACCATGCTTGGGCCCTAATTAATCCTTAGGAAAACAAGAGGGTCCCACGCACTCTATAGTGCTTGGGCCCTAAAAAAAGCAGGCAGTCTGGTTTTCCTAAGGATTCTGGGTTTTTTTTCACCATTTTGGCCTTTTTTGGGGTGTTACCATGGTCAATAACTCAGGAAAATTGGCAAACAGATCGGAATCTGCTGCCATTAGGATGCCTGAGAGTCTCAGGGGCCCTCACACAAGATTTTGCTGCATAGCTCATACACACTTGCATGTATGCACACAAAATGCTGTACAAATTTAGAGCTCATTGAGCCGAACAACTTTCGTCGTGGGCTCAACATAACGGGAAGTCAGTTATTTCGGGTCGTTCCGAAAAATGCATCTAACGGATTCGGTCCTTTTGAGGACATTGAGGATGCAAAATTGTAGAGGGATTTTTGATCCCTCAAACGGGTCACCCATGACAATCAGCCAAAATTGATTAATAACTTTCTGTGGGACATTATATTGTGAAATTATATTGAGTGATGCTTTCAGTGACATCACATTTAGGAACGTCATAGTGTGATGACTTTTTTTCCAGCGTTTATGGCCTATTCTACACACGTACACATCACAAATGTTAACAATCACTCACACACATCTTTCACACACACAAATACACGCACACACACGGACAAACACAATCATACATCACACACATACATACACACACAATTGACATGACCAAGGCCCTATTGCATCATATCATGTGAAGTGTGCACCCGGGTGGTGATGGCGCAGGGTGCTTGGACCCGCTCATCGTTGCTTGCAACTATATATTTTTATTATTATTACTAATATAGAGGAATTTAGAATATCCAGGGAATGTAGCCTGGTAAGTAAGAAATATCACACTTTGTTCGTACAGACATTTGTAGACAGTCCCTAAAATCCAGCTTCCGAATGTCTAATGTCCGCTAGTGTCGTGACCGTGGTGAGAGAGAGCTCACCTGTACATGTCAGCAGAATCAGAAAGCAGCTCACAGCATGTAAATCCATCAGGAGAGATCTGGAGCTCCACCACTGCTTCTCAATAAAACTTCTCTCGAGAGACACGTGTACGGATTAAACACCAGATCTACCCCGCAATGAACCGTGACGATTAAAGTTTGAGAAAGTGAACTGAGTAAGCAAACGATCCAGCAGGTCTGTAAACACTGTTACCCATGCAGGAGGAGACAGTCTAGAGGAAAAATACCAGAGTAAATGTCCACCTTTTGTCTCTGATCGTCACATTCAGGTTCCGCCCTTTATAAAGCAAGTCAGGTGATTAGTTCAATCTCCACTGATTATTAAACAGGATTTGAAGAAATGTTTGTTCTAATTGCATTAAATACAAGACATAAAAGACAACAACAGCAATAATAATAATAATAATAATAATAATAATAATAATTATAAATAGTGCTGTTATTAAAATGAAAAGGGCTATCATATGTAAGCGGTTGGGTGAAGTGATGTATAAGTTACAAAGAACTAAAAAGATAAATAGATAAATTAAAGACTAAAGACACATACACCAACATGACCATACACTAAGTATATCATAACGTTTTGTGAAAGCAATGCTAAATGCTAGAGCTGAATGGAATGTGGTGGAAAATTTTTCACAATTATTTTCAATGATGACTGAAAATCAAAAGCTGATTCTTATTTTTTGTAAATGAAAATCCTATTGGACGGATTAGTATTATTATGGAAAAAATATATTTTTATTAATTAATAATTTGCATAAAAATCAACTGTTTAGTTGGCAGAGTAAATTGTTTTCAGAATGGAAGTGTGTATAGCCTGGGTCAAAGAACCAAAATTTTAGGTTAGAAATGAGTAGAACAATGTTTGTGAGGCTAGTCTGTTCATGAAAATAGATCAGAGTTGAAATCTGGTTCTGAACATGCTGTAAGTAATAATAAATAAATAATAATCATTAGAAATTTATACAGATGAGAACAAATATGCCTTATGCCAAAAAGCAACCATAAGTGCAGTCAATTTTATGTCCACTATGCAAGTACACTAATACATAAAAAAAAAAAAATTTTCCAGAACAGTCCTTCATTAAAGATAAAAACAAAAACTATTTTCACACATTATATTTCAATCGGTTTGACCTTTTCCCCCCTAAAAATAAGCTTAATAATATTAATGATAATAATAATAATAATATTATTATAATTAATAATAATAATAATTCTTATTATTAATATTACTATTATTAATAATTCACATTATGATTATGATTATTATTATTATCACTAATCAGTCATTTTTATTTATTTTTTTTTACAATCAATGTCTCTGATGGTACATTGTTTTGGGGAAAAAGTGGTTTCAGTGAACACTGCACAGACAAACAGCTTTCTATATACGGAAAAACCTGAGCTTGAACAAGTCTTTCAGATTTCTCTTGTCATTTATGTCAAATGTCATTTATTTACAGTGAAACGGTTCTGATGTAGTCCCCAGAAGTGTTACTGTATGTGTGTGCTCATCATTTCACATCAGATTGCCTTCCTGATAATCAGAGGTGATTCTAGAGTCTGTTAAGTGCCTAGGCAAAAGTTTTGCAGTGGGCAAATGATCTCTTACTATATCTTTTAAAACAGTAATAAATAAGTTTGTCAGTCCTATGGGGCCCCCTGCTGGCCCCAAGCGGTTGCCTGCCTGCCTGTTGACAAGTAGTGCCTCTAGTACTGTAGGACGCTTTTGTATTAACTTTACAACTGACCCTCCATAGTGGATTAATTCTATCTTCTTTTGACTCAACTTCAGATCCTGAAGCTGTGTATTATTATTTCAATGTTATTTTACTGCTTGTTCATCGAGAAAAAAAAAAAAAGGTTAACACTCTTTTTAAACTAAAAACTATGAGATTTGTTTATGTTAATTGTTGTTAATTATATATGCAGATTCTTTTTTTTGCGTTACCAAATGATGCAGCATGTACTCAATACACACATTAAGGATTTGATGGATTGATATTTTGTAATGTTTCTGATTAACCTTAAATATGTCCCATTCATATGCCATGTAAAGCAGTTAAGGTTTAGTGTAAAACCTTGTTTTCTTCTTCAGTGTCAGTATCCTGTCTGCAGTTTCTTCAAATACTTTAGGCAGTTTGTTTCTTTATTTCCTTTTGCGCTGAAATTAGTCACGTTAATGCAATCTCTTGTTACGGTTTAGGGCAAACCACTCTCGTGTCAAATTCGGCAAAGATCAGTATTAGGATGATGCAAACTCACCTTAGAATAAATCCTTGAGAATGTAGATCCCGGGGTCATCTCTCTCACACTCAAAATAATTGTTCTGGGACAAAGCACTTGTTGCACTAGCCTTGCGATGGGAGGAAGACCTTTCATTGACCTAAATGCAAGCAGTTACAACTTAAGCAAAATAAAGCAATGTAAGATAGATGTGGATAACTAAGCAAAAATGGCATTAAAGAAAATAAAATGAGTACAAGGACCAGTGTACCTAGAATCCACTAACATAAGAACAAAATCAAAGTAGGTTATTATATACCCTGGCTCTGTGACTGACATTGTTACAACATTTCCTTTACAGCTTCCCCTAAGGTTTGCTTTTACCATTAATGGTCAGAAACACTTTGCAGAGAAGCGGTTACCTGTGGTAAAATTTAACATACATATAAGTCAGGCATTGTCCTAACCATAAAAGGAAAATACAGTAACATAGAAATTATCTACAGACTAACAGCTGATACTGATATACATGACCCAAACATCTCACAGATTCTTCAGAATTGCTGGTAATCACGTACCAGACAACTCACAGAATATTCATGGTGCTAACAACGTCATTATCTGTCTCTGTCCGAGTTACTGTATCCACCTGTTCATAGACTGTCTTTCTGTCTACATAGGTCATTGCAGTTCCAAGATGAGGTGACAGCTCTTGAGTACCTTTTGCAAGAACCTTCTAGCATGCATCTCAGCAACATGATCAGCACATAGCATTACTTTACCTACAGCCAACCGATTGATTAAAAAAAAGACAACAATCATGTAGTTTAAACAGTGCCACAACTTTCTAGACTAGCACTGGACGAAGTGCAATGGACATTTAAAAGGATTAACTATGCACCTCCTTGAAGTTCCTACTTGAAGACAAGTCAGTCACTGAATATTATTTGAAGCTGATCAAAAAACTTAGTGTTATAAATAACTAATTTCAACTTTTTTGTTTATACTCCCTCACTCACTCACTCACTCACTGTCTGTACTGCTTTTATCCTATATTCAGGGTCGCATTCCCTGGGGGCTTAGGGCACAAGGCAGGATACAGCCTTGACAGGGTGCCCATCCATCGCAGGGCACACACACACACACACACACACACACACACACACACACACACACACACACACACACACACACACACACACACACACACACACACACACACAGACACACACACACACACACACACACAAACACACAGACACACACACACACACACACACACACACTCATTCACACATGTGCAATTTGGGAATGAGCCTAATCTGCATGCCTTTGGACTGTGGGAGAAAACCGAAGTGCCCGGAGAAAACCCCAAAAGCCACATGCATGAGAAGTGGAGAGCATGCAAACTCCATGCATACAGACCCAAAGCGGGAATCGAACCCTCAACCCTGGAGCTGCAAGTGCTAGCCACTACGCCACCGTGTCACCTTAGGGTGAATTCAGATATTCAATTTAAACGTTATTATTATTACAATAAATAAATAAATCAATCAATCAAACAACAAACAAGATTTATTGCTTATATCTCATGTTGACTAATTTTATGAGTAAAAAAATATTATATATATCATCGCGGAAGAACCAGCGTTTCACCCCACGCTCACTCCAAAGGGCTACTTAAGGAGGCATGGAGCTTAGCTTAGTGTCCGGAAGTCTGGTGAAAGCTGTCTAAAAGTTTGGAAAAATGTACAGCATGTTAACATGGTGAGTGGCATGTGAATGGGGCAATGCCATGTGCCCCTGACTGTGTGCTGTTTGAATGCTGGGTAAAAAACAGCCGTAGAAGGAGCGCATGAGCTGTAGCAGTGCTTTCAGTTTTGTTTGGAAGTCAGCCATTGCAACACAGCCACCAAAAGAGAAAAGGCCGCTGCCTTGAGGTTAAGGATCCTGTTCCCTGACAAGAGAGCCACCCAGACCTCGGATGATCATGCTGATTCATGTATGGAAGTCCACTCCGCCACTCTGCCACTGTAATTGCCCGCAAATAGCACATAAATTGGGCCATGCCATGTGCCCCAGGGGCTCTAGTGGTGTGTGGGATTATCGCACTGGGGGGAAATGGGAATTCGTTTTAAATGTAAAATAGATAAAACAATGGAGAGAGAACCTCCTGTTCTCACATAACGGAATAGACCTGAAAGTCACATATCCTGTTGATCACAATATGGTTCTCGGTGGCCCACTGCCACTCCCATGCTACAGTATAAGTAATAAAATGTCCGTCTAGTGATATTTTTGGACCTGCCCATCCAGACTTTTGGACCCCACTGTAGATATGAGTTTTAGCAACTTGGGGGTTGAAATACAGAAATATAGAATTTAAGAAACACAACTCAAAGGTTTTCTTATTCTTCTTCATAGCTAAAGAATGTGGAATTGCATTGTACAATATTTTTAAATACATCATGGCTAAACCTGTGTATTTTAGTCAAAGTTTAACCAAATATTCACTTCCTCTTTCACTTCTTAAAGCAGGTGACCTCTCTGACCTCTGGAAAAATTTAATCCCTACAACGCATCCACATAATTATTGCAGCAAATGTGTTTCAAATTGAATTGTGATTACAGAACTCATATAATTGTAAAATATTATTATAAATGTATATGGTTTCATACAATAGCCTTCTTTCTTAACTACAGCATTAATATGAATTTAACAGAAGTTGCTAAAATCCTGCCCACATTTTCAAAACACATGTGCACACAGCCAGACTAGAGTAGCATAATGCTGGAGGAAATAGATTTGATTTTAAAGGGCATCAACATCAGTGACAACTACGAAGAGAAGACCTAAGAGCATGAAACAGTAAATGTACAGATTGCTGTGGACCTGAACCGCTTTATGGTTATAAAATGCAATTCTATATAATAATTATATAATTAAATATTATTAATAGCAATCTAAGAAATAGAAACCTTCATATGTGTGGAATGTTTCATGAAGATGAACATACTGCCTCCTGAGGACAGTGAATGAGGCAAAGAAGACAGCAAAGACCACAGTTTTAAAACTGTACAAACTAGCTGAGTTTTGTTTGGTGTATTTTAAATGCTTTTGTCACAACGCACCGGATTTCACCCACAACATAGCTCCTCTGAAAATAATCAGAATCACTCTGGTTCCAGCTCCACGCCGCCTCTCGCCTCTTGCTTTTTTTCAGTCACGGCTCGAGCTCACCTGTTACCAAAGTGATCTTGTTACTTGGAATGATCAGATCTGCTTATTTAAGACGCTGCCAGACAATTGTGCCTTATTGCCTTTACTCTCGCGTTTTGTTTATGTCTCAGTTTCAGGTTACGACCCCACTTTGCTTCTCATTTTCGCCTCTGTCGCCGCGCTTCGGATTTAACGTCATTAGGAATACCGGTTTTTGACCTACAGTGCGCTTGCTCTCGACCACGAATCTGTCTGCTCTCGGATTTAACACTGTTGGATTTACAGGTTTTCGACCTTTGCTTTCGTCTGACTACGAGATTGCCTGCCCTGGATATATATATGCTGTCAGCTCTGATCCCTGCTCACATCTGACTGCATGCTTCAGGATTAAGTCTCCTTCCTGATCTCTCTCTCTCTCACTCTCTGCTATTGGATCTGCGTGTTTCCCTCCTAGTGGAGAGCGTGACAGCTTTGGAACTTCTTCATGCTGGCAGAATACAAAATAGGCTCACTAAATTTCCCCAAGCAACATACTTGACGATAGAGATAGTGTTTTCCTCAGATGAGTCCAAATGAGTTCTTGTGAATAATGAATGATATGTTTTTGAAGAAAAGGTTAGGTTTTAAACATGTAATGTCATGCCACTGGCAAGAATCAGTAACCCAGCCTCCAAACAAATATTTTGAAATTAATTGAAGTAAGGCTGCTTACCTTTTTATCCACAAGTCCTCACCCTGCAATAGCTAACATTATTGCAGCTGGGTTAAACTAATAATGGATTTCCAATAAACTAAATAGAATGCTTACATCTTCAAGTGACCCATCACTTTCCTACACCTGACACCTATAACAGTATCAGTTCTACTCATAGTCATCCCTGTCATATTTACGTAGCATAATGTGTTTGTGTGTGTGTATATATATATATATATATATATATATATTCTAATAATCCTAATCCTAATAATATCCTAATGAAAAAATAACAGAGTAAATTGGCTAGCAATAAATACAGTCGTGGCCAAAAGTTTTGAGAATGACACAAATATTAGGTTTCACAAAGTTTGCTGCTAAACTGCTTTTAGATCTTTGTTTCAGTTGTTTCTGTGATGTACTGAAATATAATTACAAGCACTTCATACGTTTCAAAGGCTTTTATCGAAAATTACATGACATTTATGCAAAGAGTCAGTATTTGCAGTGTTGGCCCTTCTTTTTCAGGACCTCTGCAATTCGACTGGACATGCACTCAATCAACTTCTGGGCCAAATCCTGACTGATAGCAACCCATTCTTTCATAATCACTTCTTGGAGTTTGTCAGAATTAGTGGGTTTTTGTTTGTCCACCCGCCTCTTGAGGATTGACTACAAGTTCTCAATGGGATTAAGATCTGGGGAGTCACTTTTGCCTTATGGCATGGTGCTCCATCGTCCTGGAAAATGCATTGTTCTTCACCAAACTGTTGTTGAATTGTTGGAAGAAGTTGCTGTTGGAGGGTGTTTTGGTACCATTCTTTATTCATGGCTGTGTTTTTGGGCAAAGTTGTGAGTGAGCCCACTCCCTTGGATGAGAAGCAACCCCACACATGAATGGTCTCAGGATGCTTTACTGTTGGCATGACACAGGACTGATGGTAGCACTCCGGACAAGCCTTTTTCCAGATGCCCCAAACAATCGGAAAGAGGCTTCATCCGAGAATATGACTTTGCCCCAGTCCTCAGCAGTCCATTCGCCATACTTTTTGCAGATGCTCAATCTGTCACTGATGTTTTTTTTGGAGAGAAGTGGCTTCTTTGCTGCCCTTCTTGACACCAGGCCATCTTCCAAAAGTCTTCGCCTCACTGTGCGTGCAAATGTGCTCACACCTGCCTGCTGCCATTCCTGAGCAAGCTCTGCACTGGTGGCACTCCAATCCCACAGCTGAATCCTCTTTAGGAGACGATCCTGGCGCTTGCTGTACTTTCTTGGATGCCCTGAAGCCTTCTTAACAAGAATTGAACCTCTTTCCTTGAAGTTCTTGATGATCCTATAAATTGTTGATTCAGGAGCAATCTTAGTAGCCACAATATCTTTACCTGTGAATCCATTTTTATGCAACGCAATGATGGCTGCATGCGTTTCTTTGCAGGTCACCATGGTTAACAATGAAAGAACAATGATTTCAAGCATCACCTTCCTTTTAACATGTCAAGTCTGCCATTCTAACCTAATCAGCCTGACATAATGATCTCCAGCCTTGTGCTCGTCAACATTCTCACCTGAGTTAACATGACGATTACTGAAATGATCTCAGCAGCTCCTTTAATGACAGCAATGAAATGCATTGGAAAGTTTTTTTTTCGGGATTAAGTTAATTTTCATGGCAAAGAAGGCCTATGCAATTCATCTGATCACTCTTCATAACATTCTGGAGTATATGCAAATTGCTATTATAAAAACTTAGCAGCAACTTTTCCAATTTCCAATATTTATGTAATTCTCAAAACTTTTGGCCACGACTGTACATTCAGAACACATTCAGTATACAGTACCACATTTGAAACACTATCATTATAACATCAGCTGACTAGTATAGGCTTATTAGGGTAACACTTTTTCTCCTAAGTAATTGCATCCAAATCATTTTGAAATTCTTCTGAACTGTCCATTTTCTTTTGTTCATGCCTAAAATGAGCTACATAACTAATTGTTTTTTAACACAAGGGCTGAATGCTAACCCTTGATCAAGGTCATTATTTGCTATGTATAACAGATTATCGTTCACACTAGTGCACTAGCTTTCCATTTTATGCTATTTAGGATTCAGTCCTGGAACCTGAAGTTAGCTAATATTTGAAAGTGGGATAGGTTGATATATAGTCGTTGTTCCATGTCACCCACTGCTTGCCTGTTTCGTGTCCTGTCTAGTCCAGTATATGCTGTGTCTTATTTTTGGCTCCAAGTCATTATCCTTCGGTTTGTTTGTTTTTTCACCTTCTCCCCCTCTCTCTCAGTGTTCTTGCCCTTTTTTTCATCCAGGCTGGGTCCTGTTTTTCTTAGTTTGCACTGCTCTGCAGTTTCCCGTCCCGAGGCCGGCTTGCTCTCGCTCTTCTTTGCGGCCGTGCAGTTCAGCGAACTTCGGCCATATCGCCGCCGAAGGAACTACAGCCACGTCTCCTAGTCAAGACTCTTTTTCCTCTTAGGAGTGGTTTTTGTTTTCTTGTTTTGGGGTTTTTAGTCAAGGCCTTTTCCCTCTTCGGAGTGGTTTTTGTTTCCTGGAACATTGGCACTCCTGTGTTTTTACTTCAAGAGAGTAGTTCAGTTTTTCTGTTTTTGTTTTTGTCTTTTTTTGAGTCAAGGCATCGCTTGGAAAAACAAATAAATAAATAATACCCTGAAGGAGAAATGCAATTGTGTCCGTCCTGTTCCCCTGACAATTTTTTAATTGCTACAGCAATAAAATTCAGCATGACCAGGTAAAGCAGTAATCCAAATTGAAAAAAATTACATTAATAGGTAATAGTTTATTGAGTATTCATTCCTTATATCATTTTTTCATGTATTTTTTGCAGAATCAGTATAAACTAAATTTTAATATTAAACCTCAAAATAGTTATAGTAACTCCATAAAAATCTCTACATACTCAGTTGTAACCTCATGTCACTTTCTATATTTTTCGGTCTACCTAATTTTTCAATTTATATTTCATAAAACAATTTAGTTCAAATCCATCAATGCATCTTTTACCTATAGTTGTGGTGTTTTTCCAACATCGATTCAATCTCTTCACCTTTCCTGTTTCTACAGGGTGGGCCATTTATATGGATACACCTTAATAAAATGGGAATGGTTGGTGATATTAACGTCCTGTTTGTGGCACATTAGTACATGCAATCTTCAAGATGGGTGGTGACCATGGTGGCCATTTTGAAGTCGGCATCTTGGCTTTAACGTAACTTTATTCTTTCATAAGTTATTTACAAATTTCTGACCACTTATAAAATGTGTTCAATGTGCTGCCCATTGTGATGGATTGTCAATGCAACCCTCTTCTCCCACTCTTCACACACTGATAGCAACACCGCAGGAGAAATGCCAGCACAAGCTTCCAGTATCCGTAGTTACAGGTGCTGCACATCTCGTATCTTCAGACCATGGACAATTGCCTTCAGATGACCTCAAAGATAAAAGTCTAAGGGGGCCATTCAACTGGCCCACGACGACCAATCCACTTTTCAGGAAACTGTTCATCTAGGAATGATTGGACCTGACACCCATAATGTGGTGGTGCACCATCTTGCTGGAAGAACTCAGGGAACATGCCAGCTTCAGTGCATAAAGAGGGAAACACATCATCATGTAGCAATTTCATATATCCAGTGGCCTTGAGGTTTCCATTGATGAAGAATGGCCCCACTATCTTTGTACCCCATATACCACACCATACCATCACTTTTTTTGTTCCAACAGTCTTGGAGGGATCTATCCAATGTGGGTTAGTGTCAGACCAATAGCGGTGGTTTTGTTTGTGTTAGGGTTGTTTTTTGTACTAGTACGCTCTCTACTAGTTTCTCTGCAAGCCAGTCCGTCTGCACTGCACCTCTGAGCTCAGGAGAACAGGTCAAAGAACAGCCACACACAGATGATTGATCTTTTACCAGTCTGATTTTTATTATGGAAGCACACATATATATATAGTGGTTTGACACCCTCCTTTGCGAGCAGAATACAGAAAGGAGGGGGCTTGAACTTTAATGTTTACGACTGATATAAAACAAACATAAAGGTCATACATGTAAGGTGTAATGTCAAATTATGCGGTTTGGTACATAGAACAAGAATGGAACAGAAAGTGCATGCTCCTGACTTCTTGAACTTATTGATTTCCTCTTATTCGCACCTCTGCACACACCGTGCACCAGGGCACAGAATGTTCTGTTAGACAGGAAACATCACAGACAGACAAGAGATCATAATATCATATCAGCAACTAAGATAACATATCGTATTAACTTCACAATTCACATAAAAGTTTGCCTCATCACTGACCAAAATCTTCTGCGTGAACTGATGGTCCTGTTCCAATTTTTGTTTTGCCCATTCTGCAAATTGTGTGCGCCGATCTGGGTCATCCTCGTTGAGATGCTGCAGTAGCTGGAGTTTGTAAGGGTGCCATTTGTGAGTAGCTAATATCCGCCGAAGGGATGTTCGACTAATACCACTCTCCAGTGACAGTGAGCCCAGTGCTACGCTGTGGGCTCTTGCAGAATGAAGCTAGGACAGCCACTGATATTTGTTCATTAGTGACAGTTTTCATGCGTCCACATTTTGGCAAATCCAACACTGAACCAGTTTCACGAAACTTAGCAAGCAGTTTGCTAACTGTAGCATGGGAGATGGGTGGTCTCGTAGGGTGTCTTGCATTGAAATCTGCTGCAATGACCCGGTTACTGCGTTCACCAGATATCAACACAATTTCGATCCGCTCATCACGTGTTAACCTCTTCGACATGTCAATGGCTGTGAACAAAGAGAAACTTGTAAATAACTCATGAAAGAATAAAAAGTTACGTTAAAACCAAGCACACCATTGTTTTTCTTGTGAAATTCCCAATAAGTTTGATGTGTCACATGACCCTCTTCCTATTGAAAAAACAAAAGTTGGATCCAAGATGGTCGACTTCAATATGGCCACCATGGTCACCACCCATCTTGAAAAGTTTGCCCCCTCACATATACTAATGTGCCACAAACAGGACGTTAATATCACCAACCATTCCCATTTTATTAAGGTGTATCCATATGAATGGCCCACCCTGTATATTGAGAACAACAGAGGTCCTAAAACTGACCCTTGTGGGACCCCATATTTCACTGGCATTACACCAGACAGTTCGCCCTTTAGATCTACAAAATGGTATCAATCAGACAAGTATGATCTAAACCATTTTAAAGCCTGTCCCTGAATACCTATGTGATTTTGTAAGCGATCTATGAGAATGTTATGATCTATAGTGTCGAATGCAGCACTAAGATCAGGTAAAACTAGTATTCAGATGCAGCCTTGGTCCGAAGCCGAAGTCATTTGTGATTTTAACTAGTGGAGTTTCTGTACTATGATGGGACCTGAAACCTGACTGAAATTCTTCAAGGATGTTGTTTTCCTGCAAGAATGTGCATATTTGAGCTGATACTACCTTTTCTAATATTTTTGATATAAACGGAAGGTTTGAAATCGGTCTGTAATTTGTTATTTCATCCGGGTCTAAATTAGACTTTTTAAGAAGAGGCTTAATAACTGCCAACTTGAAATATTTAGGGACGTGACCTAGATATAATGAGGAATTAATAATGTTTAGAAGTGGCTCTCCAACCGTATGCATCACTTCTTTTAAAAATCTGGTTGGGATTGGATCTAGCAAGCATGTTGTTGATTTAGCCGAGGTTATGAGTTTATACAGCTCTTCCTGTCCTATACCTGTAAAGCACTGAAAATCTAAATGTGAGGCTTTAGACTGAACTGGATCATGAGATGCTATTAGAGGTTGAACCTCTGTTATTTTCTTCCTGATACTATCGATTTTTTCATTGAAGAAGTCCATAAAGTCTTCACTTCTAAACTGTGATGGGATACTCTCTGCAGGCATTTTAGGTTTTGTTAGTCTAGCCACTGTACTAAATAAGAATCTGGGATTATTTTGATTTTGTGCTATCAGTTGGCTCAGATGCTCGGCCCTAGCAGCTTTTAGAGCCCGTCTATAGCTGCACATACTGTCTTTATACGCAATTCTAAAAACTTCTAATTTAGTTTTTCTCCATTTTCGCTCTAGGTTACGGGTTGCTCTCTTTAAGGCGCGAGTATGACTGTTGTACCGCGGTGCAAGTGTTTTTTCTCTGACTTTTTTTAATCTGATGGGCGCATCAGTGTCTAATGTACTGGTAAGAATAGTGCCCATGCTGCTAGTCACTTCGTCTAGATCGTCTGCATTTAGGGGTCTAATAAGAAATTGGGACAGATCCGGCAGATTACTTGTGAGTCTTTAGTAGTCGGATTCATATTTCTAACAAATCGATGACGTGGGGAGACACAGCTAATCTGTTCTACAGGTAGAGTATATATTAGGAGGTGATGGTCTGTGATATCACTTTGAGGTATGATCTCTATATTAGAGACATCTATACCATGGGATATAATTAAATCTAGTGTATGATCAAAACGGTGAGTTGTTCCATTTATATTTTGTTTAACTCCAAAGGAATTTAGTAAGTCCATAAAAGCGAGCGCTAAAGTGTCGTTAGCATCGTCTACATAAATGTTCAATTCTCCTACCATCAGCACTTTGTCAGAGTTAACCAATAGGTCTGATAGCAAAAGTCAAAACTCTTTAAGAAAATCGGCATATGGCCCCGGGGGTCTGTACACGGTGGCCAGGGCAAAATATAGCAAGGGTTTATTATGTATCTCTCGGAGTGCAACATTAATAATAAGCACTTCAAATTAGTTAAACCTGGGCCTTGTTTTCTGAGTAACAGTGAGTATTATTGTCGACTGTACACCACCACCGCGACCAGTTAGACGGGGCTTGTGCATATAGAAATATCCTGATGGAGTAGATTCATTCAGACTAATATATTCATTTGGTTTAAGCCAGGTTTCGGTGAGGCAAAGTGCGTGCAGACAGTAATCTGAGATTATTTCATTAACATTAAGTGCTTTAGGCGCAAGGGATCCAATGTTGAGAAGTCCGAACTTTAGAGGTAGATTTTGATTACTTATTTGGCCTTTTTCTGGTTTTATGGTTATCAGATTATTTCGGGCGAATTTAAAGAGTTTATTCTTTTTTCTCACTATTCGGGGGAACAGACACAGTTTCTATAGGACAAGCTATGTGTGCGCGTCTATGAGTATGGTGAGCTGTAATGTGGCTATTATGATTGCAATCTAAGGTATGACTTACCGCCAGTCAGATGGTTCGTAGTGTCCTGGAGATGTTGTCTGAGAGGACTGCTGCTCCAGCTCTGCTAGGGTGCAGGCCATCGGTGTGGTAGAGCCTAGGACGCTCCCAGAAAACATTCCAGTTATCAACAATCTCTGTTGTTGACACCAAGATTGTAACCAAGCACCTGTGCAGCAACATCAGGAACACAAGCACCAGGTAAACAGCGAGTGCACACCTTACCTTTAGCCGTGGTAGCACGGACGTGCCGGACGATGGAGTCTCCGATGACCGGCGCGTCGTGTACCGTCTCGCGAAGAGGAGCGAAGCGGTTTCAGGTCGCGGAGGGGGAGAGATCCTCGCCCGGGGCCTGGCGCACGTCTTCCGCTGCTGCTGTATCCAGGCTTCGTGGTATCCCGGCACCGGGGTGAAGGAAACCTGGGTGGGCTGCATCCTTGGCGCATTGCACCTGGACAGAGAAACACGCAGAGTAGAGGTTGTCGGAGAATTTGTGTCATGCCGAGAATTTACCTGGGACAGGTGAGCGACGATTCCAGCGCGGCTTTCCATTGTCGTAGCTGGGCCAGCTTCACCTGTAGGTCGCGGATCTGCTTCCTCAAGGTCTCCACCTCCAGATCCATCAAGTGCTTAAAATCCATCAATAATTGCTTAAATATATTAATGTTTTTTTGTTCATCAGGAAACCTCTAAGGGACGTTTTAGTCACATTCTCTCGTTTTGATTTTTCTCAGTTCATAAAATTTTTTGTTTTATATAAACAATTATTATGGTCATTCATTATAATAAACAATAGGACTTTGTTTGAATTATGCGTTGCTTTATAAGAAAGAATAATAAAGCTTGCAACACAATATGAGATGATAAAATATCTGAGAAGTGTCATTAAATTGTCTCATCCTACTTAATTGTTATTATTCTCAAATATGCAATATCAACAACGATGTTAATATATTTTGCCATCAATATGGCAAACATCAGCTACATGTCTGATTTTTATTGCGATGATCAGAAATACCTTCATTCCGCTTATTTCCTCTGGCCTGAATAACAGTAAAATGTAGGTCAGATAATACAGACCTCAGTGTATTTTCTTCACAACATAGGTCTTCATGTGACATAAGTCTTAAATAGATTAGGTTATAATATTTTAAGAATGCATGGATTTCATTTTAAATTAAAAAAATTAGTTTTTTTGTGGACCTGTGTGCAAATAATTTTCTAATTCTGAACAACGATACAAATATTTTGATTCAGACATATTGCTTCAATGACACAATTGTAGAAAATACGGGTTTAAAACTTGTGTTAAAAAAATTATATCTCCCAGTATTATTAATACTGGGAGATATTAATGTCATTGAGTAATTTGGATGGTAATAGTAGATTTAACTAATGTACTGTTCCGTGGTGCGGTATGGAGCGAACTTTAGAGGGGGGCAACGAAATAGGAGTATGTGAGAGTGCTTATAATACGCACGGGAAGACCTTCCTGTTTGGAGATGGTGTGGGATTATTAATTAGGAATTTAAATGAAACCAAAGAAAACTGAAAACACAATATAACGGAGCTCTGCCGTCTGCGTGAGAATGGACGGGGCTCTGGAAAATAAAGCACTAATGAACTTAAGCTGAGAGTGCACGCTGGACTCTCTCTTTCGCCGGCTTCTTGGGATTCTCAAATTTCTGCGCGCTTTGCTTTTCTTTCTTTCTTTCTTTGGTCTTTGGCCCTGATACCTTACTGGTGCTACCTAAATGATCTCTACGGCGGTATCAGGACCCTTAAATAAACACGCCACCAAGCGCGGCTCGTTCAGGCTGAATGTCTTATCTGGCAACCGCGTGTATAAATGGCCGCACCTTTGCCTGTTCAGAACTCTGCGGAGTAGCATCCTGCGGATCTGCCCGTTTTGAACAGTTTATGCGCAGCTCTACCCCTCGCGCGACCCACATCATTACATGTACAATCATCAAGCTAAACCATAGGATAGCTGCTACATCTCCATGAGTTTGCAGTGAGGCACTTTCAAGTAAAAGGATGCAGAAACTTTCGTTTACGATGTCATGCACTAAAATGTCCCCCTGCAAGAGACTGCTCCCCCTTATCTCATAATTATGACTTAGTAAGTCATAATTATGAGATAAGGATCTCATAATTGAGAGAAGTCATAATTATGAGGTAGTAAGTCATAATTATGAGATAATTCCTGTTTTTTTTTCTTTTGTGAATGCAATGCGCTTCCGTACATCACAACATCAAACTGTCATGAATAAGTACCCAATGCTTGTATAGAAGTCAGAAATCTACCAGGATTTTATTTGTCTGCCAAAAATTGTCATGGTGTCATAGTCTGTGCCTGTGTGTTATTTTGTTCTTCCTGATAATCTAGATTGCTATTTTGGCTTGACCCAGAATAAAATTAATTAGTTGACAACTGAATCTATTTTTCCTTGTATATTTAAATCCAAAGATAAAAAAAACGAAAATTTAAATTCACAAAAAAACATTAACATTAATGTTAAAGCACAACGGGCTCCTCTGTAGGACCAGACTGATTTTGTATACCCTCAGCAGAACACGCTTTTGTGATGTTAGTGTATACCTTCACTGATGTAAAAGCTTCCTGACAACACGCTGGGGTTGCATTCCTATCCGTGCTGCCAGGTTGTCTGTCTGTGAAAGGTCTGTTCTTGCTAATGAGGTAAAAGCAATGATGTGATGTTTTGGACAGTGCCGGGCTGGTCATGTCACAACAGCCCCATAGACCAGGGGTTCCTCCAGCAGCCAGTGTGTTGTGTTTTCTTTGTTCTTTTTAAAACAGTTCCAAATTCCAGTTAAAAGTCCACGATAAAAAACAGGTAATCCAACAATGTCCAACATTCTTTTGTAGGATCCAGTGAAGTCCAGTCCAGAATAAATCGACGAGCAGGGCTTGGATCTTTTCCAGCAGGTTTGGTGGTGGGTCCACACATGTCAGTCTGTGCCATAAAGACGATGCTGTCAGATTGTTAATAACTAGCACACGCCCTCTGTGAGACATTTTTGAGACCAGCTCAATCTGCTCTTTATCTTTTCCACAATGCCTTCCTCGCTTTTATTTAAAAATTCATTGCTGCCTAAATGGAAACCCAAGTATTTAAAACCACCCCTCCAGGTAATGTAGCTGCTCACCATCCCACTCTCCAATTACATTATTATTATCAAACCTAATTACTCTTAATCAATCTAAATTTACTTTAGCATGCCAACATAAATTTTAATCAGATAAAATGTATTTTCCCAACAACAAAATAGTGGCTAGTGAAAATGCTGAGTAATAACTTTGGAAAGCGTCTAGCCACAGAGTATCATGAGCAAAAAAAAAGGTAAAGTAAATAACTAATTGAGTGAATGAAGTAAATAAATATATTGCTTTAAATTGTACTTAGGTATAGGAAAAGTACCTTAGCAAAAATAAAAATATATATATTCTTGTTTCATTAAAGTCTTAAATCCGTGTGTTCTGGTGTTTATGCTGTAATTTGATCATGTTCACCCATGTATATGGGGTAAACATTTGAGGTATTTTAATTCAAACTCAACATTTTAATGGCTAGTGATCAACAGACATGAAGGCAAAGAATTTATTCCACAAAGAATGTTGCCATGTGTGAAGGCAAAAAACAAAGGCCACAGAGTATACTATACAGTATATACAGTCGTGGCCAAAAGTTTTGAGAATGACACAAATATTAGTTTTCACAAAGTTTGCTTTGTAAACTGCTTTTAGATCTTTGTTTCAGTTGTTTCTGTGATGTACTGAAATATAATTACAAGCACTTCATATATTTCAAAGGCTTTTATCGACAATTACATGACATTTATGCAAATAGTCAGTATTTGCAGAGTTGGCCCTTCTTTTTCAGGACCTCTGCAATTCGACTGGGCATGCGCTCAATCAACTTCTGGGCCAAATCCTGACTGATAGCAACCCATTCTTTCATAATCACTTCTTGGAGTTTGTCAGAATTAGTGGGTTTTTGTTTGTCCACCCGCCTCTTGAGGATTGACCACAATTTCAACGTTTTGGTCCCCGAGCCACTTAGTTATCACTTTTGCCTTATGGCACGGTGCTCCATCGTGCTGGAAAATGCATTGTTCACCAAACTGTTGTTAGATTGTTGGAAGAAGTTGCTGTTGGAGGGTGTTTTGGTACCATTCTTTATTCATGGCTGTGTTCTTGGGCAAAATTGTGAGTGAGCCCACTCCCTTGGATGAGAAGCAACCCCACACATGAATGGTCTCAGGATGCTTTACTGTTGGCATGAAACAGGAAAGAAAGCTCACCTTTTCTTCTCTGGACAAGCCTTTTTCCAGATGCCCTAAACAACTGGAAAGAGGCTTCATTCGAGAATATGACTTTGCCCCAGTCCTCAGCAGTCCATTCACCATACTTTTTGCAAAAGATCAATCTGTCCCTGTCTCTTTTTTTGGAGAGAAGTGGCTTCTTTGCTGCCCTTCTTGACACCAGGCCATCTTCCAAAAGTCTTGACCTCACTGTGCGTGAAGATGCGCTCACACCTGCCTGCTGCCATTCCTGAGCAAACTCTGCACTGGTGGCACTCCAATCCTGCAGCTGAATCCTCTTTAGGAGACGATCCTGGCGCTTGCTGGACTTTCTTGGGCGCCCTGAAGCCTTCTTAACAAGAATTGAACCTCTTTCCTTGAAGTTCTTGATGATCCTATAAATTGTTGATTTAGGTGCAATCTTAGTAGCCACAATATCCTTGCCCGTGAAGCCATTTTTATGCAACACAATGATGGCTGCACGTGTTTCTTTGCAGGTCACCATGGTTAACAATGAAAGAACAATGATTTCAAGCATCACCCTCCTTTTAACATGTCAAGTCTGCCATTCTAGCCCAATCAGCCTGACATAATGATCTCCAGCCTTGTGCTCGTCGACATACTCACCTGAGTTAACAAGACGATTACTGAAATGATCTCAGCAGGTCCTTTAATGATAGCAATGAAATGCAGTGGAAAGTTAATCTTCATGGCAAATAAGGACTATGCAATTCATCTGATCACTCTTCATAACATTCTGGAGTATATGCAAATTGCTATTATAAGAACTTAAGCAGCAACTTTTCCAATTTCAAATATTTATGTTGTAGGAAACCTTACTACATCAGAATTACGACTGGTTGAGGCGGCCAAGTATGTACCGGATTCCGGTCAGAGAATCAGGAAAGCAGGAGAAGTCTTAACATTGAGACATTTATTTTCTCCAATAGGCTGTATATATATCTGCTTATGTCTCTATTAGAAATAATGTTCTACTAAGAACAAGAGAAATAATTACAATTACTAATTATTGACTGAATTGACAGTAACATTGATTAATACAATAAACAGTACCAATAGTATTTATCAGCAAATAAGCATATTTAACTCAAATATATTAAACAGAAATATCTGTACTCACTGTGACAGTCTGGTTAATAATAGAGAACTAAGATATCTATTTATATTGGCAAACAAACAAACGTGCTCAGAACAGCTACATATAGCACAAATACAACAATGACTCAACAGAATACTCGCGGCAATCGTGTCGGCAAATAAACGAGTAAGCGGAACACTACGGGTAATATAAACATCAGAAAGAGCAATCGGCATATTATATTAATGTAATACAATATTCTTCTGACTTACTTGTATTATATGAACACATTCTGGAAACATAAGCATAAAAAAGCATCAACATAAACAATGACGGACAGCTGTATATTCCCGTAGGTCCCACACCAAAACCCGTCCCCTTAGAAACATTGAAACAAACTTTAGTTCCTAGTTCCTAAAACAGGCTTTCTGACACAGCCGCCCCCAATTATTTGGCAAGATAATTGAACATTTAAGAAGGTCTGTTGGTGGTGCTCGTGTCCTTGTCTTCGAGAGGAGGAAGTGGGATCAATCGCACAACTGGACGAGTATAAAACTTGTCTTTAACCTTGACTCTGACGATTCGAATTCGGCCATCGTCTCCAGGTAAGGTCTCCGTTACAGTTCCTACAGGCCAAAGCGAGCGTGGAAGCTGTGGATCTACCACAAGTACAACTTGACCAACTGTCAGTTCCTTGCGATCTGTTGTCCACTTGTGATGGCCCTGCATGTCTGGAAGGTATTGGCGGATAAATGCAGTCCAGAAACTATCGGCTAGCACCTGGCTATGTCTCCATCGCCGTCTTCCAAGCAGGTTACTAGAGTCATACAGAACCTGGGGTAGCAAGGCATCTCGGCGACCCATAAGTAGTAGGTTTGGAGTCACAGGGTCTGCATCTGCCACGTCTGAGGATACGTAGCCGAGTGGTTTAGAGTTCAGAATGCTTTCAACCTCTACAAGAAGGGTCTGCAGTACAGGTTCTGGCACCGACTGATCTCTGAGGATCACTCGGAGTGCTGCCTTAACTGATTTTATCTCGCGCTCCCAGGTTCCCCCGAAGTGAGGAGCATTTGGGGGGTTATGGCGGAAACTGATTTTCTGCTCTGCCAGCTGCTCTCGTAGCTTTGGTGACATGGCTTCAAAGGACTCCCGTAACTCCCGATCTCCTCCTACGAAGTTGGTGCCATTATCGCACAACAGCTCCATAGGTTTACCGCGTCAGGCTATAAACCGGCGCAGGGAAAGAAGGAAAGCATCACTGTCCATATGCTCCAACAGATCCAGATGTACACAACGTGTTGTTAGGCATTTATAAATGATCCCCCATCTTTTCTCTTGACGGCGCCCAAATTTGACGGTGAATGGGCCGAAGCAGTCTACGCCTTATGGCTTATACAAATTTAACCTGCAGGGGGGTAGATCTGCCAGTCGTCGAGGTTGAGGTTTGGCGCGCCACATCAGACAGTCCCGACAGGTGTGCTGGTGTTTACGAACTGCTTCTCGACCTCGAAGTGGTACTTCCAATACTGTCGGCGCAATTCTGCTAGAACCCTTTCTGAGCCAGGGTGAAGGAGTTGTTGGTCTGTTTCCTTAATCAACAACTTGGTGATATGATGGCTAGGGTCTAATACAATCGGATGCATGGCCTCCAGGTCGAGTTAACTAGCTCGCCGTAGCCGCCCGCCCACTCTAATGAGACTAGTGACATCATCATATTCCGGGGCAAGTGAGCTTAAGCGACTGTTGGGTGGCACAGGATGTCCGGCTTTAAGATGTTTAACCTCAGTAGGAAAGGAGTCAATCTGAGCCTGTGCCAGAAGTAACCTTTCCGATTCGATATATTCAGAAGCCTTCCTAGGAGGGTCCATGTCGGTGGCAGCCGCCCCATGTAGGGATCTGATCGTGGCCTGGACGAGCTCTGGCCAAGTGTGGAATTGAACTGGATCGGGTAGAGAACTATTAAGTACTGAAAGTGTTCCAATAAATGCTGATTTTCTCAGTTCATTGCAATCTGGTTCACCTTTAGTTTCGGGCATTGAGGGCCATTGGTCAGGTGACTGAATCAGGAAGGCTGGACCTGAGCTCCACTGATGAGGGCCTGCTAACTCTGTCAGTGTAAGACCTCGTGTGATGTAGTCAGCAGGGTTGTAATTCGACTCAACATACCTCCATTCAGCCATCTCAGTTAAAGTCTGTATTTCTGCCACGCGTGTCCCTACAAACACTTTGTAGCGGCATGATTCCGATGTTAACCAGTACAGCACCGTGGTAGAGTCAGACCAGAACGTGACCTTGTGGATAGGTATGGTCAACTCAGTTTGGATGACCTTCCCCAATTGAGCACCGATGAGAGCTGCACACAACTCCAAGCGGGGCACAGACAGGCATTTGCGAGGCGCTACTCTCGACCTGGCCAAGACAAAAGGTAATATGAACCTGTCCTTGCTCATCTGGGTGCGTAGGTATGCCACTGAACCATAGGTCCTTTCCGACGCATCACTGAAGACATGAAGCTCTCGTATGGTTGCTAGGTTGTCAGCTGAGGCTGGGGTATATGCCCGAGGGAACTGTAGTTTGGTAAGAGCTGGGAGTTCTTCTACCCAGGTAAGCCAGATTTCTCTCAAATATAAAGGCTCTATGGAGTCATCCCAACCAAGGTTGTGCTTCCAGAGATCCTGAATGATAACCTTGGCTCTAGTAGTCAATGGAGTAATGAACCCTAAAGGGTCATACTGACTCGCCAAAGTTTTATATATGTTCCTCAGGGTAGGCTCAACAGTCTCGGAAGAACGCACGTTGTAACCCAAGGTGTCATTGATGCAATCCCACCGCAAACCGAGAGTGAGCTCCTGTAGGTCAGTACTACTGTGTGCCAACCAGTGCTCACTACTGGCAGACCTGGCCTCTGACGGTAGGTGTTCGGTTACCGATGGTATATTGCATGCCCACTGTCTAATATCGAAGCCCCCTTCGGAAAGAAGCTGGCGCAACCCGTCTATTATCACTTTAGCCTCACTTGCTGTTGGTACACTATGAAGACAGTTGTCGACGTAAAACGAATGTTCCACAATATCAACTAATTCGGCCTTACTATCTTTGTGCTCTTGAACGTGATATTGGAGAGCATAGATAGCACAACAAGGACTGCACGTTGTACCAAATGGAAGCACCTGCCACTCGTATATCTCAGGTTCTGCTTCCCTGCACATGTCTCTCCAAAGAAAACGCAGCACAGATTTGTCCCCAGGCAGCAAGCGGACCTGGTGGAACATACCTTTAATGTCCCCACTGATTGCAACTGTGTGCTGGCGGAATCTCAGGAGGACACCTAATAAGGATGGTCCCAAAGTTGGTCCGGGTAGCAGCTGATCATTTAAAGACTGTCCCTGATCTTGGAAAGAGCAGTTAAAGACAATTCTGTCTTTGCCATTGTGCTGCACCATGTGGTGAGGAATAAACCAGGACTCTGCACTTTGGGCTGCTTCCTCTACAGTTATCTTCGCCACATAACCTGCTGATTCCAGTTTCCGAATCTCACTGCAGTAACTTTTGGCCCTCTCAGAATCCCTTGTAAGTCTGCGCTCAGTATGGCGTAAACTGGGGAGGACTGCTGTTCTATCTGCATGGAGTAAACTGAGAGGGTTTAGTCTCAGTAATGGTGTAGCATATTGTTGGACACCGTCCACGGTCACTCTGATGGTCCCATTCTGCAACAAGGTGTAAGCCTCTTTGTCCTGTTTGGACCTGGTAACCATCTTGGGGTTGTATGGGAGTGTGTCAATCTGCCAGAGTCTCTCCACATGTTGAAACAGTTCATCATGCGTGGGAACTGTCCTTATGTGGAGGCACTGCTGACTTCCTCTTGAGGGCTGCAAGGGACTCATTGGGCCTTGGAGAGACCATCCCAGTTGTGTACGAACAGCAATGGGTCCCCCTGGAGGATCTTTGCATATGGGCTGAACTGGGGTCAGGAGATGTGGCATGTCAGACCCAATAAGAAGCAGTGGTTTCATGCTATCCATGGGAGGCAGTGGCAGGTCCTTTAGGTGTCGATAAGCCTTTTGGAGAGCAGCCACTGGGTAGTTGTGCTCTGCTAGACACAGACCAGTGGCAGTGAATGCATTGTGTATAGCAAACTTCTTCATAGGCTTTGATACTGACGAGACCTCAAAGGATACAGCTAATCCTGCAAGTTCAGTGTGACACTGGTGAATTGTCTGCAGAGGGAGCACTTCTGGGGTTCCAGATAATTTAAGCTGTTGCACTACTGGCTGGAGCAATACTGTTCTCTCTGATCCATCATCAAGAACTGCATAGGTCTCCATAGTTCTGTGGCCACTGTGTAGAAGGACTTTAACCACCTTCAACATGACTTTGGGTGAACGGTTAGGTCGATCGAGGTAGATCCTGGTAGGTGGCGAACTGACCATGAGAACAGCCCTGGAAGTGTCATTAATTGAGTCATGCAGAACGGTAAAGTGTACCTCTTTACAGACAGTGCATGGTCGCTTGAGGTTGCAGACCTCCACTCCATGATTCCGGCCACACCTCCAGCAGCGCTTTCCCTCTTTAATCCATGTGCTAATTTGAGCAGTACTTAGTTTCTTAAACTGGTCACAGGCATTGAGGTAATGGTCCTTGCTATCACAGTGAGGACAATATGACCTAGGCTTTGACTTTGTGCTAGATTTCTGTGCTGCCGCATCAGGACTCTTTATGCCTCTCTCGCTGGTCAACAGGACAGGAGTAGATCGCTCCTTTGGACGGGTATATGTTGGGGGTTTACCCTGGGACTTGGAGACGTCACCTGGAAACAAGGCTGCAGCTCGGCTGGAAATGCGTTTCGCCTGAGATTTGATCTCTAACCAGGTGGCCAGATCGGGGAGTGTATAGGTTCTGTCTGTGCCTGTCTGGAGTATACCCTTGCTCAAACAGTATTCGACAAAGCTGTCACGGTAGGCAGGGGGCAACTTACTGAGCAAACGATCCACATGAGAGCCACACAAAAGCTTGTAACCATTTTGACCTTCAAGAGTCCTCAACATGCCAACCAATGATTGTACTGATAAGGCAAAGGTGTCAAAAGCGTTGGCTTCACACAGTCTAAGTGGTGGGCTATTCATGATGGCACCCAGCTCAGACTGCACAAGTTGTCTTGGCTGGCCGTACTTGTCCTGAAGTGCCTGTAGCGCAGCTGAGTATGGATGTGGATGATACATATAAGGTTTAGCTAGCTGCTGTGCACTGGGTAGTTTCAAATGGCTTAACAGGACGTGGTATTTATACTGCTCACTCAGATAGCTGTGATTACTTAAATTATCCAATGCCAGTTTTAACAAGGCAAAGTCACTCTCATTACCACTCTCAAACACTGGTAGCCTAGGTTGTGGGATGCCATAAGCGGAGGCAAACAGTAGCTCTGTACCTGGGTAAGCCGAATAGGTGTGGGGAAGATGCATGAATGAAGGTGACTGAGCAAAGCTAACACTAGGTGGCATAGATGAGGCCTGCCGACTGGTAACTGGAGGTTGGTGAGGTGCATGGGTGCTCACTGGAGGGATGAATGACTGCTGTATCACGTATGGACTTGTACGCATGGGCCGTGGGACAATGGTAGGCTGCTGTGATACAGATGGCACTCTCATACCCGTAGAATGTGCAGTAGTGAACATAACTGTGGCTACCGAGAAGGGCTGAGGTGTCATATGCGAGACTGACGTCACTGTGCTCAATGGCATAGTTATGGGGGCAGTCTCAGATACTACAAAGACTGGTGATGAAACTGCTGGTGATATCTGGAATGCTGGTGGAAAGGAAACACTTGCAGATTCAGTGGGGGGTAATGTTAGCGCCAGTGGTCCAAGTGACAAGCATTCTCTGCTCAGCTGCTGAAGGCCGTACGGGTGATGTTACTGCTGGTGACTGAGGACGATGCTGAGACAAGGAAGAAGACTGTGAAGTCATTGCTGGATCAATCTGGTTAGGCTGAGGGGACGGCAAAGGGTTGTCTGGTGAGCCTGAACGTACAGGAGTGGCTGAACCAGAGTCTTTAGTGAGCATGGAAGATACAAGCTTGGCTACCTCGAGCTCTGTCTCTGCTTGGTGCAGCTTCCGTTGTCTCTCTAGCTGTTTAGACAAAGCTTCCTTAGCTGCAAGAGCCTCCTCCTGAATTCGCTGAGCTTCCTTGGCTTGTGTCTGCAGGCGCTGATATTCCATGTCAGCGAGTGAGTCCTCCTGTACCTGCTGCTGGAGACTGTCAAACTGTCTCTGCTTAATCTTCTCCTCCAAAACAGCAGTCTGGACACTAGAGAGTTCTGGTGGAAGATAAACGCCAGTGGAGGAAATAGAATGCCTACTAGTCCTGGAATGAGCGCTGGTACCGCTACGAGATGTTATCCTCGAGCTGCTTCTAGATTGACTGAGACTAGGGGTAGAAGCTTTAGGAGGATTTTCCTCTCTGGGTCGGTAGCCAACCTCATAAACCTCCAGGTGAGGCGGCAGGTTTGTCCTGCGGCGAGGTCTGTCCATTGTCTCGGTCTCACTTACTGTTTGGTCCATAATGGTTTAATGTTGCTCTCAATCCGGCTCGAAGGACCATAATAATGTAGGAAACCTTACTACATCAGAATTACGACTGGCTGAGGCAGCCAAGTATGTACCGGATTCCGGTCAGAGAATCAGGAAAGCAGGAGAAGTCTTAACATTGAGACATTTATTTTCTCCAATAGGCTGTATATATATCTGCTTATGTCTCTATTAGAAATAATGTTCTACAAAGAACAAGAGAAATAATTACAATTACTAATTATTGACTGAATTGACAGTAACATTGATTAATACAATAAACCGTACCAATAGTATTTATCAGCAAATAAGCATATTTAACTCAAATATATCAAACAGAAATATCTGTACTCACTGTGACAGTCTGGTTAATAATAGAGAACTAAGATATCTATTTATATTGGCAAACATAAACAAACGTGCTCAGAACAGCTACATATAGCACGAATACAACAATGACTCAGCAGAATACTCGCGGCAATCGCGTCGGCAAATAAACGAGTAAGCGGAACACTACGGGTAATATAAACATCAGAAAGAGCAATCGGCATATTATATTAATGTAATACAATATTCTTCTGACTTACTTGTATTATATGAACACATTCTGGAAACATAAGCATCAACAAGCATCAACATAAACAGTGACGGACAGCTGTATATTCCCGTAGGTCCCACACCAAAACCCGTCCCCTTAGAAACATTTAAACAAACTTTAGTTCCTAGTTCCTAAAACAGGCTTTCTGACATATGTAATTGTCAAAACTTTTGGCCATGACACATACACACACACTATAATATACTATACAGTAGTTATTCAATTAACTATTTGACATTCAGATTTTGTTGTACTCTTAAAGTGCAGATTGATCCAGAAAATGTTACATTAGTGGGTTCAACAATTCACATAGGATTTACAAACCATAAGCTGGCAATTGATTCAATAATTGATTTTCACAGTTCACCAGGTCTGGAACATTCAGTGTTTCATCTGCCCAACAATGCACAAGATCAATTTAATAAGTCTGTCTGAGATTGCCTGAATCTCCAAGAAATGCTTCACGGTCTCACCATCCTGTTCGCCGGTCTCTCATACATGGGAGGGGATTCTACCTAATGTGATTTTAAATCACGTGACCATCGAGCTCAAGAAACAACTGTATCTGGATTCAGCAGGATCAGATGGCAGACCAAGGGCACATCGATTCACTGTTCGTTTGTTTAAAAGGTTAATTCCACACAACGTTTACCAGAGCTGGGCAGGTTCGATGAACTATGATGGTTTCAGGGGGAAAAAACACACTGCCTTCCAATCTGCATCAAGCAATTTCCGATAGTGTTGCTAGGAAAATCCACTCCACAGCTCACGACAAGAAGCTTTAATACACTGTTTCAAAGACTAGACTGTTGCAAAGAGTGACTATATGCAATCTATTGCCTGCTAATATGCTATATTTAATAAAACAAATATATGTATTAAAACAAAATATGCATTTTTCTTATTTAATATTAAGTGATACCCAGCAATCACAAGGGCAATTTAGGTAAAATACCAAAATTAATGAAGCATATCCTTCGCCCCGGTCTGTAAGGCTGGTCATTAAAAAGTCCATGCTTCCGAAATATTGATGTCCATACGTTTTATTTCAATATGGAAAACAGTGAAAATCACATACAAACAGAAAGAACGAAAACCAGTTTACACACATTACAAAGGACATCAAAAACAAATAAAGGAATATACAAAACATTAACACTTTTGCCGTGTTTGCCTGGTAGCAGCAGAATAGTTAAATAAATAATAAATAAATAAATAGTTATTGAATTATGTTTCAAGACATCATTAATTTACCTTTAGTACTTAATGTTTTGTCCCAATTATATGTTCACAAATACTTTGACAACATATACTTATCAGCCATAATATTAACACCACAAAATAAACATTGATCATCAATTATCCACTAAGGTAACTAAGGTAAATTAAGGATGTCCTGAAACATAATGCAATAGCTAGTTTTATTTATTTTATTTTTTTATGGTATAAAATGTTTTTTAATGGTATAAAAAAATTCATGGGTTGTGTTTAGAATGGTTAACAAGCAATACAACGCATGTTATGATAAGAACAATCTCCATCTTTTCCATTCAAGGGATTAAAAACTGTAACAATGTCAACTGGCTCAATTTTCACAGAAAATGCTGCCTTTTGTAAAGTGAAAGATCAGCAGGTTCACGTGAACATTTTACATTCGCTAAAAGGCAAATTTAGAACCACAATGCAGCCATTCAGACAACGTGCATTTTGCCATGTTTTTTTTTTTTTTTGTGATGGGAATATTTTATGAGTGAAATAAAGCTGCTCACATAGCATTCACTTTCACTTTGCAATAGTCAACATTTATTTAGCAAGTATATTGTAACCCACGACTCAAGCAATGCACCGTGGTTACTATTTTTTTTTTCTATACGACTCTATATGAATGGATACACTAATAGACCAGTTAAGATTCTAGGATCGCTACAGGGGGGCTGAAATGTACATAAATTTTGGTAAACCGCAGTAACAAAACAGACAGACCAAAAGAATGACTTGAAATGGCTTTTGTTTACTTTGGAGTGAAAAGCATGAAATAAAAAAAAACATGAAATCAAATAGCAAAACAATACAGATGGCACAAAATTATTCTTTCCCTTCAAGACTAGGTTTAAGCTCCTTTGTAGCTAGTTAATCTATATATTTCTATTGCACTTTTATTTATTTAATAGTTAACTTATTCTAATTTTGGAATGATTACCTTTCCTATAACTGTTTATTTCTTATTAATTTACATTATTTTTAATATTCTAATCTTATGATAACTCTTTTTGGAGCTTTGCTTTTTGATTACTGGTCTTGTTTGAATTAACCGTGTGACCCACAAATTAAAACAAAATTACAATAAAGTCAGTCTGAGCTGAGAAAATAATCAAATAACCATAATACAAAACAATCAATAACAATTGCAATATATGTAAAATTATTGGTCCATGAATTAAATGTAAACATGTGAAAGGAGAAAATTAAAATGTCCTCTTACTCTAAATGATGGATCCAATGAGTTCAAGAGTCTCTGTAGTGCAAATGTTCAATAGTGCAAATTCTTGTAATGCAAATGTTCAATACGAGGTAGTTTTATGAAAAACACCACGGAAAAAAAACTGATAAATTCCACCTGTGATAATGGATAAACTCCAAACACTTGATGAATCGCAGGATTATCTTCTAATCGTCCTCTTCAAGATTCTCTAGCTGGGTGGCTCGCCATCTCAGAATCACAACTTAACTCAAGCTCAAGAAAAAACCCTGACCTGTTTATACAAACAGCGTCACAACATGACAACAATTAATATGACTGCTAGACTGAACATTTTCCACATGTAAACTTAAAGTACTTGGAAAATACTATTTAAGCACTTAAAATCAGTCATACAAATGATTAGTTGCTAATTTACACTTTTGAGCTCTTCAGTATTACAATGCATAAAGTTACAACATGAACACTAGATGCATATAAACTCACAAAATATTTCAACACATCACACAAACACTTAATTTAAGAGTATTGCATGTCATATTTTGAAACTCCCCAAGTCCGGAGAATTTCAACACACTTTAAATCAACCGCATCGGAGCTCACAGGGTTTACAATCACAAGTCATCCACCTCAATAAACATCAATAATCACACGAAGATGACCCAAATAAGATTTTTTACAAATGTTAAAACATTATCTAATGTATTATTTATGCAATTTAAACAAAGATGACCAATATACCTGTCTTTAAAACAATACTGACACTCGCCATCTGCAAAGCACATGTTCTTCCTTATTGCGTCTATCCGTCGTATATTGATGACATCATAACGGTCCGCATCTCAAAAAAACCTTATTCACTATGGTTATCCAAATCGCTTTAAAAGTCCATAGCACAGCAACAAATTTAAATACCCATTTACATTTTGTATTTCTGTTTTTTTCTTTATTATTATTTTAGTACAATTACTTCAATATACATATTTATTTATTTATTTATTATTTTTCTCACTAATTTCTAACCTGGGTTACAATATGTTTGTGTTTTTTATTGCATTTCTGGGGGATCAGTCATAAAATACTCAGATCACAAATAATTATTCAATGCTGATATTTAAGCATAAGCATGATAATTATATCTTATTAGGTTTTATTAGATCCTATATCTTATAAGCACTATTCGGACGGGATGAAAATGTTTTTTTCCGAAACGCGTGTTTTGGTCAATGTGAACTACCGTACAATCTCTAGCGCGCCGGTATTCGAGTTTCTGCTTTCTACGCTCCAGTAGAAATCCTCATCCTCAACACGTGGTCTTGTGCAACGCCCACATGTAAAACACAGACACGCCTACCTCCGTAATAAACACGGAGATGTTAGTCCCATCTGAATCCATACATGAAATGACAGACATCGGCTGAAAAAAATTCAAACTCAAACGTCCCCCAGTAAAACTAGTCCCGTCCGAATAGTGCTATAGAGACTCTGTTTCACTGAATAATCCACGATTTGGATGAATGAATATGTAAGACGCATTGACACCTGATGACTCGTCTTGATGTGTCAGATGTTCACACCTATACTGTACACTCAGATTCCTTACATAGACACGCTTCTTTTGAGAGAAACAAAAACAAAGCATGTTCTGAAACATTAATTGAAATGCAATTCTTATGCAATTCTTATGCGATCTTATATTATGACTTGAATAATGCTCTGTCGTGTTTGAAATGCCAGCGTTCATTTAGCGATTAGCCTAATCTGGTCATATCCTTGCATGCGTTTATCAGCCTTTTTATCAAAAACGCTACCTTTTGTAAAGTGAAATTGAGCGCCGCGGTTTCAGTCATAAATTCACAACCACGTTCCAGACATTATTTTTGGCCGTGGTCAAATAATAGATGAAATAATTATTTAATGCTGGACAAAAACTGCAAAAAAGCATGATTAAAATTATTATAAAGCGCCCTTCATTTATAAAAGTGCTTCGTGCAGCTTCATGCGACAAGTCATTTTCTTGGGGAAAGATTCTTTCGTGCATATAAAAATATTTACTTGAAAATACAGATTTATTTTTTGTTTTGACTATTGAATGTTGTTTTTGACATATTCACGAATTACAACATTTGCATAGTTAACAGTATCAGATAACAGGAAATGAAATTAATTTTATGACAAGTTAAATCGAGGCATTGCCCTGTCTTTCATTGTTTTGTCACTGTTAAGACATATAATTTATAACAAACTTTTCATTATGAATAAACTTTTGGATCTCTCATTTCATTATTATGAACATAACTTAAAGCACATACAGTACAGACCAAAAGTTTGGACACACCTTCTCATTCAAAGAGTTTGAATTTGTATTATGGCAAGAAAAAAGCAGCTAAGTAAAGAAAAAAGAGTGGCCATCATTACTTTAAGAAATGAAGGTCAGTCAGTCTGAAAAATTGTGAAAACTTTGAAAGTGTCCCCAAGTGCAGTCACAAAAACCATCAAGCGCTACAAAGAAACTGGCTCACATGCGGACCGCCCCAGGAAAGGAAGACCAAGAGTCACCTCTGCTGCGGGGAGGATAAGTTCATCTGAGTCATCCTTTTTGTCTTCAGGACTGCTTTCTGTTTGTGTGTGTGTGTGTGTGTGTGTGTGCAAGCGATAGTGAAAGCAAAAAAAAAAAAGAAATAACAGCATTAACTCACTGATATGGCAGAGTTGGTTAAGAGATGCATGCCTCCGTGTGATAGATCTCTTTCGGAGGGCGATCTCCATAAATTTTGTTTTCAGTGTTTGGGGGAAGAACACGCTCACCTCGGGCTTCAGGGAGACTGTGAATACTGCGATCTTCTTCCTATTAAGGTGCTTCACGCGTGGCTCATTTTCTGTAAAGAGAAACCGCGAGCCGCGGTGCATTCCTGGGGCTCGCATGATGATCTGGCAGACGCACACGAGATGGAATTTCCCCTGTCTCTCGCGGATCAGGAAGTTTTAGCTTCCGCTTCTCAAGCGCGCTCCGACGCTTCTTGTGAAGGAGCGGAAGAATCTTCCCCTCTCGCTTCTATGGAAGTAGCCTCCTCACAACGCTCCTCCAGTGTTGATGGAGCTTATGAGGAATTATTGAAGGTTATAACGCGTGCGGTCGAGCGATTACATATCGACTGGCCGCAGAAGCGAGATTCCCCCAAGCGCTTCAAATTAAACGATTTCTGTCGGATGGCCGGGGGGAGGAGCCTCAACGTCTCACTCTCCCCTTCTTTGGTGACCTCCATGACGAGTTAACTCTTTCATGGAGCAAGCCAAATTCATGGCGTGTTTTTGTGCCATCGACTTTGACTTATTAGAATATTATTGATGCAAAAGCACGCGGTTATATGATGATGCCCCAGATAGAAGAGATGCTCCTGGGACATCATCCTCCCTGAAAAAGCCTACTCTTCCCTCCAAGCCGTGTAGATTGACATCTGCTTTGGTGGGGAAAGCTTTTCAGGCAGCGGGTCAGGCTGGTGCTTCACTTCACACCATGGCGGTTTTGCAGGCCTACCAGGCTGACCTGCTGAAGGACCGGAGCACCGGCGGGGCTATTGATGAAAGGGCGTTTGCAGAGCTGTGCCGAGCCACAGACCTGTCTGTCCGTGCAACCAAGCAGATGGCCCATGCTGTTGGCCGTTCTATGGCTGCCATGGTATCCATGGAGAGGCATCTGTGGCTGAACCTCATGGTCATCAAAGATAGGAAAACTACTGCCAGGCGTATCTTCTTGGGTACAAAGGACTGTAGCCACAGGCTACAGGATTCAGTTTGCATATCGTCCAACAGTGTGGTCTCCACTTCCGTGAAACCGGACCGAGCACATCTGCTGGCCCAGGAATTACAGACTCTGCTGGGCAAAGGGGCCATAGAACCTTTTCCCCTCCCAGACAGAGAGTTGGGCTACTACAGTCGGTACTTTTTGGTGCCCAAGAGAGATGGGGGGTTGCGTCCGATTTTGGATCTTCGCGGCTTGAACCACTATCTCAGGAATTCAGATTCAAAATGTTGACTGTCAAAATGATTGTTTCTCAAATCCAACCAGAGGATTGGTTTGTGACAATCGACCTCAAGGACGCATATTTCCATATAGAAATATTACCACAGCACAGGAAGTTCCTGACTTTCGCTTTCGGGGGCGAAGCTTACCAGTATCGGGTCCTCCCATTTGGCCTAGCTCTGTCACCCCGCACATATACAAAATGCATGGATGCAGCCCTGGCTCCTTTATGACTCCAGGGCATCCGTATTTTGAATTACATAGCCGACTGGCTGATTCTGGCTCAGTCTCAGGAGCTAGCACTTCGACGCCACGAAGAGCGTTCTCTTTCCTGTTCAGAGGACAACATATTTAGGTGTCACATGGGATTCGGTCACAATGTGGGCACAGCTGTCTCCTGCTCATGTCGAATCCATTCTCAACACCCTGAAGGAAATCAAGCTAGGCCAGAAGGTGACTGTTCATCACTTTCAGAGATCTCTAGGCCTCATGGCAGCTGCGTCCACGGTGATACCTTTGGGCCTTCTGCACATGAGAGCATTTCAGCTGTGGCTAAGAGCCAGGGGATTTCATTCAAGGGCCAATCCCCAGAGGCTAATAAGGGTTACGCGCCGGGGGCTTCATACCCTTTCTCTGTGGTTCAGACCCCGGTTTCTGACTTTGGGTCCCACTTTAGGTCCGTCTTGTTGTTGCAAGATGCTAACGACAGACGCTTCCCTCTGTCGCTTCCCTCTGTGTGGTCTTGGATGGCTGTCCAGCACAAGGGAGCTGGAGAGGTCATCTTCTTGCATGGCACACCAATTTCCTCGAAATGATGGCTCTGTTTCTGGCCCTGAAACACTTCCTCCAGCAGTTGAGAGGCTACCATGTACCATGTGGTAGTCTCATACATATATTGCCAGCGTGGACTGCGCTCGCGCCGCTTGAACAAGCTAGCGCACCAGGTTCTGCTTTGGGCACAGGACAAGTTCCAGTCCCTCAGGGCGATTTACATTCCGGGGCATATGAATGTAGGAGCGGACTTGCTATCCAGACAAGCTGTGACACATGGAGAATGGAAACTCCACCCTGAAGTAGTCAGTCAAATCTGGGAAAGATTTGACTGAAAGAGGTGGACCTCTTTGCCTCGCAAGAGGCAGCACAATGTCCCCTTTACTACTTCCTGACTCCTCCAGCTCCCCTGGGTCTGGACGCGATGGTCCACACGTGGCCCAGATTACGCCTTTATGTGTTTCCACCCATAGTTCTGCTCCCAGGAGTCCTGGCGAGGGTCCATCCACAGGGTTTGCGCCTCTTATTGATTGGCCGACCAGAGGGTGGTTCTCGGATCTAATATCTCTCCTCGACGGCTCACCCTGATTCCAGTGAGGAGGGATGTCTCAAGCGCAGGGGACAATATTTCATCCCAGGCTGGAGCTCTGGAACCTTCACATTTAGCCCCTGAAGGGGACCAACTAAGAGATGCTGGTCTTCCAACCAGCGTAAATGAAACCATTTTAAGTGCCAGGGCTCCCTCCAATGGAGTGTAAAATTGGTGCATGGCAAGACATTTAGACCCAGTTCACTGCCAGATTGTTTCAGTGCTGTAGTTTCTGCAAGAAAAGTTGTCCTCTGGCTTATGTCTTAGTACTCTCAGAACGTACATAGCCGCTATTTTAAAATAATAATTTAAGATAATTTAAAATGGTCATTGTCTCAAAGTAGCTTTACAAAATCAAAAGAAAATTATAAGAAATTACAATTATATTATTATATATAAATATATACAAATGAAAGGATATTATATAAGCGAAGCATTGTAAATTAAGTTGTATTTCTTTATAAATATCATAAACAAATATTATAGTATTTATTTTTTATTCAATGAAGTATTAGTATATACTAGTTTCGTTTGTCCTTTGTGTGTTTTTATTTACTTATCTAATTATCCATATAGCTCATCGTTAGACTACATTGACTAAAATTAGATAAAATTCGGGCAACTCGGTCGCTTTACTTATAAACCTTTATTTACAACGCTTCCATTATGCGGTCGATAATGCCAGTTGATAGAGAAGGAACGGCCAATCAGAAGTAGTGTGTGGATGTCTGTGATTGGTTGGTTTTGTGGCAGTTTTGTGACACTGGACAATTGTTTTAAATAGTCAAAAAGTTGGGCTATAAAATAAATAATAATAATAATAATTATTATTATTATTGTCATAGAAACAAACAAAAAAACATTGAACACTTAATCATATGTATCTATGCTATTGTTTTTTTTACTTATGTGAGTCATTTTCTCAATATAAATAAATGTTTGGGTTTTAAAAACTACATCAACAGAACAAAGACAAACTTAGGAGAAGTGTAGGGGGGGAATCCTCAACAGAGAATGTACGGACTTACATAGTGCAAATTGCTCTATGTTTCTGGGGGGTGAACTCCAGTATAGCACTTGAAATCAAAGTGCTCGCTTAAATAAGATGTCATGCTTCTCACACACACACACACCTCCGCAGCGCACACACTGAGGGAGGGGCGGCAACTATTAACGACATACAGGGGTTGGACAATGAAACTGAAACACTGGCCAGTTTAGTGTTTCATGGCTACATTTGCCCAGCCTGGTGGCCAATCTACATTGATTGCACATTCCACCAGTAAGAGCGGAGTGTGAAGGTTTAATTAGCAGAGTAATAGACAAATTGTTGGTGCGAGTCTTGCTGGCGAATCTGTGACCAAGACAGCACGTATTTGTGATGTATCAAGAATCTCTGTGTTTTTTGAGGGTTCTTTCGACTCGCTGGCGCACTAATGCGTTTGTGTTAAAGCCAACTGATAAATCCAGGAGCACAGACACACCTCTCCATTAACAAACAGCTACATTGTACAGTCCAAACGTAGTGTGTGGGGATTGAAAGATTTCCCACTGTGCCTCCTCATTGTTTTTCACTATCATTCTTAGTACGTTATGAAGTCCGTTGATTAAAATGGTGTGTGTGTGTGTGTAACCCCCCAGCCTACGCGAAGAATACCTCATTTACAAGACAAAAGACGGTCAGAGGTGTGAATGCACGTCTCTGCTTTCCTCTGCAGTGTGTCTGTTTGTTTAGGTTCTTTGGGGTGCTTTCCTAAATTCAATCTGACTGAATCCGTATAAACGCCATGTTGGGAAAATCATGTTTTTTTTTTTTTTTTTCCCTGGTTTTCTCCCTAATTTAGTCGTGTTCAATTCCTCCCCGTCACTAGGGGGCTCCCACATTAAGGCTACTACTACCACTCAGCCGGGAGGGCCGAAGACTATCACGTGTTTCCTCCGAACCACGTGACGCCAGCCGACCGCATCTTTTTTTTGAACTGCTCGCTCGCGCACCGTTGGGGGCGGAGTAACACACTCGGAGGACAGCGCTATCCGCTCCCTCCGTTGCGCGAGCTCACAGACGCCCCTGACTGGCCGTAGAGCCGTGATTAATGTGATATATAATATATATCTCATATATCCCTCTGAGAGAGCTCGGCCAATCAGCTCTCTCTAGACCTCCGGCTGCGAGAGGTTACAGCACCACCACCGGAGAACTAGCGATCTCCAGATGATAGGGCAAGCGCTTTAACCACTGCGCCACTCGGACGCCGGGAAAATCATGTTTGAGAAAACGACACATTCTGTATCTGTAAAGTTAAGCTTGGAAGTGAAACTTAGGGTCACTCTGATCTCTGATTTTGATTCATGCATATTTCCTCACACATTTCATTCTCATTTATTTAATTGTCTTTTAATTCTGTAAAGCTGCTTTGCGATAGTAACCGCTGTTAAAAGCGATATATAAATATATCCGATATTACTAAACAAATCCTGGAGCCTGTGCGCGGTGTGTGTGTGTGTGTGTGTGTGTGAGAGAGAGAGAGATCTCCTCTACGACGTGTGCGTTATGTGATTAATACAACTGATCAGTTTCTGTAACATGCGGTGTAAGACCATAGGAGCGTTACAGTATATTAATAAAACTGAGCCATATTATATTTGTTTTTTTGTATATATTTACATGTTCAAACAAAACAATATGATTTTCAGAGTATATAATTTGTTGTATCATCTGATTACAGCATTGGCTGATTTTGTGATTGAGACCCATGGGTTACATTGAAATATATTTTAGTAGTAGTAGTAAGCCAGGCTTTAGTAACCTAGGAAAAATCACTATATAAGCCAACTCTCCCTCGCACACAAACATACATGCACACACAAATAGCACATGAAATCACGTAAAACCAAATGAAACTAGGGCAAAAATATATATATAAGCAGTGAAAAATACAGTAGTGTACTGTAGACATTGGCTGATTTAGTGATGGTTGAGACCCATGGGTTTAATTTACATTACAACAATTATTATTATTATTACTAGCAGCAGTAGTAGTAGTAATCCACAATATAAGCTCTCTCCTTCTCACACACAGCACATGAAACTGCGTAAAAACCAAATTAAACTGTATCGCCTTGCAATACAGCGGCTTTAAGCATTTCGCCACATGAGAAGTTGTGGGGCTCGCTGACTGTGAATGTGCGCCTCTTTGTCCACAGGTGTGAAGTTGCATCGTGTTACTATGCGTTGCTATACTGTACATTGTAACACACTATGTTCAAGAAAAAAAAAACATTCTTAATTACTCATGACCTCTCGTAAGAATGAAATTACTATAGCCCATACTTAGATGAGTTATTTATTTATGTAAAACATACTGGTGCAGCATTAAAATACATTTCGGCTGACATTCTAATGTTTTTATATTATTATTTTGAAAGTATATGGCAGTGGCCCGATATCTTATGCATGAAAGGTCTGAGCATTAAAGCATTGTTAGGGACCGGTACTCTGTACTGTATACTGTATATCTCCAAAATGACAAGCTTGATTTAATCATAAAAATGTGTGGACAATGCAAGAGCTGCAGTTAACTGAATCAGTAACTGCACCATCTGGCGGAATTATACAGCATTGCAACCATCTTAACGCAAAGGGGCGTTTATGGCCGTGGCTTCGTTCACTGCGTCATCGCGGGGGATCACGTTCCATTCACGGACACTTCAAGGAATTCTAACGGATAGTTAAAGGTCCATTCACGGACCAGCCGGCTGTTTGAAAGTGCTTCATCTGTATATGAAACAGTCACACATCTATATATACTACTAACTGCTCACACAACTACATATGAAATGCGCGCACACACACCTATGAGACGCGCGCACATATACAGAGCTCTCCGTGCACACACACCTATAAGATGCGCGCACATATACAGTAATTATGCGAATGTCCTGATTCGTGAATATGTCAACATGTCTTCGTTAAAACGTAAAAATGTGTCAAGCACCATCAAAAGACATGAATGAACAAATATAAACATGAGGTGCTTCAGGCTTTTTATAAAAAAATAATCATCTGGCTTTTTTGCTGTTTATGTCCAGCATTGATATAATTATTTCAACTATTATTTGACCATGGCTGGAAATAATAGCTGGAATGTGATTGTGGATTTATGACTGAAATAAAGTGACGTGCGTGAACCCGCGGCTTGTACTTTCACTTTACAAAAGGTGCAAACATACTCCCCCAAAAAGTCATCGCCTCTGGCGATGCAGATCAAACATACTACATCAGATCAAACATACTACATCTGGCCATAAATTAAAAGGAATATTTAAGCATACACGCAAAATGTATTACACTTAAATATTACAGAATAGTAGACGTGTTGCGCTTCAGTTCATTGTGATGCGGGCAAAAGGTCCAGGAAGGAAACGGGTTTCGTTATTTTACAAAATCTGAATATATTCAGTAAATGTATGAATTACACTCAAAGTATCAAATCCAACTATGAAGTCTGATTTAATTGATACCATTAAACATTTTATTTGTTTCTATTTATGTTTTACATTTTAGGCAGAGACGCCTGCTTGGCGAGGCTGGTTCTACGCATGGGGCAAGAGGGGGCAGCGCTCCCTCAAATAAATATCTTGCCCCCTCAAATCAAAATTTTTAAATGAAAGCACATGTTAATATACTCACAAAATGAATATATTACAAGTTGATAAAATGATCTGCGGTAGCGGAAAAATCTGCCGAAAAAGGGACACTACACAATACGGTATTAGATTTCCCTCATGTCTCTGTCCCTCCGCTGTGTGTGTTTATTCACAGGCTGCAGCGCGCGCTCACACTCCTTCCCTGAGTCCTCGGTAAACATCCAATCACCGTTCGTATGCAAATGAGTCAAGACGTAGCCTAACAAAAAAAAAACATTATATGATCTGTTCTATAACTCATCTGCTTTAACTGAGTTTTTTAATTATTCATAAGACAACCTTTTCAGTTTTGTAAATATTCTAGTTATAGTATGATAAGTCTTACTTTAGGTTAAACATTTTGAGAATTAAAGTAAAGTAAAGCCTTTATTTTGTCACATATACATTACAGCACAGTGAAATTCCTTCTTCGCATATCCCAGTGTAACTGGGGTCAGAGCGCAGGGTCAGCCATGATACAGCACCCCTGGAGCAGTTAGGGTTAAGGGCCTTGCTCAAGGGCCCAACAATGGCAACCTGGCTGAGCTGGGAATCGAACCGCCAATCTTCCAATCAGTAACTCAGTGCCTTAGCCCTCTGAGCCACGACTGCCCTAAATTTAAGTTGCGTTGGCCGGGAATCGAACCCGGGTCAACTGCTTGAAAGGCAGCTATGCTCACCACTATATCACCAACGCACAGACCATCCAGCTAAGATAAATGTTATGTCCTTGATTGATAAAATCTGGATTAAGGATATTTTATTTTGTTTTATTTATTTAATTTTTATTTTTCAGTTTCCCCCCTGAGGGATTGGCACCTAATTGTGGTCAGGGGGGTTTGCGTGCCTCAGTGACCTTAAGAGCTATACCAGCAGGAGCTTAGTTTTCAAGTGGGACACCCAAGTTGGACAGGTCTGAAGGTAGAGGCCTGACAAAGTGCAATCCACTTCTCCAGGCTTTGGACGCAGCTAACAACACAATTCAGCAAGGACAATACTGTTACTATAAGCACAGGGAAAAAAACAGTGCTCGAACAAAATGTGTACACATGATGCCCCCTTCACATTTCTGACTGCCCCCCAAATGTGCCTGTCTAGAACCGGCCCTGCTGCTCGTTCTTGTTAATTCTTTTTAAACCCCTCAATTCTGCCAATTCCCCCATCAGTGAAACCGGTTTGATAACTTCACACCTAATCATGATTGAAAGGTGAGAAGAGGGATTACAATACTGGGGGTCTGCATGTGCTCATCTCAGAGCGCGCTGTCACGTTGTATTGAGCGAACAGACTAAAACAAAAACAAAATCATGTTTGCTTCAGCATTGTAGACAATATTGTTTTAGGCTAACTTTATTAAAGATTATACACTTTTGTATTCTTTGTTGTACTTCGTCTTTTTGCACACGCGTGTGCATCTTTAAATTTGAACAGAAAATAATAATGGGCTGGTAAGCACGTTATTTTTTCATGTAACATAAATGGCTGAATGAAGTTAAATATACACAATAAATTAATAATTGCGTTTGCTTTACATTTGAGCACTCGTGTAAATAGCTTTTTCATTGTATATACTACCAAATCATATGTGTTCTAATATTGTTTTATTCATATTTTACATTACATGCAGTTTGTAATTTACTTGCAATTGTACTTTTAAAATATAACCTACGTATCTACAGTATAAGCATATTTAACAACTTCAGCAATGAATGAGAAATTTGGTCTGGTCTTTAGATAAAGACCATATTTGATATTTTATTATTTAATTAATTATCATACAGTGGAACCTTGGATTACGAGCATAATTCGTTTCAGAAGTGGGCTCATGTTCCAAAACACTCGTAAGCCAAATCATCATTTCCCATAAGAAATAATGAAAACTCAAATTATTCGTTCCACAGCCCCAAAAAATAAATACATAAAAATAAGTAATACAATCTATAAAATGAAAATAAAACAAATTAATCTGCACTGTACCTTAAAAAAAGTACAAATAAATCCTGACAGATAAGTGTTTCCGTTGGTGCGCGCAGGCGCCGTGTGTGTGTGTGTGTATGTGTGGAATTAGCCCCTTCCCTCGCCTCGTTTTACACAGTAACACTCCTCCTCCCTCTCCCCACCTCGCTTTTTAAGTTTCACAACAAACACACACACACACACACACACACACACACACACACACACACACACACACACACACACACAACGGAAACACCCTTTTAACAGGAAAAAAAGAAATCTCTCTGAGACTGGCAGGAGCGCATATTAACGGACTCACTTTTTAAGTTTCACAACAAACGCATAAACACAGCGGAAACACCATTAACGGAAAAAAGCGAGACTGGCATTAACGCATACTAACGGAATCACTTAAGTTTCACAACAAACGGACACACACATACACACGGAAACACCGTTTTAACAGGGAAAAAAGAAATCTCTCTGACACTGGCATGAGCGCATACTAAAGGAATCACTTTAGTGAGAGAGTGACGCTCGGTGTCAAAATAAGAGTCGCATGCGTGATACATGATACTTGGCGCTCGTAAACAAATACTGTACTTGCTCGGTTTCCGATTAAAAATTTATTAAAAATCTTTGCTCGGTTTGCGGAACACTCGTAAACCACGTTACTCGCAAACCGAGGTTCCACTGTATTAAAAATACAATTCTTATTCTCTATATTCTTGTCAAATATAGAGCAAGCACTGTGTTAAAAGATTCTGCTGAATCTCTTCTCATTTTTCATTCACGATAGGTGTGAATTTATCGAACTGGGTGCGCTGTTGGCAAATACTGTAAGGGGGTTTTAGATGAATTAACAAGACAGTGCGGATGTCTCTACCTAAATTTTATTTCCCCAGCAAATGAAATCAGATTTCATAGTTGGAGTTGATACTTTGAGTGTAATTCACGAATTTACTGATTATTTTCAAATGCAGATTGACCTGTATATCAACTTGATAACTAGCGAATGCTTTAGTAAAAGGCTCGAAAACAGCAGCAATATGAATGACAATGGTTATTTTTACACAACCTATGATTTCACCTATGCTATTTTACGAATGGAATATTGTTTATGTTACACTCTTAAAACTGCTGGGTTAAATGTTAAAGTTCTGGGTTATTTTATCTATTTATTATTATTTAGTAGATTGCCTGTTAGAAATACCCCAAATGAAATTAATCCGCTGTTTTAACTACTGCAGAGATAGTTAGTCAGCGGTAGTTTTCACTACTACTACTAATGATAATAATACTGAATGGAGAAAGTTCACTCAAAGAAGAATCATCATTGAAAAGAAAGTGAAGAATGAATACATATCCGTATTTAAAGTTTGAGCTCGACACGTTTATGAGCTCTGTCGCTTGCTGTCAATTGGCGCCTAGGGTTAGGGTTAGAGAGAGAACGCATTTTTGGCTTCAGTAGACACACAATACTTCAGATTGAAACATTACTGCCTATTCTTCAAGAATTGTGAACTCCTTGGGAAAGGGTAGCTTGCCACAGACCTTGAATGAAACAAACATTATCCTTTTATTAAAACCTGGAAAGGCCATAAAATATAATGATTACAGGCCAATTTTCCTCCTAAATTCCGATGTAAATATTTTGGCAAAAATTCTTGCTTTACGTTTAGATACTGTAATGGAGAACTTGATCTCAAAAGACCAAAAGGGTTAACAAGTGGCCGTCACTCTTATAGTAATAACCAGAGATTATTAGGTGTGATCTACTAGTCTAAATTCTCTAAGGATCCTGGCCCTCAGGCAGCCATATCGTTAGATGCTGAAAAAGTGTTTGATAGGGTGGAGTGAAGATATTTATTCCCTGTGTTGGAAAAATTCAGCTTTGGAACACATATTCTTTCACTGATTAAGTTATTATATGCTTCCTCTATAATTACAGATAGAGTATGGTTAAAATCTTTCCCCCTTGTCAAGGGGTACTAGACAAGGTTGTCCCCTTAGCCCTTTACTTTTTTACTTTAGCCTTGAACCCCTATCTCTAGTGTTAAGATGCTCACAACAGTTTACTGGCATTAATATCAGGGGCATAGAGTATCCCTATACCCTGATGATATGTTGTTGTACCTTTCAGATCCCATCTTAAGTATTCCTCAGGTAGTCAAGATATTGGAAAAATTTGACACTTTCTCAGCCTATGAAGTAAATTTTTGTGCTTCCCCATAAACAAAAAGGGTATTCATATTTCGAAAACAGATGCACCTTTTCAGTTGCCTCTATCAGGCTTTAAATATCTAGGGATAAATATCACAAAGGGTTTCCATAAACTGTACAACAAGAACTTTGCTCCTTTAATTGACTTTAAAATTAGACCTCAAAAATTTTTTCACTGTATACTCAATGCCCAGTCGTAACAAATACCCTCAAGATTTGGTTTCAGTTTAGACATGCTTTGGTTTTAAAGACCTCTCCATAGCCAGTCCTATATGTAAGAACCATCCTGATGGCTTAACTGGACTTGGCCTTTGCTCATTGGCAACAGTTGGGTCTAGTTAAGTTTGGTGATCTTTTTGTTGATGGTCTTTTAGCCCCGTTCTCCATTCTTTCTCCCTAGATCACACTTGTTTAGATACTTCCAAATTCATCATGTAATTCAAAGTCATTGTCCCACATATCCCTCCATTCCCCCTAGTACAGGTTTGGATGAGAAGTAAATATTCCCTTACATTTATAAGGTCTAATCTCAAACGTTTTTAATGTATTAATGTCAACAAATAATATTAATTTAGACAAAATTCGTGCAGAATGGTCAAGGGATTAGGCAGCAGAAATATCAGCAGAAACCTGTAATAAAGCTTTGCTTAGAATAAGTGTTTCAACTTCATTTATTCGCTGGGGTTTGATTCAATTTATTCAATTGATTCAAAAGTTCTCCATAGGCTTCATCTCAGCAAGGCTAGGTTATCAAAGATATATCCAAATGTAGTTGGTACATGTGAGCGATGTCACTTTGCTAAATTAGACCTGGCTCATATATTTTGGACTTGCTCCAGACTGCTAGATTTCTGGACAACTATATTCAAGATCTTGTCTGACGCATATGTCGAGGTTATCAGGTCTAATTTTGAGATGGCTGTCTTTGGTGTACAGGAGTATGGTGTCATCTTGTCCAAAAACTGTCAAGATGCTTGTGCTTTTGCATGTCTCTTGGCCCGGAGGGGAATATTACTTCATTGGAAATCATGTAAACCACCTTTAATTTGACTATGGCTTGGGAATGCGATGCTGTTTTTGAAATTGGAGAAAATGAAATATTCACTTAAAGAATCAACTGGACGTTTTTATTCAGTGTGGACTCCACTAATCTCACACTTTGAAAAGGGCACAACTTCCTCGTCCTACTAACAAAATGTAATGATAAAACTAAGAAGCTGGGAATTTGTGTACGTGCGTATGTACGTGTATGTACTGTATAAATAAATAAATATATTTATATTATATATTTTTTTCAGCAGACAGCATAATCTGGCATAATGGGCTAACAATAATGTTAATCTTCTCCTCACTGTTAGTAATATTGTTAATCTTTTTTCACAGGCCTTTTTTATCTATCTATCTATCTATCTATCTATCTATCTATCTATCTATCTATCTATCTATCTGTGTGTGTTTGTGTTAACTATTCCTGTAACTGTTCAACTTTGTTCTTCCTTCAATAAAAACATAATAATAATAATAATAATAATAATAATAATAATAATAATAATATTAATAATAATAACATTTTATTATTATTATTATTATTATTATTATTATTATTAACAACAACAACAACAGCAAGGGTTTAGGAACCTTGTGGTGATCACCAAGTAGATTATGTAAGCACTAGTTAACTAACAATAATAATCATGTAATATAAAAGGGGAAAAAACATTGCAACATTTACAGTGATTTTATACATAATTAAGCTAAATGAAGCCACATTGCTGTTACTAACTGTGTTCTTATTAACAAAATATTCAGAGATATAATAGTTATAATAGTATATAATTACAGTTATAGTAGTTATAATATATCAGTATTAGTATATTATGCAGATATTTGGAAGCGAAGTTTTAGGGACCTTGTGGTGATCACCAAGTAGATTATGTAAGCACTAGTTCACAGGGTAGAAGTGCAGTCCTTCAAATTAATTCCTACCAACTATGTATTACTATGTACATGCATAATATTTTACTATTATTTTATTATTTATTTTAGAAAAATAATTTAGACGAACCAGGGAAGTAAGAAATACCACACTTTATTTGTAGACAGTCCCCAAAATGCCACTTCCAAATGTCTAATGTCCGAAAATGTTGTGACCGCGGTGGAAGTGCTCACCTGTCCATGTCAGCAGAATCAGAAAGCAGCTCACAACGTGTAAATCCATCAGGAGAGATCTGGCCACCCGTCCAGAGACAGCAGAACTGTAAACCCTGTTATTAAAACACATGCAGGAGTAGACAGCCTACCCAAAAAGAGTAATTGTCCACTGCTTTGTCCCAGATCATTACATTCAGGTTCCGCTCTGTATAAACAAGTTAGGTGATTAGTTCAATGTCCACTGATTGTTAAACAGGATTTTAACAAATGTTTATTCTAACTGCATTAAATATAAGACATAAAAGACAACAACAGCAATAATAATAAAGTTATTATTAATATATTATATGAGGAGGTTAGCTAACTTTAAGGGTACTGTGCTGTTATTAAAATGGAAAGGGTTATAATATGTCCTGAAAGTGGTTGGGTGAAGTGATGTACAATTTACACTAAATACTGTACATTATAAAGTTTTGTCACAGCAGTGCTAAATGTCTGATTGGCTTGTGGTGGAAGATTGTTCACAATTTTTTTTTTATGATCATAGAAGATCAGAAGAAAAACTGTTTTAACACATTATATTTGAATCGGCCAGAACTAACTGCATCATGACTGCTGACAAATCCAACTGCAAATAATGTAATCACGAAGAAGAATTCTTTTCACTTACAATATAGTTCCATTCTACAGTAAATAAAGAACACCACACCATGGTGCCACCATCAGTCTGATCAAGCTCATGCTGTGTCTCTGCGTGAGGAGCAGTAATGAGTACTACACACTGAACGAGTTGTATGACTATCTACTAATATAGATATCAGTTTTGTTATGCAAGTATTTTTAAGATTTTGTTAATTTTGATGTAGTACTGCTTATGAGCTATTGTATTATGAATTATGAATGCCGCCATCCTGCTAACGTTATCTCATCTTTGACACAAAGCAGCATCTGTGACACAAAGAAGCGGGAACCTTAACCAAGCATGGAACAGGAAGTCCGCTGTGCCTGGAGCTGTGCTGAGACCAGATGCCTCTCTTATAGAGGCCTCCATAGTGATTTGTTAGTGCATGTTGACTTTTATGCATTTTATGGGAGAAGTGTTAAACTTGATCAAGTAAATTATGTGGTTAAAAGCGCCATCTTGAACTGGATGTAAAGAAAGTCTAGCATAAGCTTAGTTAGTTAAAGCATTTAGATGGTAGCCTATGTGCATGTAGCATCCATCTAGTACCATCGAAGGCTAGTGGTTAGCACATAGCATATTTCAGTTGTGAATGCATTGCTCGAACATGTTGAAGTGACTTAACCCCTTTTCATTTAAGTTTTAACTCATGCTTGTGAGTTCTTTTGATATACACCCCTTATTACTTTGATGATACTTTAATTAGTTATAAGTACTCTTATTGATTCTGATGACATCCTGGAATGTTGATCATTTTCTAATTATTTTAATCTAAAACTTTAATTCAATTTCATAAATCATTACAGTTTCGGTGTTCATCGAGCAGACACTGGTGGATTAACTCAACTGTAACTACTTGTATGATTTTGATGATAAACATCATTCAAGCTTGATCATCAACTATCATTACTTTGAAATGTAAAAATTTGGGTTACAATGGGTTACAGCGGTGTGAGTCACCCGTTCTGACGTAACCTGGTGCTGGCTGGGGGTGAAAGTGTATATATCTCAGTCCTGGTATTGCACTGTGAGCATGCAGCAGGCATCAGCAATCATGCAGCAGAGAAGGAGTCAACAAAGACTAACTGGGCGAAGGCTTGGGCACACCCCCTGGTGGTTATTGATGGGTAGCCCCAAGGTTTAGCTGTTTCGCTTGTCAGGCCAGTTAGTCGTTGATGATCCTACCCCGAGCCTCGCATGGTTGTGCTAAAAGCCACAGGCTGTTTGAGAGGCTCACTGCAATAAAGTGGGGATGGAATGTTCAGTAAGACCTTACAGGAGCTCATATGGTGCGCTCGGATGGTGGACCCTACCACTGAGCTCCGACTAAATCAACCCAGCTCATCACTGGGCCCAGTGAATAAGCGTATCAGCTCATCCAGTTAGCGAAACCCCAAGGGGTACTTAGGGTCTTCTTAATGCTTAGGTCAGTGTTTTTCCCCTAAAACAGCAAAACCAAGCATCTACACACCCTAACAAAAGACTTGTCGCCTATCCAAGTTATAGGAACAACAAATAACTTGACTTCTAGTTGATCATTTGGAATCAGAAATGGCTTATTTGACAGGCAAAATTACTCTTATTTTACCAAAACTATGTAATAAATATTATTTTATTTAATTACGACAAAAAGGTCTTGTCACTTAACAGAAATATTGTACACTACATAACATAAAGTCATGGTGCAGTGAAAAAAATAATATTGTGTATGACTCCCATGAGCTTGGAGGACTGCATCCATATATCTCAGCAATGACTCAAATAACTTAAATAACCCCGTAAGACATCTGTTCGAGAGGACCAGTTATTAGTTTGACAGTCCAGGGCAAACCCTTTTTCAACTGCAGCCGAGCTACATACTGTAACAACTGGTCACCAGAAACCCCTGTATCTACAAGAACAGTTTGTCGAATTCTCTCACGCAGTGGTCTCAATGGCTGACTTAGTGCACAGAAACCAGCATTGCTGACAAATAAAGTCATCTGAAATGGCAAAGAAAGCATCCTTGCAGAGCTCCCAGAATTCATCAAGATTCTTCAGTTTCATCTTCAATGCCTCCTCCTTCATCTTACCCCAGACATGCTCAATAATGTTCATGTCTAGTGACTGGGCTGGCCAATCCTAGAGCACCTTAACTTTCTTTGCTTTCAGGAACCTTGATGTGGAGACTGAAGTATTAGAAGGAGCGCCATGCTGTTAAAGAATTTGCTCTTCTGCGGTTTGGAATGTAATGGGCAGCAAGAATGTCTTGATACCTCAGGCTGTTGATGTTGCCATCCACTCTGCCAGATCTCTTACACTCCCCCATACTGAATGTAACTGCAAACCATGATTTTTCCTTCACCGAACATGACTGTTTTCTGTGTGAATCTTGGGTCCATGTGGGTTCCAATACAGTAGGTCTTCCGCAGTATTTGCGATGATTGGGATGCAGTTTAATAGATGATTCATCACACCTACTGCCATTTTTCCACAGTCCATCCTTCCTGCAAGCTCTGGGCCTTGGCAAATGCAACACAATTTTTTAGGTGTCTTCTGTTTAATGCTGGTTTCTGTGCACTAAGTCAGCCATTGAGACCACTGCGTGAGAGAATTCGACAAACTGTTCTTGTAGATACAGGGGTTTCTGGTGACCAGTTGTTACAGTATGTAGCTCGGCTGCAGTTGAAAAAGGGTTTGCCCTGGACTGTCAAACTAATAACTGGTCCTCTCGAACAGATGTCTTACGGGGTCTGCCTGAACCTGGGCCTGTCATGAACTTCACCAGTTTCTTCAAATCTTTTTCTTATCACAGGTGACGCTTTAATCTGTGATTCGTTGAATCCTTTAAAGATGTGACAAGACCTTTGTCTAAGCAAAGTCTGACCTTTCTGTCCTAATTAAATAATAAAAAATCACGGCATGATAAGATTTTATTTTGGTAAAATAAGCGTAATCTAGAGGCCTTTTCCTTTCATATAAGCCACTTCTGATTCCAAATGATCAACTAGAACACGTTATTATGTGTGTGTAGATGTATTGACCCAATAGTACCACCACTCTGCAGTCCTGTTAAGTGTCCTAACCCTGGAAGAAAAACCTGCACTCTCTTCTTTTCTCTTTCTCAGTTTCTTCTTCTAATTTGACTACTGTTTCTGTCCTGGGTTTGTACCTGTGAAAGTCACAAAGTAGAGGACTTTAGAAATGTAACATATTGGTGAAACGTGAATTCTTAGGTTCAAAGGCATCCGACTCTCATGTTGGGACCCTACCAAGCCAAGGCTAAAGCAGGTCAACAAGAAGACTGATAGGTAGGCCATTGTAGATAGTTGTAGTAAATGATCTCTCTGAGCTTATTATGATTAATGTATCCAGGTGTGTTGCACTTTAAATGTGTTGGGCTCTTTAAGAAGAGGCTCGTCCTTCCCTTTCTGCTCTCTCTTCTGGGGGGGTTGATGGTTATGTTAACTGCTGGTTATGTAAACGTGTCAATAAATCATCACATTCACATGTGGATATCATAATACTCCTTTATCAAACATTCAACATCCATCAAAAATTGAAGACGCATCTAGCAGCATTTCAGTTGGTGTATGGTTGTCAACCCTACCAGCTGAATAAACCAATACTGTAATTATTGTTTTCTTTTGCCCTGGAGGAAATTTTAATAACAATCACAGACCCGATACGGAGAAATCTCCATTTATTTATTTAGGAGCATCCTTCTAAATTAAACTTAATAAAACAAAAGGGAAAAGAAATTTGACACTAAGCTCATTCTGCCATCAGAAATGCGGATTGTGTTTGTTTTTTTTTCTCAGCTCATCATTAGCTATAACCTTTCTTTACAAAAAAGGGAGAACTTTTGCTTATAGGAAAGTGGAAGCTTACCATTACTACTTTATCCTTTGCTCTGTGTGTTGTTGTTCTTTTCTGCCCCCGTTCTCTAGCTGTGATAACTGTGTGTGTACACTAGCTCTTTCCACAGAGACTCCCAGTTAATAGCGCCCACCAGAGGACTGCAGTCACAGAGAATCACACTCAGCATCAGCCCACACTGACACATCTGTTTTTGTTTTGTTTTTTGGTTTGATTTCTTCTTCTCAAATCTGTCGGTCATGGTTCTAGAACCCCGTAAAAATATGTCTCGCACCACAGACCCTGTCAGTTGCTGGAAAGATCTGAAGACATGGATAAGTGTTGTGACCGACAGCCTCCTAACTAAGGGTGCTGAAACACTAAAGCAGGGGTGGCGAACACGCGGCTCTCGAGCCGCATGCGGCTCCCGGCCAAAATGAATGCGGCTCTTTGCTTCTTATCATATTTTGTATATACTGTGGCTCTTTGCCAAGTTTCATGTTTCTCTTATTTTTATTCTCTCTTAAAACACACTCAAATTCATCAGGGCCTATTAAAAACAAATAATAAATTATATTTAAAAAATAATTTGGCAGATTGGATTTTTTTATGCTGCTTCTGGTGTAAGGTACTGCCAGTCATCTCCGCGGGTTACGTCTAATGCCGGGAAATTAAGTACACATTTAATACGCATGCAGGATGTTACCCTCGTCGTCAAAATGGGAAAATGCAAAGCTAAACGAAAATATGAAGATGAACACAGGGCATTTTTGGAAAAATGGGAAGATGCTTTCTTCTTTATTGAACGGAATGGGAAATCGCTGTGTTTAATATGCAATACTACGATATCACATTTCAAGGATTCAAATCTTCAGCGTCATTTTAGCAGTCTCCATGCTAATATTGACAAGGAATTACCCAAAGGTACTTAACTATGCAAGCACAAATTGAGCACCTTGAAAAGCCAGGTAAAAAGACAGTCTCAAATGTTTCAGCAATTAACCAAGCATGTAGAAACTGTGACACTTGCATCCTATAAAGTGGCGTGGAACATTGCGCATGACTGACCAAAAACACCTGACTGAGCATGTTTGTGTTAATATTTTAATACTCCATCAATTTATATTATACATCCCCTACCAGTGTTTCTGAAGAGAGTTCAGTAGTTGTGTGTATACTTGTGTGTTAGAGTGAGAGAGAGAAGGAGAGAGAGAGAGACAGGTGCCACAGCAACCTCCAGGGTAGTTGATGTGTTAACTCTGGCTAAGTTGCATTTGATGTGTGTGTTGAGGGTGGACACTTACCTTGAAATGAACAAATTGTTGTTTTGTAAGGGGAAGAAAGTGTTATGGTGAATAATATGGTTTTATAATATAATATAATATATATAATATATGTATTATATATATATAATATATATATATATATATATATATAATAATTGTGTGTTTTTGTGTGAGTGTTTGTCTGTTTTGGCAGGTAACTGCATGGTGTGGCTCTCTGACTCTCACAGTTTAAAATTTTGGCTCTTTATGTCTAACTTGTTCGCCACCCCTGCACTAAAGCATCAGGCACAGGACCAGCTGAATGACGACTTAACAAGCTTCATGAGACAAGACCCAAAGTCAGTGCTACGGTCCCAAAAAACTAGCCAAGATCACCATCTCCTGTCGTCACACACTCATTGTCGCCTTAACCCCGTCTATAGATGGGGCTATGATCCTACAAGGAAACGACGTGCACCCATTTCACCCCTGATGAGCCACACCGGGTTCCCTGTTCTTGTACTGACACTTAGTGGAGGAAGTGACGGGGGCTGAAGCATCCCCCAGCTCTCTTCAAAGAACCCTACCTCATGGCAAAACACAGGAACCTGCTCCCTCCAGCCACAGAGCATGCCAAGATGTCCAAGCTTATCTAAGAGATCTAAAAATTAACCCCACATCACTGACCAAGGTAGACTCTATTTGCTCCGAACAACATTTAGCCCTGAATTTAGACAGTTCCTGGACAGGCAGCTTGCTCATACAAAGACACAAAGTACAATCTGCTTCGAGAAGCCCTCATCAAAGAATTTGCTGACCCTGCCTCGGAACAAGGCAGCTCTGGCAATGAGAAAAGGTCGTCATGAACCTTTGCAAACCTACAGCCAACTCAGATGAGCCTACTTCAGTACTCACAATGAAACAAAAATGGAAGGAGACCTGATCTTTAAAACTCTTCCTACGAAACCTCCATTCAGGAGTAAGCAACCATCTTGGCATTCTCGCATGTCCATGAACCATGAATACTCCAACCATAAAGTTGTGAGACTTGGCGCAGAAAGCCTACAGCAATTAAAAGATGGCTTCAGGAAGGAGATTCAAAACCACAGCGGTTTGTGACTCCAACACTCGGAGTCAGGGCTGGCTATGGCTGGTCCAACAGGAAATGAAACTCCTATGCTGGTACCCAAACTAAACAGAGGAACCACCACTGGGATGGATCGCGTGGACAACAACCCATATCCAGATATCACTGGAAGAAACCCTGGGACCAGCCCAGACCTCATGAAAGTCAGTGGAAGAGATCATGGAATTATCCAAACTCAAAAGGGAGAAGCTTTTGGGAATCTGATGAAGCCTCAAAACAACAAACACACTCTAGAGCAATCAGCCCAAGGAACCAACAGAGAAACCTGCCAAGATTCCAAGCCGGTCAAATTCAAATTGAGCCCATGCATGAACTGAAGACATCACCACGTTTCGACCCTCAAGAGTTGAGAGAAATGATGATGAAAGAGTTCTTACAATGGATGAAGGAGGATCAGAAGTTACCAGTTTCAACCGGAAAATCCAAATCAAGCACCATTGCAACGGAAAGGAATGAGCTTCCCATGGTTGGACCAACAAATAGATTAGGTAGGATCTCTGCCACAATCAACACATGGTAACATGTACTTCCTAACACTGGTTTGTGAATTTACAAAGTGCGACCCACTGTGTTAGTGTTTCCCAGCTCCCAATGACACAGCCGCCTGCTGGTTGATGAACCACATTTTCTCAAGATTCGGACTGCCTCTAAGGGTCAACTCTGACTGAGGAACCTACTTCAACAGCAAGGTCATTCAGGAAATGTGGAAACTCCTGGGCATATAAGCCAAGCTTCATACATTCAGTCACCCCATCTTCTTTGGACAAGTCGAACGGGTCAACCGGACAGTGATCAGCATGACAGAGGGGCAAATGGTAATTGCTGTGACCGACAGCCAAATAGCATTACAGCTGCACCTGCTGTACCAACCTGGCTACATAAACCTTGTCACTGCCTACACCACGCACCAGTACCTGAAGGAGTTGCATCAGTAGTTAAGAATGATATTCGCCTTCCCGCAACATCAACTTCAAAAAGTGCGGAAGGCCATAAGGCCTACTACAACCAAAAGGCTTCCTGCCAGGATATCGGAGACAAAGTATGGTACTACAGCTTTGCCCAACCAAGGTAGAACGGCCCTATCGCCTGTCAAAGAAACCTACCTACCTACCTTACTGGACAGAACCCCACGAGATTGTGGGCAAGCTCTCATCTGTCACCTACTGAATCAAAATCAGACCAGGGTGCAGCGAGCCAGTCCTTCAGTGGGTCCTCTGAAATCAGATAAAGAGGCACTCAGATTCCAACCAAAAGAAAAAGGGGGAAGAACGAACACACGGACACAGACCAACAGCCCCTTACACTTCACCACACTAATGTAATTGCTCTCATTGACCCCAGGACATGGGATATCCCATGTTTACTCCTTGTGGCTCAACAAACAAAGAGACATACGGCATATACAGTACAGGCCAAAAGTTTGGACACACCTTCTCATTCAAAGAGTTTTCTTCTATTGTGTTCTTTATTGTGTTCTTTAGCCCAAACAAGTCTCTTCTGCTTGTTGCCTGTCCTTAGCAGTGGTTTCCTAGCAGATATTCTACCATGAAGGCCTGATTCACACAGTTTCCTCTTAACAGTTGTTCTAGAGATGTGTCTGCTGCTAGAACTCTGTGTGGCATTGACCTGGTCTCTGATCTGAGCTGCTGTTAACCTGCGATTTCTGAGGTGGTGACTCGGATGAACTTATCCTCCGCAGCAGAGGTGACTCTTGGTCTTCCTTTCCTGGGGCGGTCCGCATGTGAGCCAGTTTCTTTGTAGCGCTTGATGGTTTTTGTGACTGCACTTGGGGACACTTTCAAAGTTTTCCCAATTTTCCGGACTGACTGACCTTCATTTCTTATAGTAATGGTGGCCACTCCCTTTTTTTCTTCACTTAGCTGCTTTTTTCTTGCCATAATACAAATTCAACCTCTTTGAATGAGAAGGTGTGTCCAAACTTTTGGTCTGTACTCTACATTATTTTAGACAATTCTTAAAGTGTGTCAGTAGGGCAAAATTTATATACATATATTTACCTAGAATGTTTTATGTCTGTGTGCATGTTTGATTAATTTTTCTAAACCTAGAAAGTGTAATACACGTTTACATCCTCTTCCTGCAGACATAGGTATGAAAAAGTATACTACGCATGTACTATAAACTGAGTATACTAGACAGCTAGTTTTATACAAAGAACATTGGTGTAAGTGGAAAATTGGTAGCCTGAACAAAACTCATGCAAATATACGTTATAAAAGTATTTTTAAAAAACTCCAACCAGATGGGCCCCACGTGACAGCCAAACCATCGGGCTAATGTTTGCACAAAACGGGGAACCATGTGAGGCGTGGCTAATCCCCGCAACCACTTCCGATTGGACCAATCACCTGTGGGGCAGACCAACTCCGCGGGGTCAAAAACCCAAAGTCCGGACAGTCTCTTCACGTCTGAAGGTAACCAGCAAGCTCGCCTATGTTTTCACCGATCGTGTTTCCGGCCTCTTGCGGGTGTTCTTCGTCTTCGTTTTTTACTTTTACCCTCCGAAATGTGTGTGTGTGTGTTTAAGTAGCGTAGTTTCATGTATCATAGATTAGTTAAATAAATTCTTGTTTCTTTATAAAGAATTGTTGTCCGGGTCATGTATTTTGAAGTCTAAACATTTGCCCAGATCTTGCGTTACATTGCTCATAAGTGATAAATGCCAGATTTTGTGTTATAATTGATGGCAATGTCATAGGCAGAATTGGTAAGATACACTAAATCGTGCTAATGCTGGATGGGTAGTTGATGAAGTGTATGCTATTAATTTTAATAAGTTTAATAAAATTGACCTGAATCCTTAAAGATTTAATTCACCTCTTACAAAGAGCTGAAACCCTACACTATAGTAATGTGCTTTCTCCTTTACAATCACAGTTTTTTTTTTTTTTTTCCTTTGGATATTCCATAGAATGGGGTTCGCAACATAAACTACTTTCAAGTGAACACCATTGGACAGACAAAGAGCTTTCCATTTAAGGAGAAACTTGAGCTTAAACACGCCGTTCAGATTTCCCCTCCCAATTATGTCATATGTCATTATATTTAAAGTGTTCTCATGTAGAACATAAAAGTGCTGTACTGTATGTTTGTGCTAATCATTTCACATCAGATTGCCTTCCTAATAAGCATAGTTGATTCTAGAGTCTGTTGATGCCCTAGGAAAATATTTTGCAGGAATATCTTATAAATAATAAATAGGTTTGTCAGCCCTCTGAGGCCCTCTACTGGCATGGGGCCCTAAGCAGTTGCCGTCTTCAGCTGTTGTAAGCAGTGCCTCTGGTAATGAGGGACACTTCAAGGCTGGATTCACTTCACAACTGACCGTCTTCAGCTGATTGTTGATAGTTGATTGATTCTGATTGATTTTGACTTAGGTTCAGATCCTGAAGCTGGAAGTGTTACTATTTGAATATTATTTTACTGCTTGTTTATCAATAAATTATGAACAGGTAGAATTAGTAACCTACTGTACAATTAGTTTCTGTGTTAATTTTGTTGTCTCCAAAAGCACAAACCAGAAAGATCATTATGTGTTTGTCTATATTGTCAGTAAAACCATAAAGGCTCTTTTTTTAATTGATATCTGAAACTACAAAATAACTATAAAATACCAGATACAGTATTACAGTCTACGTTGTTCTAAGAAAATATTTTTCTTGCCTCTAGTTAAGAAATGCTCTTATAGAAACAAAAGGTCTGATTTTTATATTCAATGACTAGATGCAGGTCCAACTTCAATATATATATATATGCACACTGTAAAAAATCCAACTAGCAAAATGTTGGCCTAATGAGTATTTAAAAACTCGCTGGGTCAACTAAGGTTTAATTACTGAACAGACGTTCTAATGCAAGTTAACACGCACAGAAGTTGGTTCGGACGTTGGCGCATGCGCGCTGAAACGTTTCTGAAGTCGGCGCATGCGTGTTGGGTGCAGCGGGTATTTTGAACATCGTCTGGGTTAGTAGCCGTTTCTCCACCTCACAACGGACAACTTCTTTTAAACTTTTTTTCTACTTTGTAGAAATTATCTTAACATAAATGAGCGTTATTATATGGCGTTCTTTGCGAAGTGAGAAAGATGTAAGTCTTCCTTTAACCTTAGTTCCTACAGACAATATATTTTGTATTATTTTAAGTTTACTACATTTATTTGTTATTTATTACAGGTCTTGCATATTATGAAGTATATTTAATTATGGTTTAATTTAGAATTGAATATGATTTAATTATGATCTACAGCACATTATTTTCTCTATATTCCTGCACGTGTGATATTTGATTTATTGGTTATGTTGCTTATGTTAAGAGGAACTAATAAGTGCCCTGCCTGGGGTTTCCCATGGGACAGGTGAGAGTGTGACACGGTGTGAGAGAAGCACATGAGAGCAGTTTGTATTCTGTCTTGCCGTTTGGCTTAATAAAATAAGTTGTTGCAAACTTAACTGTAGCCGTTTATTACCCACAGCCAAAGAGACTGGAGAAGAGTAAGACAGGTCTAGAAAGTCGGGTTACATTCATAATAACTCAACACTTGGTATTTATAATATGCAGTATTTGCACCACGAATGTGTTTGTAATCTTTGCATTTAACGTTTCAGAACACATTCTCTCAATATCCTCCTGGATAAACACATTTCCAGACTTCATCACAAGACCTCAAACTTTGCCATTTCATGTAAGTAAACATTTACCATGCAGTATTTTTAATGGGTTTAAGAATGAAGTATGAAGTTAGGGCAAAAAATTATTCTTGTTATACCTTACTAGTTTACTTTTTTATGTGAGACTATTCATACCCCCCCCCCCCCCCCCCCATTTCATTAAATATAACGAAAAAAAAGTCAAAAGACTATCAAATATTTCCTTTTCTGTATTATCTTTTCTGTATTATCTGATCTGTGTTATTTTTTGTTTTTAAAAGAGTTTTATGTTAATCAATGCTACATTTATTTGATCAAAATTAAAATACTAAATTTATTTGATATAGTAAAACTGGAATAATGTGAAATAATGTTAGAATTCAACATTTGTTTTCTACTGGAATGTACTGTACTTAAAACTGTAATTTATTGCTGTGACATTAAGCTGAATGTTCTGCATCATTACTTAAGTCTTTACTGTCACATGGTCTTCAGAAATCTCTCTGATATGAGGATCTGATCATGGGAATATTTCTTGATATGTTTACAGAAAGTTATAGCTTTTTTGTCAATTTTAATAACTAGAGAGGCACATTTTCTGAAGAAACTGTGAGTGGTGCTTGCCGTGACGTCATAGGGCTTCCCATGTCATAGTCATAGATGTGGCTGATGTCACAGCTGATGTTGGTCTCAATGTTAAGTCTATGGGACTTTTTGGGGCAATTAACCGCGCACCCCTTAGAAAAGTCATAGCACCCCATTCCCGACCAAGCCGCACGTTTTGATACCTCATCGATGGGTCTACGACAAACGGTGCGGGACCATTACGCGCCAAACTTTTGTACGGAAGAAGAAAAAGAAAAACTAGAGAGGCACATTTTCCGAAGAAACTGTGAGTGGTGCTTGCCGTGACGTCATAGAGCTTCCCATGTCATAGTCATAGATGTAGCTGATGTTGTTCTCAATGTTAAGTCTATGGGACTTTTTGGGGCGGTTAATTGCCCCCTGCGGGGCAATTAACCGCCCATCCCTTAGAGAAGTCATAGCACCCCATTCCCGATCAAGCCGCACGTTTTGACACCTCATTCATGGGTCTACGACAAACGGTGCAGGACTAGTTACGCGCCAAACTTTCACACGGAAGAATAAGAAGAAAAAGAAAAATAATAAGCCTGTGAGATTATAATAGTAGTCCTTCAGATTAATGCATAAGGAATCAGAGAAAATCTTGAATGAAACAGAACCTGAGCTCAACAGTCAGCCTGAAGCTGGGACTTCACCTTGTGCACATGAATTGAGAGAACAGGACACAGAAAAATTTGATGCTGAGACACTTGAGCACAAACCTGAACATCTTTTTTTTCTATGCAAACAGTATTAAATATTTCTAAATCTTTCTCTCATAATTAGAGTCTTCCTAATGTTAAATGTTATGAATACCTGAAGGTTTATCAAAAGTGACAATGCATAACATTAGCGCCCTTTTTTTCAGACTTTTTTGAGCTGTGGCTCACTGAATGAAAACTGTCCTGGAAGATCTCGATGTGTTTATCTGTGATGGATCATCTGCACTATTCAGAACATGTCTGGTGAGTATGTTGCACTGATTCTCTGCAGGCACTTTGACAAAAATACGGCTGTTAATGTTTGTGTTGACATTATTAAGATATTTAAATTCTTATTCATTTGAACTCCGGCTCTTATTTTACTTTATCTGATCATCTCAAAGCCCAGAGACAACTGATTTTAAGGATTTATGAGGTGTTTCTTTCTGTACATTTTGTCTACATTAATCTAGTAGGACCCAAAACTTTCATGGAACAAAAAGAAATATAATAACATAGAAAAGATGGATGTCAAAAGTGATTTTTTGTACTCTTTATTACATTAGGACAGTACTCCTGATGGCAGGCAGACCAGAGGGATGAAAGTGGGAGTTCCTATTCTGATTGAATTTTGAGGTGATTGAGAAGGTGTTCATGGAATTGGGCACTCACAAGAGTACAGTCCCTTAAGACTTAACTTTTGCTATGACTTTGCTTTTGTGAGCTGTTTTCAGACTTCAAATTATTATTATTATTTTGTACCCTTTTCCTTGTTTTGTGAAGTTTAGACTGTAAAAGGCATTTTGCCATGTTTCTTTTAGTTTACTTTTATTTGAAAGTCACGGAATGTGGTTGTAGTGTGTTCCTTTTGGTTTAAAATAAAATTTGGAAGAAACTTTCAAGCATTCAGTTACAGCTTTTTTCATTACATTGTATTACATTTTAATAAAACAAAAAAACTGCTTCAGTAAATTTAAACACATATTTTGAACCCAAAACATGTGACAAGTTCACATTTATTAAATTAATAAGTCTTTGAAACTATCAAAACACTTTAAACTTAACAAAAGAATATAAATTGGGATACCTTACTCAGTAAATTTAGTTAAGTCAACAACAAGTTGACTTAACTCAGAATTTCAAGGCAACTTGCTGCACAGCTTTTTTGAGTTAACTCCACTTTTAACCCAAGTTGTTGATTTAACTCAAAATGTCAAGGCAACTTGCTGCACAGCTTTTTTGAGTTAAGTCAACAACTTGGGTTAAAAGTGGCGTTAACTCAAAAGCTGTGCAGCAAGTTGCCTTGAAATTTTGAGTTAAGTCAAGATTTTATTTTTTATAGTGTACCTAGTAACCATAATTACTGTATTTTATAAGGGTTTGTGCTGACTTTTATATATTTGCTAGAAAAGTGCATAGTTTTGCAGCAAGATAAAGAATTGAAATACAGCAATGTTGTATAACAATATACTGTACAGGTTCAATTGCATAATCGGGTGTGTTTTGAAAAGATACAATTATTTCAGTAAATGTGTTTGATTTATGTGAGAGGCAGAATAGAAAATATACTACACTGATATGCATATGCAGAGACAATAAATTTAGCTTAATTATAGATATGCACTCCTATGCAGACTTTTTTGCATTACCAAATGATGCAGCATGTACCCAATACACACATTAAGGATTTGAGGGATTGATCTTTGGTTATGTTTCTGATTAACAATAACTGATGTCCCATTCATTAGAAGAGCACTTAAGGTTTCTCAGCAGAAACGGCAATTAAGCTTTCTAAGCAAAAATGGGTCTAAAGAAAGTAAAATGAGTACAAGGACCAGTGTACCCAGAATCCTCTAATCTAAGAACATAATGTAAGTACATCAGAGCTCCTTATATACTCTGACTCTGTTACTGACATTTTTCTTCACCAGTGTCCTGTCTGCCATTTCCTCAAACACTATAAACAGTTTGTTTCTTTATTTCCAGTTGTGATTAAATTAGTCATGTTAATGCAATATCTGGTTAGCTCGTTAAATACCACAATATTGTCACAATATTGACAAAAAATAAATGAGAAAAGGAATAGAAACTGTGTTACATATAATCTAACCTACAAATACTCTAGTGTATAAAGAGCCTTAATTTTTTTTTTTTTTTTTGTAGTTTTGGCTTAGGGCAAAACGCTCTGTGTCAAATTCTGTAAAGATCAGTATAAGGATGATTCAAAACTCACCTTAGAATAAGTTGTTGAGAATGTAGCTTCCAGAGTTCTCCCTCTCTCACACTCAAAAGAGTTCTGCTGAGACGAAGCACTTTTCACACTAGCCTCACAATGGTCCTTTTATTGAAACCAATGTAAGATAGATGTGGGTAACTAAGCAAAAATAGGTCTAAAGAAAGTAAAATTAGTACAAGGACCAGTGTACCCAGAATCCTCTAATCTAAGAACATAATGTAAGTTCATCAGAGCTCCTTATATACTCTGACTCGGTTACTGACATTTTTGCAACATTTCCTTTACAGCTTCTCCTACGTTTTGCTTTTATCATTAAAAGTCATAATCTCTTTGCAGAGATGTGATTACCAGCTACTGCTTCCTTAAAATCAACATACATATAAGCCAGACTTTGGGTTCCTGTTGTCTCCAAGATTATAACCATAAAAGGAAAATAACATAGAAATAGCAATCATCTACAGAATAACAGCTGCTACTGATATCCATGACCCAAACATCTCACAGGCTCTTCAGAGTTGTGGATAACCATATACCAGCATAGGTGCTAATGATGTCATGGTGCTTGTTTAGCTGGTGAACCAGCATAACTGATGGAAGACCAGCATGCCTGCTGAAAAATCCAGCATAGGACAGCATGATTTATATGCTGGGCCACAAGCAAGGTTTTGGTAGATAAAATCGGTTACCATTTTAGCTCATTATCTTGTATTTTAATAGCTAGTATTGAAAATAGGGTGTGATGTAAATACACGTGTAGTGTTATCTTTAAATGCATTTACATACAAGAGACAAAAATAATCCATTTACCAAGATCATGTAAATACATTATTTTCCATTTATTAAATATCTAAATGTCTAAAAACACAACACAAACTTTTTATATAAATAGTCGTTATAATGCTGGTCACCAGCATACCAGCATCAGCTTCATGGGGTCAGCTGTTCTGGCGGTGGGACCACTCACATTTTTCATGGTAACCGTGAAAATAGCTTAAAATGCTCAATCATTTTTAAGCATTCACATAAGTGTAATACATCATTTGATGTCTTTATTTGTTAATGTACACTCACTTATCAATAAAACATTGTGCTTTTGTAAAATAAAGAAAATAAACAGGGTGCACTTTCTGCCGTCTCAGTCTCCCTGAAAATATTTTTGAAACGTCACTAAAATGAACTGAAACTCAGTGAATACTGCACACACACATATCCATATATCTATATATCTATGCATATACATCTATAGAAAGCCTAAATTGTCTATATTTAAATGAAGCAAGCTTAATCAAAAATAAATATTCTCAGTTTATGTAATCCATATAAATCTAAGGAGAGATACAGTCTTTCTGCCAGACTTCATTGTATGATTATAATAGGGACAATCTTATCATTTTGATTCATACACATTCATATTTCATACAAACGTACTTCTTTTGCTTGTGTAAAGCTGCTTTGCGACAATGTCAATTGTTAAAAGCGCTATACAAATAAAATTGAATTGAATTGATAATGACCTGAGACAGGACATACCGACACGCTATTCACAGGGAAACAGTCAGGGTAATCTACATACAAGGGCACGCCCCCAAACACACACAGTACAGCCAATAAGTTTCCTGCACGTGTGGAAGATGTTATGCGCTGTACAGGTTTTAGGGTTAGCCAATCACACAATCACAGCCCTCCAGGAGCGCAGCACTCAAGTAGCTCAGCTTTACACACCTTTTGCGCAATCTTAATTAATTACAACGAAAATTAAGTTTTACCTTAAGAAGAGCAAGAACAGGATGCATGTCTAAGTTCTTACATCATTTCATAATGTTTCATTAATTAACTTCACCGAAAATAAAACCGCTAACCACTTTATCATCTTTATAAACACTTAAGGTGTGCAAAGCTGAGCTACTTGTGTGCTGCGCTCCTGGAGGGCTGTGATTGGTTGAATGTGAGGTCGTATCTGATTGGCTAAAAAGAACGGGTGACCCATGTTGCTGCAAGCAAAGTGGCAAAAAATTAAATTTTGTGCACGTGAGTGTTTTTTTTGTGAATATATATATATTTTTTTGTGCAAGTGAAAATTAGTTTTTTTACACAAGTGAATTGGGATACGTATGTGTGCATTGGATTTTACGCACGTAAAGTGGGATACGCATGTGTTCATCGTGTCTTTTGTGTGAATTTTTTCTGAGACTGATCTGCTTCCATAGGGGAGTGCACGTGTGTGTGGTGTCAAATGGCGCGCGCGCACTGCAGGCTGATACAGAGAGAGAAAATGGATGTTTTACCTTTCTAATGAGACTTTCCTTTGCTTTACACACGCGCACACACGTGATTTATAATAAACAGTACATGCACGCCGTACACACAAACATACAAACACACAATAAAAGATGTTTTACGCGCACAGGTGTTGATTATACCAGTGTGAGACGAGCACTAAGACCCAGCAGCGGAGACAATTACCCACAATTCTGCAGCCCAAGAGAGAGAAAAAACGTTGTGATCACATGACACTCTGCGTCAAAATAAGAAGCGCATGCGTGTTATATGATACTCGGTACTCATAAACCAAGACTTGCTCGTTTTCCAAGTCAAAATGTATTTTTAAAAACTCGTCTTGCGGAACACTCGTAAACCGCGTTACTCGCAATCCAAGGTTTCACTGTAAAGCCTTTAAAGTAATAATGAGTGTAAGGTAATTAGAAGTACACTGTACTAGTATTAAGGACTATTCTGAAAAACAAGGATCTATCAAACTGACTATAAACACTACAGTTTACGTACTGTAATTTACAATAAAACCTTTTTTTTTTTTTTACATTTAACAATGATGTGGATACCATTGTTTTGGATATTTTTTTTATAAACAGACTTCTTAACGACATCAAAGTTCAAAATTTAATGTCATCTATTTCAGAATAGCTACAGGAAAATAGCCACTTAACAAACACTCCAGGGCCAACTCTCAAATTGCTTCATCCTCCCTGTTTAAGTGCACTACATTGTTGGTGGTAATAAATAGTTTTACCATCCTATTTAGTGCACCACATGTCAATTTAGCATGCAGCTAGCGGCTAGGTAGCTAGCGCTGCATTGTTTATGAATCGTGAACGTTCACTCGGTGTGATGTGATATTTCCTTTTTTTTTTGTGAGCACCTACATTACACAATTTTAAGCATGCTTGGATTATTTTGTGCGTGTGTGTGTGTGTGTGTGTGTGTGTGTGTGTACATGCGCAATTTTCCTAACTGCACTTTGAAAAAAAGAGTTATTTGAATATTCATATTGATGAATAATATTCCATTTTTTACAATAAAATCATAGGAGAAGCCACCTGTGTAGTATTAAAACAAGCACTTGTTTTGTACAGTGTAGATTTTCCTTGTATTTTCAAAATAAGGGCTGTAAAACATAAAAGGACTCTTCCTGTGGTGGTTAAAAATGTTTTGTTTACTCAAAACCTTACCAAACACCTGCAGTAAGGTCACACTTGTGAAACGTTTATCAACTGTGTCTACAGACAGAGAATATGATCCAGTATCACTCTCAGTCAGGCTCTTGAGCTGCAGAGCTAAAGTGCTAGTGTCCAGATGAACTCTCTCAGTGTGTGGAGGATGTATTGTAATTCCACCAGGAGGTCCAAAAAGAATGGTGTCTATATTAAACATCCATCTAATGAACAGATGTGTAGGCTCAGGAATACAGAGTGGAATAATCACCACATCTCTCCCAGATTCTGTATTTATTCTCTCAGGTAATATCAGCTCTTGGCCAAAACATACTCCTGTATGAAGAAATAAATATACAAAGCGCAAAAACAGAACAATAAAACAATTGTTTTAATTTTTATTTTATGCTGAATCCATGCTAATGTTACTTACTATATTCTTTTTTTTATAGTGGATATTGCAAGAGTGCATTTTCTGCTTGTTTTTTAAATATGGAGGACAAATAGTTTTAACAAACTGTTCTAACAAAACTATTCAGCTGACTAATAATTACAATGATTAACAATCATCATCATCATTGCCATCACATTTTTTTTAACTTAATTTTAATATGTGCATTCATGTTCAAAACTTAGTGCCCCCTCTTTTAAGTCCATGTCCATTAAAGCCGATGTTTTGCCAGTTTACTGGGTCATTTGTGTGTTACCATTTCAGGGATATAAGATATTTAAGTTCTGTCCAGTTAGACATTCTTGGTCTTGCATCAGTTTAATTCTTCCTTGGTTAAACTTTTTTGTTCCGATCATATCTTCTTAGTTAAAGTTATTGTTCCGGTTTTATTTGTTTATGATCAGTCATACCAACTGCACCTATATCATTCCTGCATTCTATCTTAATTTGACACGAACTTAACCTGACAAGCTTATTTAATGCCAATAGGGAAAGAAATAAGCAAGTCTTAGAGAAGCGACTTTTGCTGCATATCAATCTGGAAAGGGTTATAAAACTATTTGCAAACAATTTGATGTACAGTCAGAATAGACAAAATAAGGGGCACAGTGAAAAAAGTTGTTGTTTATCTGAGGTTATATTTGCCTAATATTGAGATCCACTATGATCAGATGATTTTTATGTTTATCATGTGCTAACATGTAAACATGATGGTATTATGTCTAGAAGCACTTCCAGTATGTTCAATATTTTATTAAAATATGAAAACAAAAAACAGCAGATCATCCTTTCACAGCTAAAGAACAGGCTTGAGATTTGGTAGCTTTTGGCGAGTTTTGTCTGAAAGAACGTTCAGCCACGCCAGCAGTGCGGCATTGGACCCAGCATCTTGTTCCCGCTTTTTCAGAGAACAGGGTTACAACAAAGTAACCCGAGACGTTCCCTTTCAAAAGCTGCACTCGATGCTGCGTGAAAATGCTGTGGGAACAAGAATACCAACGCCGCGTCTGGACAAGTGTCTGGACCCAACGGTTGTGTTGTGTGCGCGCACAATAGCCAAAGAGGTCTCAGACATAACTTTGGAATGCTGACTCGAGGACACGCGAGCCCCGGAGTAGCATGGACATCCAAACCATAAAATCTGACAAATGTGTGCAGAGAGGACTAACCTGCCGCATCACACGCTTGCTGCAAGGGGACACCTCTTGCCAGAGCAATTGATGGTCCCCCTGGTCGATTAAGCCCTGATTCATAGAAGCGAAATGTGATAATGCGCCTTGTAGGCTAGGGCATAGCATCTCTCACCCAATGTAACGACAGTGTTTGTCTAGTGGCGGCCCCCATAGCAAATTAAAAGCTGTTCTAACTTATGTCACTGGCTAGTGCGGTGGACGTAAATCTGAAGAGCACATACCGGACACAGTAAATGAAGTATTTCCTGCTCCAGAGCTGTAAAAGGCAGAGGACAGAAGGCTTCGAGAACAAATGGGTGCATGGTCGAAAATGGAAATTTCGGAAGATAGTTCAGGTGAGGATGCAGAATAGCTTCGACTAGGCAGGATGGGGAGACTGACAAAGCCTGCAGATCTCCAATTCTCTTCAAAGAATAGTGGCCATAAAAAAAAAACATCTTAAAAGTCAGAAGCCTGACAGGCGCTGACTCTAGTGGTTTGAACGGGGTGTCAATCAGACCTTCGAGCACAATCGCTAAGTCCCATGAAGGGACCATTGCTCTAGTGGGCGGCCTCAACCATTCAACTCCACAAATAAAGGAGGTAACTAAATGATGCTTTCCCACAGAAACCCCATCGGTCAGAACTTGACAAGCCGAAATAGCGGCTACGTATGTTCTGAGAGTACTAGGGCATAAGTCCGAGGACAACCTTTCTTGCAGGAACTCTAGCACTGAAACAATTCGGCAGTGGACTGGGTCTACATGTTTTCCTATGCACCAACTTTCAAATACACTCCATTTAAGGGCATAAGTTCTTCTAGTGGAGGGAGCCCTAGCACTTAGCCCAAATAGTTTCAATTAATTTGGCTGGAAGACAGCATCTCTTAATTGGTCCCCCTCAGGGGCCCAGACGTGAAGATTCCAGAGCTCGGGCCAGGGATGAAATATTGTCCCTTGCGCCTGAGACAGAAGATCCCTCCTCACTGAAATCACCCATGGTGAGCCACACTCTGGTCGGCCAACGGGGTGCTCTCAAACCCTGTTGACGGACCCTCGCCAGGACTCCCGGGAGCAGAGCTATCGGAGGAAATGCGTAAAGGCGTAATCTGTGCCACGTATGGGCCATCACGTCCAGACCCAGGGGAGCTGGTAAGTCAGAGAATAGTAAAGGGGACATTGTGCTGTTTCTTGTGAGGCAAAGATGTCCACCTCTGCTACATAAAATCTTTCCCAGATTTGACTGACTACTTCGGGGTGGAGTTTCCATTCCCCATGTGTCACAGCTTGTCTGGATAGCAAGTCTGCTCCCACATTCATATGTCCCGGAATGTAAATCGCCCTGAGAGACAGGAACTTGTCATGTGCCCAAAGCAGAACCTGGTGCGCGAGCGCAGTCCACCCTGACGATTTATGTACGAGACTACCATAGTGTTGTCCACCCACACTAAGAAATGGTAGCTTCTCAACTGCTGGAGGAAGTGTTTCAGCTCCCTTGGGCTGGATGGCCATCTAAGACCGCACCCCAACGGGAGGGAAGTGTGTGTCGTTAGCACTTTGCGACGACAAGACGGACCTATAGTGGGAACCAAAGTCAGAAACCGGGGTCTGAACAACATAGAAAGCATACAAAGCCCCTGGCTCGTAACCCTTATTTGCCTCTGGGGATCGGCCTTTGAGTGAAATCCCCTGGCTCTAAGCACAACTGAAACGCTCTCATGTGCAGAAGGCCTAAAGGTATCACTGTGGACACAGCTGCCATGAGACCTAAAGATCTCTGAAAGTGATGAACAGTCACTTTCTGGCCTTGCTTGATTTCCTTCAGGGTGTTGAGGATGAATTCGACACGAGCGGGAGACAGCTGTGCCCGCATTGTGATCGACACACCAAATCATAGTGACACCCAAATATGTTGTCCTATGAACAGGAAAGAGAACGGTTTTCGTGACATTGAGTCTCACTTCTAAAGAATGGAGATGAGCTAGGACGACACCCCGATGTCAAAGCGCTAGCTCCTGAGACTGAGCCAGAATCAGCCAGTCATCTATGTAATTCAAAATACTACATGCATGATGTATTATTATTTCAATCATTTTTTGAAAAATTTAGAAAAAACTGGTGAACCCTGCTGAAAAATCCAGCATAGACCAGCATGATTTATATGCTAGGCCACCAGCAAGGTTTTGGTAGTTAAAATTGGTTACCAAATTATCCATTTACCAAAAACATTTAAATATATTATTTTACATTTATTAAATATCTGTGGGTTGTCTAAAAACACAACACAAACGTTTTATATAAATGCACTTAAAAAAAAAAGTAATCAATGGAAATTACTTAAAACTAAAAAAAAAAACCCAGCATAGACTATCATAGCTGGTCACCAGCTTGACCAGCAATTATACCAGCAGGGTTACCAGCATACCAGCACCATGGGGTCAGCTGTTTTGGCGGTGGGACCACTTGCATTTTTTATGGTAACCGTCAAAATAACTTAAAATGTTCCATCATTTTTAACCATACACATACGTGTAATGCACCGATTTATGTATTTATTTGTTAATGTACGTACACTCACATATCAATAAAACATTGTGCTTTTGTAAAATAAAGAAAATAAACAGGGTGCGCTTTCTGCCGCCTCAGTCTCCCCGAAAATCTTTTTGAAACGCGTCACTAAAAGGAACTTAAATGAACACACACATCCATATATCTATTGTAAAGCGTTGAGGGGATTCAGAAAAAAGTCACAGACACGAGGGCTGATGCAGACACAAAAGGCTTGTTTTATTTTCCTCTGCGCCGGAATGAAGACAAACAAATAATGTATATTCAAGGGAAAAAAACATGAGCAAAAGTGAAACTAAAGTCTTTGCGCAGAGTAGGGCTCCGTTGCTTTAGTTTGAATTTGGAGAGTAGGCGAGATCACAGAGGTGACAGTCCCCAGTGTATAATCCTGCCTCGGGCGCGGTGGCATGAGATGCTGTGGGCGCCTGAGCGGAGGAGACACTGTCAGGGATGAGAGGTGTGCGCGGCGTTGTCCCTTTCTCTGAGGAATACGCGGGGGCCGGCTCTCAGTGGTGTCCGAATCTGCAGACAAAGGAAAAACACATAAGTATTTTGGTTTTAACCTCCTACTCACCGGCATACACCACTGGGGCCCTTTTATAGGGATATATATCTATACATATATATATATAGAAAGCTTAAAATGTCTACTTTTAAATGTAGCAAGCTTAATCTAAAATAAATGTTCTCAATTTATGTAATCCATATAAATCTAAGGAGAGATACAGTCTTTCTGCCACAGTTCATTCACTGATAATGACTTGAGACAGGACACGCCCACACACTGTTCACAGGGAAACAGTCAGGGTAATCTACATACAAGGGCACACCCCCAAACACACACACACACACAGTAGATCCGATAATTTTCCTGCGCGTGTGGAAGATGTTAGGCACTGTACAGGTTTCTGAAGCTCTACAGAATGTTCTGGACAGTGGGAGGAGTTTAGATTTACTTCAGAACAACACTGAGACTCCAACAGAGAATGAAGGAGGAGAATATATCAACCTGTTACCATGGGTAAGTTTTTAAATCTTATATAATCCTTTATATATAAGCCAGTTTATGTGCAACATTGTCATTTAACTTACATGGTTAGCATTTACATAACACTGCTAAATCATGCTAACATACTGCCTTATGTAGCTTACGACAAACAGGTTAGCTTACAGGTGTCTAAGCTAATGCCTTACAGTATGTAGATTACAGATGGTTGTCAGTATCAGCTGTGGTGTAAATGTTTATAATATATTCACCCCGTTTTGGATAGCTTCATGTTATGGTAGCTATTTAGTTCAGTTTTTGGTTAGCTTATGACACTGCTATATATAATGTTATTTAGCACAAACACTTCAGCTCCCGGTGCCTAAAATACTGCCTCATGTAGCTTACAGATGTTAAGGTGTACATGTAAATCGTAATGCAAAAAGTATAAATCGTTGTACAACATTGCAAAAGTTTGTGTTGTCTTTATGCATGGTCGATAGTATTTGATGATTATTGACAGTCATTTTATTATCATCATGCTTATGTTTCTTTTTCCTTTTTTATAAACCGTTGTGACCATGAAAATGATCAGCCACCTGTTTTATAGAGACCAAATGCAATCAAGCAGGCAAGATACAGACAGACCATCACTATGTCATGGGAACCTCAACCACGACTGGGGTCTGGATTTGGGATGGATCTCTAGTATTTTGACGATTGACCACACGATAAGGCTTCACCTGTGACTGCATACAACCAGCACATGGACTGACCTCTGTTGACCACAGGGTCTGTGTGAATTGCAAATCAGTTTATGGTAAGCAGCCATAAACACCATGGAAATGCCAGGTATGCGATGTTCACTTGTGTCTTGAGTTAAACAAGAACTGCTTTTCGAGAAAGACACAAAGATGTATGACTGTGTAGATGGTGTAAAAGTGTGCTTTTACAAACCTAACACCCTTTCTTCATAGTGCACTGTTCCTGTTCCCACTGTTTTACCCTGAATTTCTGTTTGCACGGCCATATTTACAGTATGCCAGAAATGTGCCTTCTGTGTATAATATCATATGTGTCCCTCTTCCCTCAATCCTGGACATTTACTTTGCACTAGGTGAAAGAGGTGACATTTATATGTTTATAAGTAAGAAAAATACCCAAATGTCAGGACATGTCAGAACTACTTCAGGGCCCATAAACCTGCAGACTCCAAAATAAAGAGTGAGGGCCACGCTCACTCATTTACACTCCTGTAGTGTGAAAGTAACTGTGTGAAAGTGTCCCTGAGAGGTTGGTCTCATGTTTTGTTTTTGTTATTATTTTTTTAATCAAAACTTATTTGCTTCTGTTATGCGGTCGATAGTGCCAGCTGATAGAGAAGGAACAGCCAATCAGAAGTAGTGTGTGGAAGTCTGTGATTGGTTGGTTTTGTGGCAGTTTTGTGACACTGGACTATGGGAAGCCAAACACATCAAAAGTGGGACGATTGAGCTGCCCTGGACGGACCAAATATCTGCGCGGCGCAACGGACAATCTGGACAGCGCAGAAATGAACTGGTTTATTTGCACAGCCCAGTGGATCGCGCAGCGCGGACTAACTTGAGCAGCGCTGCTCAAATCACAATCCTGCGCGACCCACTGGACAGCGCTGCGCGACTTTGATAGAAATAGACCCCGTCCACCATAATTTTACATTTACCCACAATTTTACATTTACCCACAATTCCCCGTTGGGATCCGCAAATACAAACCAGGCATGGCAGCGGGAAATTGTGGGTAAATGTAAAGTTATGGTGGACGGGGTCTATTTCTATCTGAGTCCAGTGGGTCGCGCAGGATTGTGATTCGAGCAGCGCTGCTCAAGTTGGTCCGCGCTGCGCGATCCACAGGGCTGCACAAATAAACCAGATCATCTCTGCGCTGTCCGTTGGGCCGCACAGATATTTGGTCCGCCCAGGGCGCCTCAATCGGGTCCCGCGGTTTCGTCCCACTTTGACAAAAGCGCACAGGCAGAGTCGAGCGCGCACAGAAGCGAGAAGTCGCGCGTGTGCTGAGAACATGTTGAGCGAGCAAGGGAGACACTGCACGCACAGAATTGAGCTGGTTGAACGCGCAGTGGAGGCACTGCACGCGCATAGAGTGCTTTGTCTGCTCTCAAAATGTCAAACCACGCGCTCAGAATTGTGACAGGAATATAACGCCATAATAAGACAAACATGGTTATGAGAGTTTAGCTTGCTAGCTCCGGTACACCTAATCCCAACTGCAGATTAACACTCACTGTCCCCCCTCCCCCCCCCCCCCCCCCCCCCCCCCCAAAAAAAATGCTGAATTTATCTAAATCCAGAGAACACTCAGTCAGATTCTCTCAGTAATTTTCAGAGGACACAAACACTCTTCTTATAAAAATACACTGAGCTCACAAAACTATATTAATCGGTTTCTTGGGTAGTGCAGCCGAAGTTAATAGTATTTCCGAAGCTTTAGCGTCTTTTTGAGTGAGAGAGTGATGTTGTGAGTTTTGTGACACTGACAGTAAACTGTAACTCCAGACTTGGTAAACAGATGATTAAGTTACCTAAAGTTACATCTGACTGTTGCAGGCACTGACAATGATTTTCAAATCGGCCAAATTTTATATAAAAAAAGCCACCACTTACCCTGAATAAGAAGTCCATTAAACTGTCATCTTCATCTCCATATTGCAGTTTGCTAGCGTCAGTCTGGCGGGGGTGGAGGAGGGTTAAAATCACGTGATTGCTACTCAGCAGCTAAATTGCTGGCTTCTGTTAACGTCTTCTTGAGAACAAAGCGCCATCTAGTGGTGGCGGACGGTAAATGAATAAATATGGCTTCAATGGGCGTATTAACTGTGAAATCTGGACACGCCTTCTGGCAGGAGAAGGAGGGGGGTTTCACGTCAGCCATCCGCCAGCCATAAGCCATTCACACGCCAGTTGCCCGACCCTGGCTGTTTTGAGTTGCTACATCTGTAGTAATCAAAGTTAAATCGGACCAGAACAGACGAATACTGTTCAGCTACGGGAAGTTTATAGCTAAACTACACTTCAGACCCTCTAAACATTTGTTCCATCTGTAAAAAAAAAATATATATATATATATATATATATATATATATATATATATTAAAAAATAAAAAATGACAACCAGGGGATATGCAGATCCGCAGGACTATATCACATATTACATGACGCAAGTGGGATCCGGCATGCCCGGATTTTCCGGCGCGCCCAACATGTATGGGGCGGGTCTAGGAGGTCTGTTCAAGAGTGTTTTTAGAATGGCGGTTCCGTTCATCAAAAGAGGATTCTCTATTGCTAAACCTCATTTAAAAACAGCTGCCAAGGGTATTGTTAATGATGTAGTGAGCAACATCATGACCAAGATGCAATATCAGAATCAAGACGGATCGGGTCTTGCAATGAATGCACGTAAGCAATCTAAAAGACCTCCGGGTCAACGTCACATGATTCCTAATAAAAGGCGTAAGGTAACTAAAATCAAGACCAGTGTGAAAAAGAAGCAGAGAGGAAGCATGACTCATCGAATCTCTCACAAAAGGAAGCAGCTAAACATTTTTTTACATCATGGCTTTCTTACACAGTCTGTCCCCCAGAGTGTACGTACAAAGTCAGAATTGGATATTTTCACACTACCTTATACCCAAACGAGTATTGAAAATTACACTTATGTTGAAATAACTCCGCTTTCCGCACTGTCGGACAACGCGCCTTTAGAATTCTACATACCAGGAACCTCAGATTTTTATTTGGACATCAAAAATACCTTTTTACATCTGACCTGTAAAATATTTAATCCTGACGGCACCAACATAGCCGACGATGCAAAGGTTGGGGTGGTAAATTACCCTATAGCATCGCTTTTTTCACAAGTGGATGTCATGCTCGGAGACCGACTGATTTCTCAATCTAGCAGTACATACCCATATCGGGCTGCCTTTGAATGTCTTCTCAACTATGGAAAAGATACATTGGAAACGCAATTTTCCTCCGGACTGTTCTACAAAGACACAGCGGGGCATATGAATGCCACTGATCCAGAAGGTCGCAATGTAGGTCTTAAACAAAGGGCCAAGTTCAGCGCTGAAAGCAACACCTTTGACTTGATTGGACACATTAATTCAGATATATTTTTTCTGGAAAAACTTTTACTGAACGACGTTGATTTAAGGATTAAATTGGTTCGCAATAAAGATGATTTTTTTAAGATGAATTGTTTAATGAAGGAAGGAAATACCAATTTCATTCTGACAATTATCAGCGCATCTCTTTTTTTGAAGAAAGTATCCGTTTCTCCACCAGTAAAACTCGGTCATGCACAAGCGCTACTTACGGCTACAGCAAAGCCTATCCCTATCGAGAGAGTTTGCATGAAGACCTTCAGTCTAGCCGCAGGGAGCCGCATTTGTTCACAAGAGAATCTTTTCCTCTGAACATTTTGACACAGAATTTGTGGCTTTTTGTGTAGATGGAACACAATACCCTGCAAAGCCGTTTCAACCCGTCTTCCAGACGGGTAATGTGGTCCGTGAATTCCACTCTTTAATTTTAGCGTCAGGAAAACAACTAAAGGATCATGCATTAGCAATCAATAGGTCTGAGTACATGAACGAATATACATAGTTTACGTTCAACCTGAATCCGGATGATGATTGTGGGCAACATTTATCATTGATAAAGTCTGGGAATAGGCGTTTGGAACTCAGATTCCGACAGGCCCTTCCGAGAATGGTAAATCTGATCATTTACACCAGTTTTTACAGCATTTTTTAAATTAATAACCAAAGAAATGTGTTGATTGATTACCAGTGAAGAAATGGACAAAAGAGAACTAACGGATGTTATGAGAAGTTGTCCTAAAATAGATAAAATATTTCATAGAGTGGTGGCCTGCGACGACCTAGGGTTAGGTTGTTGTATGAATATGTTGACTGAGTTTTCGGTTCTGTTCACAGTGAATACACATCTGAGACACATGCTGGTCGAACACTGGTTAGCTTTGTGTCTTAATGATGAGTCGTCCACAGAGTTTTTCGTCTTGTACGGAAACCTGCCAGACTATGATCTCTTTCCTCACTCGATTAATGATTTTCTGCAAAAGAACTGTAGCATTATAAAATATAACCCTGTACAAGTTCAAAACTTTACTTCAGTATGCTGCGGGCAATATTGTGTTTTTTTCCTATGTCACAGAGCTAAAGGCTATTCATTTAATCATATGTCTATGTATAGCAAAGATTTAAACAGAAATGACAATTATGTTGTGTCTTTTGTTAAAAAAAAATTACCCTATAGTGAATAGAAATTGTTCAGTTACTTGTATACGGTGTGTTCACTCTTTTTAGATTTGTCACGACTTCGTGTTTAGTTAAATGTGTATTTTTGATTAATCATATTATGTACCCTTAAGTAATCAAATAAAAACATTTTAGCATACCATATGTTAATCTTCCGTGATTTAATGTGTAGTGGAATATAAAATGAAAACGCTTTACAAACATTTTCTATTTAATTAGAAATGATAAAATACATTAGTCATAGTCTTTGTATGTCAATTAAAAACCTACCCAGTTAGAATGTTTAAGAGGGATAGATTTAAACATGGGGTTAGGGTTATATGAATCGTCGTCACTTTTAGGTGGTGAAGAAGATGGAGAAACAAAATGAGTAGGAGGCGATGGGTGGTATGAAGCTTTAGATCTTTTTATGTCAGATATTTTACGTCGGACATCCCCGTTAGGCATTGTTGAAAATGACATGTTTCATTTAGCTATAGTGTGTAATAACTCTTTCCACCCTAATGGTCTCTGTTCATCGGAAACTTTATAAGGAGCAGTGAGACTTTTAATCAAATCTACCATGTGGGATTCTTCAATAGTTTTTCCTTTAAAAACAAATTCACCGTTATCATTCCACGAAGCATCATTGCTGGACTGTAAAATTTTATCCATAATGTACGAAGCATTTTTCTTGCTCCTTGCAGAAATGTTAGCGAGCACTTCTTGCACAATTCCATTTTTTTGGGGGTGAGGAGCTTCGGTTTCTGTAGCTTCTGCTTTACTTTCCAATATATTTGGTAGAGACAGGGTAAGCTGAGTGGTTTCCTGAACACCTAGTTTAACCAAGTTAAAACATTTCTGCAGGGCCGACGTGTAGAGCTTTGCCTTCTCATATTCGTTCAGATCAGTCCTTGAAAAAATGTGTCGGATTGTCTCGTCCAAGTTGTTTTCAACAGTTCCCTTTCAGTCGATTCACTCGGTACAACACATATTGTATGGGATATCTTGCTTGCTGAAGCCACCTTTATTCACGCCTTAAAGGCAGTCAAACCTGTGGTGACGTAGGTGTAGCCCCGTCTATATCTATAAGCCCTCGTCACCACGGTTGACTCTCAGTTCTTACGCTCTTCACCTCGCTGTGAACACCTTTTCCGTAGAGTTCTTCTAGGTGCTGCTAGTCAACTCTACATTTGACATTATAATAATGAGCTTAAAATCAGCTTAACTGTTGGTGTTGGTGTTAGCGACAACAGCCTTATTTGTTTAGTCGTCTACCCGCGGAGCGCTGATTTTAGGTTCACTGTCAGTCAACACATTAGCGACATCTCAGTTTGGTTGGCTCTGTTTAGCTGCGCTAACAGTGCTAGCTAGTATGAGCAAGGAAGCTAATGTGACAAAGGAGAAGTCCGCGGTTCTCCCCTGTCCGCAGGAGGGCGGCTTCTCTGAGCCCGAGTCATGTGCGCTTTGTCGCCAGCTCCGGCGTTCAACGCTAGAAAGACGGTTCACGTTTGTGAAGACCTGGAAAATAAATAAATAAATAAAATACATTCACTCAGTAGGACCCCCTCCTTTCCAAATTAGCAGTTCCAGCTTCACCTGTGTCTGCTGAAGAGGAGTTTTCGTCAGAAGTCCCCGCTCTTAGCTGGGCAGACAAAATTGAGTATTTCGAGGGGTTGGAGGACCTTGAGCTCTCCTACAGCGCTGGCCAGCAGCTGAGCAGCGTGCTTTCAAGGATGATACCGTGCTCGACATCGGTCTAGAAATGCACGGCTTGTCGGAGGACGAGCATGAAATGTTGCCCTCTGCTCAGAGCTCCGCTGCTACTGCGTTAGCCGTTAATTTTTGCTCTCTACCGCCGAGCGGCCGAGACGCTGGAGGTGGAGTTCCCTCCCCAGAGCCGGCTCAAAAACCGCCGAGGTTCGCGGGATTTTTTCTCCCTCCTGAACCGACAACCGTTAAAAACTGCTTGCACATTTTCCCCGATTTTATCGGTGAGTTAACGTCGTCATGGAGCAAACCGTTGCTTCAGACATATCAGGCAGAGTTTGGCTCACTGGTGCCTCAAGAGGTCTTAGCAGGTCTTAGGACTTAGCGAGGTCAGGATCGGGCAGGAGAGAAATTCTCTTCGTGGCAAAGGGGCGATTCAAGTAGTATCTCCTTCGGAAGCGAACTCGGGTTGGTACAGCCGTTATTTTGTCGTTCCGAAGAGAGGGGGAGGACTACGTCCTGTTTTGGGATCTGTGAATATTGAACACGTTTTTTAATAACGTACAAGTTCAAAATGCTTACACTGAGGCAACTGCTAAATGCAATAGACCCTGGAGATTGGTTCATTACAATCCACTACCACACCTGGGCCAGTCTGACCACATGTCCTTACTTTTAGTCCCTGCATTTGCTCCCCTCAGGAAAACTGCTCTTATTATTACAAAGACTATAAAAACATGGCCTGCTGGAGCCTCGCAGCAGCTACAGGACTGTTTCGACAGGACAAATTGGGATGTCTTTGAAGATCCAGACCTGGAAGTGTTCACGGACAGTGTTCTCTGTTATATTAAGAACTGCATAGACACTGTCACAGTGGACAAACACATACGGATCTATCCCAACCAAAAGCCCTGGATGAACAACGAGGTCTGGAAGCTTCTGAAGGAGAGAAACATCGCCTTCAAGTCTGGCAACACGGCTATCTACAGCACAGCCCAAGCCAATCTAAAGAGAGGCATCAGAGAAGCTAAGTTGAGGTACAGGAGGAAAATCGAGGACCATCTGGACAGTAACAACAGCAGGCAGGTGTGGCAGGGAATTCAGCATCTTACCAACTACAAGACCAACGTTGGTGTTGCTGATGGTGATGCCTCACTGGCAGAGGAGCTAACCTATTTCTTTGCCCGTTTTGAGGTAGATCAACCAGCTGCACCCATACATACATCGGGTGCTCACAAAGCATGGACAGTAGAAGAGTGGGAGGTGAGGCGTACCCTGCGGACCATAAACATCAGGAAGGCTGCAGGACCGGATGGCATCTCTGGAAGGGTGCTGAAGGATTGTTCGGACCAGCTGGCTGGAGTCCTCACTAGGATTTTCAATCAGTCCTTGGCTCAGTCCACTGTTCCACCCTGCCTAAAATCCTCGACTATAGTCCGCCTGCCTAAAAAACTAAAAATTAACAGTTACAGTGATTACCGGCCAGTTGCACTCACCCCTGTGGTGATGAAGTATTTTGAAAAGCTGATACGGAGTTACAGAATATCTCCCACCAAATTTTGACACACACCAGTTTGCATACAGGGCAAACAGATCCACAGAGGATGCCATATTAACAGCTCTCCAGGCTGCGCTATCCCATTTGAAGCACCCGGGAAGCTATGTGCGGCTACTTTTTGTGGATTACAGCTCTGCGTTTAATACCATCCTCCCCCACAAACTGATGGACAAACTAGTGGATCTGGGACTTCCATATTCCATCTGCGTATGGATTAGGAGCTTTCTGTGTGGTCGCAGTCAGAGGGTGCGAGTGAGCCCACATACATCGCCGGCCATCAGCCTCAGCACCGGGTCACCACAGGGTTGTGTTTTGAGCCCGTTGCTCTACACCCTGTACACTTACGACTGTATACCTGCCCAGCATAGTAACACCCTTGTCAAATTTGCAGATGACACAACGATAGTAGGGCTCATCTTTGGGGGGGGACGAGTCTGCCTACAGGTATGAGGTGGAATGGCTAACAGCCTGGTGTGGAGAAAATAATCTGCTCCTCAACACCTCTAAGGCCAAGGAGGTCATCATAGATTTTAGGAGGAAAAAAATGGACATTTCACCACTGTTCATTAGCGGGGACTGTGTAGAGAGGGTTCCGTACTTCCGCTTTTTGGGAGTACATGTTGAGGAGGATCTGAGTTGGGGCGTAAACACCTCCGAGATGGTGAAAAAGGCCCAGCAGAGACTGCACTTCCTGAGAATGCTCAGGAAGAACAACATCTCCCAGAGACTGCTGGTGTATTTTTATCGATGCTCCATTGAAAGTATACTGACATACTGCATATGTGTGTGGTACAGCAGCTGCACTGTGGCCCAGAGAACGGCATTGCAGAGGGTCATTACAACTGCCCAGAAGACCATCGGCTGCCCTCTCATCAACTTGGAAAACGTACACAGTTCCCGCTGCCTTCAACTAGCCAATAAAATTGTAAAGGACAATTCACACCCGGGACATCAACTGTTTGATCTACTGCCATCGGGCAGAAGGTATAGAGCATTACAAACTAGAACCAGTAGATATAAAAACAGTTTTTATCCTAGTGCAATAAATCTACTTAATGCTGCTATAAAAAAAGGTTCAAACAATGTGCAATAAGATTAAATTATTATGCATTTCTCTGCAATTAATGCAAAATAATATATACAACTGTGGATCATGCAATAATGGAATGTATGCTGTGTGTGTGTGTGTGTGTGTGTGTGTGTGTGTGTGTGTGTGTGGTGGTTTTTTTTTTGTTTTTGTTTTGTTGCATTGACGAATGGCACTTTAAATTTCGTTGTACTTGTTGCAATGACAATAAAGACTATTCTATTCTATTCTATGCGATACCGACTGCAGTTTCGCACAAAGCCACCGCGCTTCTCTTCCGTAATCAACACCGTGGTGTTGGACAACGCCGCACCGGTGCTCCGGCAGGAGAGAAATTCTCTTCTTGGCAAAGGGGCGATTCAAGTAGTTTCTCCTTCGGAAGCGAACTCGGATTGGTACAGCCGTTATTTTGTCGTTCCCAAGAGAGGGGGAGGACTACGTCCTGTTTTGGGATCTGTGAATATTGAACACGTTTTTTAATAACATACAAGTTCAAAATGCTTACACTGAGGCAACTGCTAAATGCAATAGACCCCGGAGATTGGTTCACTACAATCGATCACACGGATGCTTACTTTCATGTAGCATTCTTTCCGAGCCACAGAAAATTTCTGAAGTGTGCATTAGTGGGTGTGGCTTGGGAGTACCTAGTCGCTAGCTCCCCGATCGTTCACAAAGGCAGCGCTGTCTCCTTTTCAGGAGAGAGGCATGCGCATACAGGCCTATTTAGACGACTGGACGCTGATAGCGAGCTCAAGTGAACAGGCGGAGAAACAGACAGCGTTGGTTCTGTCTCACATTCAGACTCTAGGGTTCTCAGTAAACATGCAGGAAAAGCTCACTGACTCCAAGTCAACAGTTTTCATTCCTGGGTCTGTAGATATGTTCCGTTACCAGCCGAGCACATCTGTCAGAGCACAGAATAGCCGCGTTTCAGAGCTGCCTTGCTCAGTTTCAGTTGCAACACAAACTTTGTTTCCGAGTGTTTTTACAGTTATGGGGAATGACGGCGTCTTTGAACGCTGGGGTGTCTCTCGAGCTGCTGAACATGCGTGCATTTCAGCGCTGCGTGTGCTCTCACCGCCTATGTGCTGTGCGACACCTCAACAGGAGGCTGACAGTGACTCCGTCATGCATGTCAGCTCTTCTGCCCTGAAGGGAACCTAGGCTGTTACGCCAGGGCTCTCCGATAGGCAGGGTGTCGTTTTGCAAAGTGGTGTCAACAGATGCCTCTCTGAGCAGGTGGGGCGCTCTGTGCGACAGCTCCGCGGCAAGGGGCGTGGTCACAGGAGCAACGCAGGCTTTACAGCAACTCGTGTTGTATATTATTTTATGTTATAGCTGTTGGCGGTGTTTTCAGCCCTGAGACATTTTCGTTTGACTCTGACAGGCCATCATGTTCTGAACAGGACAGACTAAAGACAGTGGTGTTGTATATAAACAGACACAAGAGGACTCGTTCACTTCCCCTGCTGAAACTATCTCATTCACTATTACTATGGTCCAGTGTTCATCTTCTGTCACTCAGGGCCACTCACATTCCAGGGCACCTGAATCTGGGGGCAGACCTTCTCTCCAGAGGGGGCCCGCTTGTGATGGAATTGAGGTTACACCCATGGGTGGTAGCTCAAATCTGGTAGTGCTTCGGCAGGGCAGTAGTGGATCTTTTTGCATCCAAAGAGAATGCTCAATGCCCATTTTTCTTCTCCATAACAGATCGCAGTGCTCCTCTGGGGATCGATGTGCTGGCATACTCATGGGCCCCAGCTCTATTGTATGCTTTTCCTTCAGTAGAACTGATTCGGCCTGTCACAGTCCTGACATTAGTCCCTAATCCTGGTGCCCCTCGTTGGCTGGCGAAGTCATGGTATGCATAGTCAGCCTGCTAGCAGCAGAACCATGGAAACTTCCGCTCCTCAGGGCCCTTCGGTCTCAGGCAGGGGGGGAGGTGGTTCACCCATGTCCCAAACTGTGGAACTTGCAGACTTACCTGTTGAAAGGTCCAATCTGATAGCTAAAGACATCCTCCGAATGTGTTGGAGACAATTCAAAGTGCTCGGGCCTCGTCTACTAGAGGTTTATATGCTTACAAGTGGCGAGCTTTTGGGCAATGGTGTCAAGAACGTAATGTTCTTCCATATCAGTGCTTGATGGTGGAGGTTTTGTCTTTTCTACAAGAACTGTTAGAAAAACCCCTTTCCATCTCTACTATTAAAGTATACCTGGCGGCTAGATCAGCCTGTCATATTGGTTTTGATGGAGTGTCAACGGGGGCTCATCCGCTGGCAATATGAGTCTGTGACTCACTGTGAGGTCCAGTGTTCCGTCTTGGGATTTATTGTTAGTGCTTGAGGCCCTCGGTGGCCATCCTTTTGAGCCAGTTGAGTCTATGAATATGAAAATTTTCATATAAGACGGCTCTCCTTCTTACTTTAGCGTCTGCTAAGCGAGTGGGTGATCTCCACGCTTTGTTTGTGCATTCATCTTGTACGCAGTTTGCTGCGAATGGTTACTCTACGGCCAAACGCGGCCTATGTACCTAAAGTGGTCTCCACTGATTATAGCTTTATGGTCTTTGACCTTTATAGCTTCTGTCCCCCTCCTTTTGCTTCTGAGGAGCAGGGAAAATTGCATATTTTGTGCACCAAGTGTCTACATGGACCGTACAGTGAATATGCGTGTATGGGATCAACTGTTTGTCTGCTTTGCCAGTCCAGCAAAGGGTAAAGCACTGGCTAAACAGTGGCTTTCCCATTGGATTGTGGAGGCTATTACATTAGCTTATAGCAGCAAGAGTGTCCCATTGCCTCAGGGTGTGAAGGCACATTCAACAAGAGCTATAGCAACATCGTGGGCGCTCTTCAAAGGGATATCCGTGGGTGATATCTGCGCGGCAGCCAGTTGGTCCTCACCGCACACGTTTATCCGGTTCTACCGTCTGGACATAACATTGTGTCCTCTCTGCGAGGTCCATGAGGCAGTAGAGTACCTATCAGGTTTTTTGGTAACTTTGGTAGATGCTCAGCGGGGCGTGAATATATGTCCCATACAATATGTGTTGTACCGAGAGAATCAACTGAAAGGGAACGAATGGTTATGTCTATAGCCTCTGTTCCCTGAAGGAGAGGAACGAGGTACAACACATTGCTGCCCCGCCTCTCAGCTTAGCTCGGCGAAGAGCGGCTGTCGAACTGAGAGTCAACCGTGGTGACGAGGGCTTATAGGTATAGACGGGGCTACACCTACGTCACCACAGGTTTGACTGCCTTTAAGGCGTGAATAAAGGTGGCTTCAGCCAGGACACGAGAGGGCGTGATATCCCATACAATATGTGTTGTACCTCGTTCCTCTCCTTCAGGGAACAGAGGTTATAGACATAACCATTCGTTTTTCTTAGACTTTCATGTTCTGTTGTCATGTTTTTAAGTTTGTCAAGCTGATGTTTAGGAACTAAATACATTTTATCCGCTGTCTCCATGTTAACTGTTACGGGATGCAATTAAACTGCTTATAAAGGGAACAGCTATGCTGAGCAGAGGCCGAAGAAATCCTCCAGACTGGTTGATAGCTTTCCTTTTTGTTTCAAGAAATGCTCTCTTATCTGCAAAAAGTTTGATTTTTTTCTGCTTTTTCAAAGTCCGGTACTGTTTTGTCGTCGTATGTTTCCTCAAAGAACGTTTAAAGCTAGTTCACATATACTCAATATGAGTTCGGTCGATGCATCACGTAAAATGACCTTTCTCTTTCGGGGGTAAGACGCATATAATGACTTTAACAACGGTAGCGATTTTTCAAGCGAACTGACATTATCAATACTTCAAAGACATTTTCTTAGGGATATACACAGCAGGATTCTCCTGCGGAAACACCCCAGACCGGAGACGGAGTTCTTCTGGTGTTTGTGCTTTCAGGTCAACAAATAAATACCTGTAAGGTCTAGAAGTGGCATCTTGAAAACATTCTAAAAAATACTTGCTGTTACCGGGATACATTTGATGCGCTGGTACGCTGATCTGTAACTTATCTCTAGGGTTTTTGAAAAGAATCATATAGTTGGTGTTCAGGTTGATTGTTCTACTTGTCTTGCCTTGAAAAAAGAGATTCTGAACCAAATAAATAACCGGCAGGTTGCGATGATGTGTGTATTTAGTAAAAGCCTTTTCTACTTCATCGTTTTTACTCGCAGATTCCATCAAGTCGTCGATTACCAATAAGTTTGTTTTGCTAGGGGGAAACAGTTCATCATCACACAAAGAATCAGGGATTTCTTGAAGAAATTTTATATTTATTCTCCCCAACAATTCATCGTACAGAGGTTGCCAACATGTGTAACACCATACAATGTTTTCAGGAACTAACGACATTACGTCTTCACAGTTTTCCAACAACATTTTTATGAAATAAGACTTTCCACTATTACTGGGTCCACACACAATACAAGAAAAAGGCACTAACATCCTCGCATCAAAAGCAGAGACATTCATGTTCGATCACGTTTTAAAACACAACAAAAGCATACATCAGATATATACATATATACACATACACAATTATACACATAAATGTATAAACATAAAGAGTCTTAATAACCATAAGGGAGAGTTCTAAAGTCAGCCAGTAAAACATGCTTATCGTACACAACCCTGAACCTTTTCAACTTTCAATTGTTTTCCAAATGAAAGCCCTTTTTATCTCGCCCAATTTGATTTTGCGTGGTTATGAGCTGACTAGTTTGATCCGGATTTTTTACATGATTATCCACCAGGTCTGTCAGTGATTTTAAATTGACTACTTCAGAGTTGCTGTAATTTAAAGTGATACCTTTAGCTTTCATTGTTGTTTTACCTTTTATGGTTTTGTAACCATATGTTTTGGGACCGGCGCTGACGAATTCAGCTATTTGATCTTTGTCATCTAATTCGCTCGTTAAACCACCTAAATAATCGCTCAACGGGGGCATGCAGTCACTTTCTTACTATTAAAAATTACACAGTGTGTACAGGTGTATAAACACCTTTCCTGTAATCAATCGATCAAATTGTAGAGCTCAAGTCTCGCTTATGCTGTAGTGAAAATGCCGATGAATTCATTAGCATTCCCAGGTTGTATCAGTCTATCGTCTGCATAACGCCATTGCACAATCGCAACATAATCATTCAAAAAAGAGAACTGATTCACGTTATACACATCAGAAAACATGAACTCTAAAAATTGTGAGGGATCACTGATTAAAGTCAGGTCTTTGACACATTTTTCCCCAGGGTGAATTTAGTGCTAGTTTAACCACAGATCTTTTAGCTGGATTAACAGAAATGCCTGTCGGATCCAACTCGATCCCCTCATTTTCCAGGTATTTGTTGATGTATTCGTGTTTAGTCCTTTCATCAGTTACCCAGGACGGATATCCTGAACTTTCCTGTTTTGTCTTTAGAAACATTTTAATATAGTCTGCAAAAAGAGTGTCGGATGTGTTATCAAAATGCCAAACTTCAAGGACTTTTAAAATTTTGTACCCTTTTTCTACAGCTTTTGCAATTTTGATAGAAGCCCATGTCCCAATAAGGGCTCTATACCGATCTGAGTGGTTACACTGCTTTTGCTGAAACTCCGGACACGTTCTGCATAAAGGAAAGAGGAGTTTGCTTTTTACCCAAAAGGAAAGAACAGGTGCCCACAGACCTCGAGGCGGTAAAACTTTCGCTCTAAGTAAAAAAGTAGTTTTCTAGAGGCTGAAAGTTACAGAAAATTATGGTTGGGTGACCAATCGAGTACGTCTTTGTCTTATTTACGTACGGGTAAAGAGATGTGACATCGTAATAATCGATTCTCTCACCCGGCTGTGCAACATAATGTAAATGAAGCACGTTAGTTCAACCGCCATAAAGGGCATCACGAGGGTTTAAACGCTCTGGGAAATCAAAGTCCTTTAGAAAGTTTATGACACGGTTATCAGATTTCTTCAGTTCATTCCACTCATGTTCCCATATCACTGTGACTTGTAAATTATGAACTTCTTGCAAGTTTTTTATTTTTTCCATCGATTTTTGACGGACATCTCCGAAGCTAGCTTGAGATGAGCTAAGTGGATGCGGGGTCATGGAGGGAAAACACTTTTCAAAACCATGATAAAAACAGCCAAGAAACTCGAAAGCCTTTCGCGTCTGACCCACCTCGCAGTGGGACTATCTACAAAAAAGTTACTGATCCTTACTTCACCCTCGTGCATGTCGAATGAATAGATTTTGCGTGACCGAAATGTAGTTGAGCCATTGAATTAACGGTGTTGAGAACGATTTCTGCCTATTGATGTAATTGTCAAGCGGTGGAATAGCTAAAGTGTTTTTAGGAAGAAACACGGTCCTAAAGATTTTCATACAGACAGAAGCGATTGTTATGCATTTAAAATGGTCGACCTTTGTACTTTGGAGTATTTCATTCCTGAAAGCTAAACACCTCTTTCTCAAAATGTCGATGTCGTTTACATAGTAATCTGTCATCTCTTTCCTAAAATCAAAGACTTTGTCAGATACCGTTGCATACTACTTGAAAAACTCTTCTCTGTCTTTAGACATCATGTTATCCACGCTGTAAAACTTAAGCTCAGGATAAGGACCTACATAGTTTTGGTGATCTAAGGTGTTCCAGAAATGTGGAAAATAGCCTTTCTTTTTTTCTGAAAACCCCATGGCTTTAGGGAGGCTGCTAAGCTTCATGGGTAAGAAAGACAGGCTATCGATGTAGGACTGACGAAAGTCGGAATCCCTAAAGCATTGAATTTTACCACCTTGTGCAATGATATCAGGCGTTACCCCTTCTTTCACCAAATGGTTTAACAAAAGGTATGAATCGAACCCTCTAGCATTATGTGCTATAAAGGTATAGCCCTTGTATTTGTTACGCCGAAACGTCTTAAAAAACTCAGCAACACACCCGTCTCCTTCGTACATCCACTCCTTGAAAATCAATACAGCATAAGTAATTAGCTATATGAGTTCCTGTTTCCTGTCTAGTCTCAAAATCATAAAATATGTACTTTCTATTTGGCATTTCTTTCTTTACCGGTTGTATGAAACAGCTATGTTCAATGTCTCGATCAAGTTTTTCGCCGCAGAGTTTACACTTCCTCTCATGACACAGGTGTTTTTTACGGTTAAAAGGGTTTTGGCATGATACGCTATTGCAGTTACCGCAGTAGAAAGTCGTTTCACACAATGAATATTCACCGTCGCTCGACTGAATCTTTGCTTTATGTACGTCAAAACAAAATTCGGACCTACACAACCTCAAACAGTCTGGGCATTTAGTTACCTTTTGAACATGTTTGTAACAATCCAGATTACTACAAATGTTACAGTTAAATTCGCATCAATGTTTCAGTGAATCTTCAAACCCTGAATGGTAGAAACGACAAACGTAACTAGACCCCAAAAGCCCTGTGATGTTTTTAACCCCGTAATAGTGGTAGTCATGCAAAAACAAGTACAACATATTTTCATGCGGTGTCTTACTGGTTTGAAAAAAGAGTATCCGGCCTTATTGACAGAACAGTAAACAATTACAATTTTACAGTTCAAAAACATCTCAAATTTTGATACATCAGCGAAGGTTACCGCTGTGTCTTCAGTTAACCCAACATCGTGTTGGATTTGCTTAGAGAGCTTTTCTATTTGAAAACTGCTTTTTCCAGGATTCAAAAGTTGTGCGACGCATAAAGCAAAACACGTTGTCTTCGTTGTAAAAAATGTACAGATGTCTAATCTTCAGAACTGAAGATTGAACACATTTTTCTTTTACCTGTACTCCCGCGAGGTGGCCGAACTATTTGGATCACTAATTCAAGAGTATTGTCCGTAACAATTTCGCGCTTGCTTTGAATTGCATTTTCAAGCATGATCAGAAAAGACTGCAAATCGATGGAGCCATTGACTAACTGAATGCGTGATGACAGATTAAGCGTATCGCCTCTAATTTCAACAGTGACAACATCCTTGGATGAAATCATTTCGTTTGCCACATCTATCAAACTGTTTAAAATCTCTAAAACATAATTCTAAAAATCTGCAAAGCTGTCAACATTAGCGATCGAGGAAAAATTCACTCTCCTAATCTCGGCGTTATTGAATCTGTCAAGATTAACTACCCTGATATTAGGAATTACCGAATTGTGCATTTTGAACATCGGGAGATGGTACATTCTCATCAACATCTATTTGCACATTTTGAACATCGGGAGATAGTACATTCTCTTCAGCGTTTGATGTTTCAGGGGTGTGTTGATTATCAGTTACAGAGTTTTGTGAAATGTTGACGGGGGGATCGAATAAGTTAACCAGATTGTCATTTAACATTAAGACTTTGATTAAGATCATGAAAAGAATCTGGAGGAGGCAATGGTTCTTGAGATGATTCTGGAGATGTGACGTTACTGATGGGATATTGAGGAGATAAGGACTGAGTTTTGGCTGAAATCTTCAGACCAAGTATTGCTCAGGCCTGACGGTCTCAAACTTTCATTTAGCCGGGTGCCTGCGTCGATTAAATAAGGGTTTAACTGCGGTTGATCATTTAGGCTATTTTGCAACATTAATAAATTACGATTTAATTACAAAATATGTCCTGTTGTTGGTGTATCGGGTGCATTTTGAAACGTATTTTGACTGGAAATTTCACTTTGGCTAGCAGCATGGTGGGTTGGTGTTAAATTTTTATTTAACTGACTGATTACCGTGGCTAGGAAAGGGTTCAGGGCTGTGTACTCATTATCGGTTCAGATTTTTTTATTGTTACTCTCTACGCCCGAAATGTTGTTAGAACGTTTCTCTGCAATAGCTAATATGAAATCTCCTTAACAAATCTACTATACTAATAGCACACCTATTCAACGATTCAAGATTATTATGCAACAATGAAACAATCTCCGCATGTGACCCGTTAATAAGCATGTTATTAAGATGATTAAAATTTTCATTCATAACATACATTTGATGTCGAAAATCATCCAGTGCTTCCTTAGTCCCGTGTCCTTCATCAGCTGCGAGGTTGTCTGGATGAAAATCCTCTTCTAAATCACTGAAATGTCTGACGCTGCTTGCACCTAACAAAGATAATTAAATATTTTTTTATATAATAATTAAATGACTTTTTTTTTGCACTCAAAGGATGCCTGACAATATATAGGTATAAAAGCAAAATATGTGAAATATCAGCTCACCTGAAACACTTAATTCCTCGTCCCTGAGAATATCTTCAGATTCTCATTAGGTATAACTAGAACAAAATATATTATTATGAGTAAAATATACGTTTTAACAATGTATTATTTTGGTCAAAAGTAGGTTAGAATGATGGAACAAATTCATACCTGGGTTGTTTTGAAATACCGGATATGGCATTGGGTTTCGCACTACTCGGACATCGTCTTCCTCTTCTGATACAGCTTCTAAATAGGAAATAAACGAAAAATATAATTATGCAAAAGAAAAAAGACATTATAGTATGGAGTATTTATACTTTTATTTGTAACTTACGCATAGGTCTCACAGTTGCTACAGGTCTTTGTAAAGAAGAGTCATGCGTGAGGGTTTCAATCTCATCGTTGGTACTTACAAAGATTTCATTTTCTAAAAGATCAGAAAACATGTAAAATATTCTCTTAGTAACCTACCAACAAGTTTTAGCTCACTACACATTACTATGAGACAAAATAAATTACCTAGTAAGTTTGTGTTCATTTGTAACAATATCCTACGAGTAATCTTACTCTGGAATAAAAACATATGAATTTAACTATTAGTTAAAAGTAGAAAAGTATGTGTAAATTTACAACCATTTTGATAAGTAAAAGTAAAGTCGATTCTTTCAAACTGTTCTACGTAAAATAACTTGAATATCATCAAACAGCGAAAAGTGATTCTTCTTACCATTTAGGAAAGCCATGGTCTCAGAGGAAATGATGATGTTCTTTGGAGACTTGGTAAAAGGGAAGGCCTTCTTGGATGTGTGCCAAGTTGAACATCTCTCTGGATTTATAACATGTTAGATTGGCTGTTGGTGGGCGGGGGTGGGGGTAGTGTGGGTGTGGTGGTGATGGGTGGGGGCATGTGTCTCCCAGGGTGTGAAGCGAAGAAATTTAGTTTTATAAAAAGTTAATTTTGTAAAATTATCATCTTTAACACAACAGGAACAGGAACAAGCAAATCGGGTTTTGCTTGTTATTCTTGTCAATTTGTACTGATTGTGCAATATTTAAGTCAGAGGAATAAGGAAATTGCTATTCCAGACACTTTGATCTATGATTATTCTCATTCCGTGTGTTAAGGTTTTAATGTGTTTAATGACTTAAACTTTTACTTTCATGGGGAGGGAGACAACAACTTTCTTAATGACTTAAACATTTGTAAACTTTTACTTTCACAGGAAAGGAAACTGGGTGTTACGTGGTATCAGTTACTTTAATCTGATTGGTCAAAAAGACTTTTAGAAGGCAGGGTGGTTGTAAACACCCTTAATGACTTGAGCCGTCAGAATTAGGTTGACGTTTTGTATATCCTGGAGGAAAGGAAAACATTTTACTTTCACAGGGGAAAAAAAAGACAACAACATTCTTAATTACTTAAACAGCTCTATAAAGAAACAACTACCCCTTAATGCACCTTCCATATGTCACCTTTGACCTTGAGCGGTCAATATAGTTATGAATTATGATTACCTTTGACCTAAAATTTTGACGTTTCCTGCACACCATTTCTCTCTCTACCACTTTATGTTTCTTCCATTGGATGGATGTTTTTTCTTTGTTTTCTCTTCATGAGCTGTTTCTGCAGGATTTTATGCACTGCACTGCTGCCACACAATTGTCTAATTAGAGGATATAATTGCATGAGTGAGGTTTAGGCTTGCACATTTCTTATAAAATGTTCAGTTAAATAAATATAGCTTCTCAGTTTGCTGCAGTGATTTGTTTTAAATCCCCTCATTTCTAAGTTAAAATGTGTCTCTAGACTAATCTTTTAATTATAAAGTCAGTATTTTAAACTTTTAGACTTAGTTGGAGATGCTATTATAAAGTAACTTAAAAGTGAGGCGGTAACAAATTATATACAAAAGCTAAACAGCTGAAGGTTAATAGGGTTAAACAGTGAATTACAAACCTAACCATGTCATGTTTTTCCTGATATATCAAAGACAAGATACCTAATAAAATCAACACTTCAGATGTTCAAAGTTGTATTGTGTAAGTGCTTTTTTAATTACAGAATCTAAATAGAAGTGTGGCTGCTATATAAGGTGTTCTGTTCACAGAAAATATTTTTAGCATTCACTGAAACTTATACTGTCATTTATTTTATTTTTATATACTCAAACTTGAGACATTTAATAAACTGCATGAAACAGAGATAAGACAGTTTCAGCATCCTGATTTAGTAAACTGGTTTGGACAGTAAATGGGTTTTGAGATGTCTAAAGAAGGAAACTGTTAGAGTAATAGTTTCTACATGTGGTTATTGTGGTGAAAACAATGAATATGAGAACGTGAGAAAAAATGAAGGGTTTGTAGGCTATGCAATGCTAATAGTGTTTAATTTAACATCTTTTTTTTTCCTTTGTGTTTTACACACACATTTAACTGTAATTAATTAGTTGTCAGAGAAATTTCATACTTGCAATGAGACTTACATCACTGCAAAATGACATGGAGAAAGACTGCGTGGAAAAAGTCTTGCTGAAACTCTATCCTTTTATATACTGTAGTGACTATAGTGCTATATTAAGATTCAAGATTTAAAGAACTTTATTAATCCCAGAGGGAAATTGATTATTCTTGGTTACAGCTGCTCACGGTTGTTATCCAGTGGAAAGGAAAGAGTCTTAGATAAGGAAAAAATACTAAATAAAATTAAATACAATAAAATAACTTGGCATTTACTAATGACAGCTGATGCCATGCAGCTAATGAGTTGTTTAAGGTTTGAAACCCTGTAAAAAGAGTCTAAGACTCTGGAACTCTTGGAGTGCCCAAACTGTTGCACACTTCCATAATAATGTTTTTATTTTTTTCATTTTTGTTCAATTTATGGCATAAGAAGTAACTATGCTTGCTATGTTTGCTGAAAATATTGTGCATTTTTTCCATTTCCGAAAGAGTGTTAAGTGTGTTTAAAAAAAAAGAAAAATCACCAAAATCTGTTATTTATCGAGGGGTGCCTAAACTTTTGCATAAGACTGTACTGTATATTTTTGATGGATTGATATTTTATGTTTCTGATTAACATGTCCCATTCATTGGTAGAGCAGTTAAAGTTCAATGTAAAACCTTATTTTCCTCTTCAGTGTCAGTATCCTGTCTGCCATTTTTTCAAATACTATAGACAGTTGGTTTCTTCATATCCTGTTGTGATAAAAATTAGTCACATTAATGCAATATCTTGTTAGCTCATTAAATACTCCCCTTACACAATAATGGCAAAAAAATAAATAAAGGATTAGAAGCCTAGGAACCTTAAAGTATGTACTGTAACATAACATATTTAAAACCTCCTTTTTCTTTTCTTTTTCTTTTTTTAGAAATGCAGCATTCATTATTCACAAGAACTAATTTGGACTCTTTTAAGGACAACACACAGTTGTAAAGTGGTGTGAAAAAGAGTTTGTCCCCTTACTGATTTATTATTTTTTTGCATGTTTGTCAGTCACACTTTAATGTTTCAGGTCCTCAAACAAATTTAGATATTGGTCAAAGATAACACAAGTATACACATCTTGCAGTTTTTAAATGAAGGTTTTTTTTTATTATTAAGGAAAAACAAAATCCAAAACTACATAGCCCTGTGTGATGTGTAAGGAGCCAAACACTTTTTCACAACACTGTATTTGCATTGTTAATGTTGATTGGAGACGTTTAGTGATTTTGAGAGCCGCCAAGAAGTTCCAAACTACTGTATGCCTGTACAGCTGCAATAACTATGTGGATGTGTTATAGGGATTAAAGTTTTACAGAGGACAGTGAGGACACTGTGGAATAGGAAGTAAATATTTTGTCTAAAGTACACATGTTGAGCCACAATAATAATAAAAAAAAAACGTGTACATATTCCATATTTCTGCCTGACTGTTGTGAAGAAACAGAGAGAGAGAAAAAAGCTTTGAGTTTGTATTTCTTACATACTTTATTTATGTATTAATAGTTAAAATGTCAACAGCATGTGTTAAAGAATGTGCATCTGATTAATTTGAATTGATGTTTCCCTGTACTTCCTTGTGTTACATACAGATATAAAACTTTGATGTAATGACTTGTGCAGATCAAACGAATTTAATTATCAATTTAATTCATATAAATTAATTGAATTTTGATTATGGTCTTGTGACATGTCTTATTCTGTGTTCGATTAGAGTGTTCACACAGTATGTGATAGGAATTATGCATTAATAGTTTATTAGTCAGGGCATCAACCTGCTTTGTGATAAATACAGATAGTAAATATATTTATAAATAATGGAAGTACTTTATGATGTTCTCCATGTTTTTGTTTTCATTTAATAATTTAAAGCAAAATATTAAAGCACTTTAATATTAATTTAAAAAGTAACAATATTTAAATATTTATTAAATGTAAACATTTATTTTTTGTGCCACCTGTGCAATATTCTTGTTTTAAATTAATTCTAGTCATAGTGCAACTTTCACTATGACTAAGCATGTATTAATTCAAAGGTTACTAAAGAAATCAATCACATTATAGTTTATTTCAGTTTCAATTAGCCCATTCTTGTTCAATGTTTTACATACTGTAAACTCATTAACACAGATGTTACCCAGTTCCAATGATGCCTTCACTTCTTTGGCTGCCACTCTGGGTTGTTTCTTTACCTCACTGATGAATCTTTGTTGTGCTCTTGGGTCCTTATTGGGTCCAGAGAAGCCACAGTCCCAGTCCCAGACTGTTTCCATTTCATTACTTTAGAAATTCCCCAGTCTATACTGTAATTGGCAAAGTTTTTGGAATTACTTTGTAAACCTTTTCACCTTTTATGTAAATCAACAATTCTCGATCATAGACCCTCTGAAAGCTCTTTTTGGTGAAGCATAGCTTACATAAGTGTATTCTTGTGCAGAGCAATCTCAAAAACATTTAAGTGGTTTTTAATCAGTCAAAGTAGCTCTAGTCCACAGCTTAAACTAATTTTCCTAACAAGAGTCCAGGTATGCTAATACATGACTCCAATTAGCTTTTTGTGACAGTGATCCTTACTGAAAAATCCAGCATAGACCAGCATGATTTATAGAAGGTGGCTTAACTGGTGACCCAGCATAACTGATGGAAGACCAGCATATCTACGCTGATGAAACCTTACCACCAGCATTGGTCTTGCTAATTAGTGCTGGTCTGGTGCTGGTTTAGCTGCTGAACCAGCATAACTGATGGAAGACCAGCATGCCTGCTGAAAAATCCAGCATAGGCCAGCATGATTTATATGCTGGGCCACCAGCAAGGTTTTGGTAGTTAAAATTGGTTACCATTTTAGCTCATTGTCTTGTTCTTTAAATAGCTAGTACTGATAATAATGTGTGATGTAAATACATGGACCGTGTAGTGTTATCTTTAAATGCATTTACATACAAGAGACAAAAATAATCCATTTACCAAAACCATGTAAATACATTATTTTACATTTATTAAATATCTGTGGGTTGTCTAAAAACGCAACACAAACCTTTTATATAAATGCACTTAAAAAAAAGTAATCAATGGAAATCACTTAAAACTGATTCAAACAAACAAACAAACAAACAAACAAACAAACAAAAAACAGCATAGATCATCATAGCTGGTCACCAGCTTGACCAGCAATTATACCAGCAGGGTTACCAGCATACCAGCACCAGCACCATGGGGTCAGCTGTTCCGGCGGTGGGACCACATGCGTTTTTTATGGTAACTGTCAAAATAATTTAAAATGTTCCATCATTTTTAACTATACACATACGTATCAATAAAACATTGTGCTATTGTAAAATAAAGAAAATAAACACGGTACGCTTTGTGCAGTCTCAGTCTCCCTGATTTCAAAATCACTGAAATGAACTAAAATGAACACACATATCCATATATCTATATGTCTATACATTTTTATCTATAGAAAGCTTAAAGTGTCTACTTTTAAATGTAGCAAGCTTAATCAAAAATAAATGTTCTCAGTTTATGTAATCCATATGAATCTAAGGAGAGATACAGTCTTTTTGCCACACTTCATTCACTGATAATGACCTGAGACAGGACACGCCCACACGCTGTTCACAGGGAAACAGTCAGCGTAATCTACATACAAGGCCACGCCCCCAAACACACACACACACACACACACACACACACACAGTAGATCCGATAATTTTCCTGCGCATGTGGAAGATGTTAGGCACGGTACAGGTTTCTGAAGCTCTACAGAATGTTCTGGACAGAGGGAGGAGTTTAGACTTACCTCAGAACAACACTGAGACTCCAACAGAAAATGGAGGAGGAGAATATATCAAGCTGTTACCATGGGTAAGTCATTAAATCTTATATAATCCTTATTCTGATAATATAAAACTAATATTAATTTATTTTTCTTCATTTTTTCACAAGCTTTTGCCAGTTTATGTGAAACATTGTCATTTTATGTCACTTACATGGTTTGGTTAGCATGTAGATAACACTGCTAAATCATGCTGACATACTGCCTTATGTAGCTTAGCACAAACAGGTTAGCTCACAGGTGGCTAAGCTAATGCCTTACAGTATGTAGATAACAGATGGTTGTCAGTATCAGCTGTGATGTAAATGTTTATAACATATTTCACCCCGTTTTGGATAGCTTCATGTTATGGTAGCTATTTGGTTCAGTTTTTGGTTAGCTTATGACACTGCTATCTATAACGTACGAGTGATGTTTGTGATTTTATTTGTATCTGTAACCAGCGATGAGACGGATATAATCGATTTCTTTAATCGTGTTTTAAGGTGCGTTACATCTACACAGCAAGATCCCAGTGATGCCCTTTATAGGGATTTAGACGACCACGGCAGTACAGTAAACAGACTTTTGTCAGTGGTTCGCTTGGGGCAAGATCCCGAGTCTAGGGAATGCATCATTGTTCTCGAGACATTATACAGTTGTCTGCGTCGAATAGTTCAACAGAGTGGTAGGAGTCCAACAGGGCCATATCCACCAGTCCCACCAACATTTCAGACAAGCCTCAGGGGTCGCCCACGCTACGACATCTCATATGAACAGATTTGCCACTGTTTACATCTTGGGTTTAATTGGCAAGGAATTGCATCTTTATTCAGAATAGACCGCCGCACTTTGTTCAGGCACAGACAACGTCTTGGAATAGGATCTTTGGAATATACACCATTGCCCAACTCTGATCTTAACACACACGTAAGACAGATTTTGCAACAAACACCAAATGCTGGCGTGACATATATCCTCGGCAGTCTCCGCTCTCGTGGCATCCGCATCCAGCGTTAGAGGGTGCGACAATGTCTGCAAGACATAGATCCAATCGGCAGATCATTCAGGCGGACACGTGCTATTCAAAGAAGAATTTATTCTGTACAAACCCCCAACCAACTATGGTAAGTATAGCTGTTAATCAATACTTTGCTTTGAATTAGTATTATAAAAATGAAATGTGCATAAATTTAAAATTTAACATTGGAAAATGTTGCGGTCGCACGTATTCTATTGCGGCCTTAATAGAAGAAGTATTATCGCTGGGCGCAGTGTCCACAACCAGCGAATAGAAAGTGTTGAGTTGAATAGAGTAGTGTCATACTATTATTCTGACTTGTTTTCTTTCATGGAGGATCAAGGCATACTTAATTCTCTTTGCGAGGTCCATTTATTCTGTCTCCATTACATTTACTTACCCCGGATCCAGTGGGCAGTTAGAGAGTTCAGGATTTCATGGATTATCAACTGAAGGAGGACAAACCCCTCTGCAGTTATGGCACAGAGGTATTGTTAGTCATATTGGACAGGACATCATAGCTGTATCCAGCGTGTTTGAAAGTGAGGACCATATTGACAATTATGAAAATGAACCTGAGCTAGTACCAGAACTAGAGACCAGAAGCAATGTTGTAGTTCCTGGCAACAGTTACCAACCTAATGAAACCACCCTGTTAACCATTCAGCAAACATTCAACCCATTACATGAGGATGAAAATCATGGAATTGACTTGTTTTTAGCACTTTTACAATTTCTCGAAAGACAAGTCACAAGATCTTAGTTTAAATATTTTAATTTATGGAATTGTCAGTTACAATTACAATTTGTAAACTAAGGCAGTTTGCTACATTTTCAATGTTTAAAACATTGCTCAGTGTTTGATGTTTAAAATTGTCTCATTAGTTATGACAGTGTTATTAATCTGCTGACTGTATAAACTTCTGCTCATTGTATATAGTTCGGAACTGCTTTTTGTCAGCTAATAGCAAAACAAATATGCTAAAATAAAATAAAGTAAAACATTTGTAAACTCACTGAACCATTATTAAAAGGGATTGTTTAACCCAAAAAGAAAATTGTCGATCACTTTCCTGTCACACCAAACCCACAAGACTTTAGATTTTTAATGAATCCTGAAAGGATTCTGTTCCTCCTTTGAATGGCCAGATAACCAAAACCTAAAATTAATCCTTTGGTTGATACATGACAAGCAAACTTCACTGATTCTCACAGATCACACATGCACATTTGACCTTGAGCTGCTTGCACTGGATGAAACTCATGGAGTCATTTAAATTCATCTCAAGCCTGTATGACTTTTTTGGATTTTGGACTTTCAAATGGAGGAACAGAAATCTCTCAGTTTTCATTAAAACTATCTTTATTTGCATTTCAAAAATGTATCAAAGTCTTGTGAGCTTAGATTGACAGGATGGCGAGTAATGACAATTTTCATTTTTGGGTTACAAAACACATTCGACAGTAACGATAGTACAACATATACATACAACAGTATACATACAACAATAGTACAACTTAACAATAACAATCAGTAAAAAATTCACTGCAACAGCAATACCTTGAATCAGTTAACATTAATTCAAGAGTCTTATTCTCTTCCAAATCCTTGTGTGTTCTCAATGGCAAAGTCCATGTTACTTTTGAATGCACCATATGTGCTGTATATTGGCAAGCGAAGACAGTTGCAGGTATTTGCAACTGGAAACCTTTGTGGACTATCAATTGGATGAAGAAATTCAACAGATGGTCGAGGATGAAATCCAATAGGAGGAACTTGATTGGACCCTGTAGCAAATGCTAGAATTGCTCCAAGCTTCTGTGAACCCTTATCCTCCGAAGAAATTGAAAAATAAAAAAATAGTATTATGCAGTGTAAATGGATTATTTGACTTTGTTTACATCTTCTACAGTAATTAAATATATTGTAATTGGTAGGGGTGTGCAGTAGTGATAATATCTATCTTTTTCTGCAAAATTGTTCATATCTGTTTTTGAATAAAATACAGAGGAGAGGGGCTTTAAACAAAACTCTATCAAATTACATAGGAAGTCTGTCTAAAATACAATTCTGTTCCGTTTTTTTTTCTTCCAATTTTCTCCCTAATTTAGTCGTATCAAATTCCCACCCATCACCAGGGGGCTCCCGCACCATTGCCACTGCCACCACCAGTCAGGGTGGGCCCACGTGACGCCAGCCGACCGAATATTTGTGTCACGCTCAAATTGATGTGAGAGTGCCAAGTGCCTCCCATCCCACCCCACTGTGATGGTTCGGCCAATCAGCTCTCTCTAGGCCCTCGGCTGCGAGGGGCTACAGCATTACCTAGGAATAGAACTAGTGATTTCAGGATGATAGGGCAAGCACCAAGCACTACGCCACAAATTCTGTTGCCTTGATAATAAGCTAAACAAAACACCGTTCACAAATTATTTGTTTGATGAAGAAGAATGTCGGACGATTTCGATATAAGCCAGCCATATTTGTTTGAACCAGAGTATACTGACCATCACTTCTTCACATAATTTTTCCTATGCTGTTACCATAACATTGCTCTCGTGAGACTAGCATATTCTCACCGGAGCCTACATTACATCTACGTTGAATGCCACTCTCTCATGACCTCATGTTCATGAACTAGAGAGTAAGCTAGAGAGTAAGGTTTATAAAGTTTTAAACATGGATGTACTGTATTGTTTTTACACAAAAACGCATTGCTTCACTTTAGAAGCACATTATTAACCCCAAGGAGCAGTGTTATGTACCTGGTAGGCTTAAAAGAATATTTGCCAAACCTCAAAAGTCAGAAACATAAACAACAGAAACATTAAAAAATTAATGAATAAAGATCCAATAATAGGATTTTTTTTTTCAGCCTGGTGTGAAATTCTCACTGAAATCCCTATTAAACAGAATATTGACTGGCCTAATAATAATGCAAGCACTTTATAAGAATTGCTAATTAAATTGTTATCTTCAACATCTTGCAAGTAGAGTCCCTCCAGAAAGCAACTGCTCTGTTTGCATCAGCCTTTTGTTGCTCCCACTCTCTGACCACTGAATATCAAACAGGTTATCCATTAATTCAGCCGTGAGTGAATTCATCTGGTGACAAAATAAAGGTCTGAAAGATTCTGGATGTTGCTGGATCTTAGCAAAGATCCCCGGGTCTTCAGTCCTTCACAAAACCTTAAAGAATTATTAATAAATCACAATTGTATAACTTTATACAAAATATTTTATGTTTAATGTATAAAAGATGATTGTTTATGACAAATTTGTGAAGTCACAAAAAAAAAACAAAAAAAAACACCCATATTGCTGAAATTAGAGCAAAACTTTCAAATGGTCCACGAACACGATTGATGACCTGAAACATAAGAACATCTTCTATCAGCCTCTCCTTTTCCTCAATACTTTTTAAAGGCCTCAGACAGCCTGCATTGGCTAGATAGTCTGTGATGGGCTCTGTTGAGTGAAACCTGTACATATACAAAATAAAAGAACATATGGAATAGGTATTTAAATTAAGAACAATATCAAGACATTTTTCCATTTCAAGGAACACCATAATATTAAATCAAATACTACAATATATACATCCTTAAGAAAAGCAAACATAAATTAGGGCTGGGTATTGATACAGATTTCACAATTCAGTTAGATTTCCATTCATAATTAAATTAGATTTATCTTCAATATTTTAAGCACATATCTATAAAGCAAACAAATTACCAAGCTAATGTTGTAAACTATGCAGGAAACCTGGCTGCATGAAAAAAATAAATAAATAAAAATCCTCTGAGTGGCGCAGTGGTTAAAGCGCTCGCCCTATCATCCGGAGATTGCTAGTTCGAATCCCGGGTGGTGCTGTAACCTCTCGCAGCCGGAGGTCTGGAGAGAGCTGATTGGCCGAGCTCTCTCAGAGGGGTGGGATGAGAGGTACTTAGTGCTCCCACATTAATCACGGCTCTACAGCCAGTCAGGGGCGTCTGTGAGCTCACGCAACGGAGGGAGCGGATAGCGCTGTCCTCCGAGTGTGTTACGCCGCCCCCAACGGTGCGCGAGCGAGCAGTTCGAAAAGATGCGGTCAGCTGGCGTCACGTGGTTCGGAGGAAACACGTGATAGTCTTCGGCCCTGCCGGCTGAGTGGTAGTAGTAGCCTTAATGTGGGAGCCCCCTAGTGACGGGGAGGAATTGGACATGACTAAATTAGGGAGAAAATCGGGGAAAAATCGAATTCTTCGAAATCGAGCACTCAAACACTCTTGTAGTCAAAAGAGACTTTAGAAAGTGGGTAGGCCTGAAAATTATTGCTGAAGTTGCTGCATGATTTGATGTTGAAAATGGTTTGCTTGTGTTGCATAGCGTTCATGGATTTGAGGCCAGAACAATGAAGGCAGGGATGCATTTATTTTGCTTGTTTTAGTGCTTGTTAGAAATCACTTACTGCACCTTTAACCTAAAGCAGCTTAGAGGTGTCACACCAGATTAAAATCTCAAAAGCATTTACTTTTTTTGTGATAAAAATGGCAAATTTAAAATAAAGATGGGAATGGGATTTAAAATGCATATTAAGATAGGCCACAGGCTCGATTCCCGTCTCTGTGTGCATGGAGTTTGCATGTTCTCCCCGTGCTTGGTGGATTTTTCTCTGGGTACTCCGGTTTCCTCCCACAGTCCAAAGACATGTAGGTTAGGCTAACTGGCGTTACCAAATTGCCCGTAGTGTGTGAATGAGTGAGTGTATGTGTGTGTGTGTGTGTGTCTGTGCCCTGCGATGCATTGGCACCCTGTCCAGGGTCTTCCCTGCCATGTGTCCTAAGTCTCCTGGGATAGGCTCCAGGCCCCCCGTGACCCTGAATACAGGATTAAGCGGTATATGATGATGAGTGAGTGAGTGAGATAGGCCAAATAAAGATTGGGATGCATCGAAAAATCTGTATTTTTACCCACCCACATTATATACCTTTTTGATCTTATTATATAGCTCACAGTCAGCTACATCCTCCAGAATCGGTCTGCACATGTCTGGGCCCTGAGCTATGCAGTCAAAAAGGGTCTTTGAAAAGCAACTTGGCGCTGGTCCTCCATGTACAAGACTGACTGCCACTGCCCTGCCTGCTATAAAATATTTGTCCTCTCGAATGGCTGATATGAAAACAAAACAAATATTAACACAATACCTTGTTCAGAACATTTAAACTTTAAACATACTTCTAGGGCTGGGTGATAAAATAAAAACAATAATTATTGTGATATAATTTTCCACTATAAAATGCTTATGCACTATGCAAACAATATTAATAAGCAAATGTGCCAAAAGCAAGATAAAATAGCACTACTTGTTTGAACCCCATGCCAAACAGACCAATGCCAAATGCTAGTTCTCAAATAAAAAACCTCAAATGTCATTTAAACTGTCTTAAAGCCTAATGAAACAGCACTGACATTCTCAACAACACAAGAAATATTGTGTTACACAACAATCCAGTTAGAAGCCTTTTCAGTCCACAAAACAAACATTAATGAGAACCATGGAACTGTGGCAGAAACATTGGATATTCGCATAGCATTTTATCATATTAATGTAGATATTACATTTATTAAGGGAATAATTGAATATAATTACAGTATTTTTAAGTTATAGCAGTTTTAGTTTTTAAAGTCAAATATTTCAGTTTAATAAATTCAGTAGTATTTAAATTTCAAAATGCATTTTTCAAAGGCTGATATAATTCAAGTAATTATGATGCTAATTTGCTTCCATAACAGGATTCCTTTGGAATTTAATTATTAGCCTCTTCATCTATAATCATATAAATACTGTAGTTCACAGTATACAGCAGCACTGAGTATCATATAGATTACAATTATTTAGAGTTCTGTAATTATAATTATTTTTGGAACACATTAGCTGCAATAAATACATTAAGTATTTAAGATTTATACAAAAGTACTTGCCCGTTCCTGAATTTTTATGTTTGCATATTTGTCACACTTAAACGACTGAGATCATAAAAAAATTAATTAGTGTTATCACAAAAATAACCTGAGTGGATACAAAATGTAGTTTTTCTCATAAAAGAGCCTCAGTTGAGGTCAGTGTTCATAATTCAACAATAAGAAAGAGGCTAGGTAAAAATGGCATCCTTTGGACTGTTCCAAGGTGAAATCCACTGCAAAAAATATAATAAAAACAGGCCGGTCATGACAGTTATCGCAAAAGCTTGATGGCAGTTGTTGCCGTCTTTGCGTAGTATTCAAATTTGTGTGATGATATGAATAAAATATTTGGTGTGACAAATATGCAAAAAAATCAGATAGGGGCAAATACCTTTTTTTACTGTATGAGGATTTTTTAAATATAGATTAAAGTTTTCCAGAGAACAGAGAGCTGTTGCTCTGAGACATGGAAGAGGAAGTGAATAATTGATTAAACTTTGACTGATGTACAAAGGTTAAGCTACAATAAAAATAAAATAAGTAAATAAATGAATAAAGTGTACAATCCAGTTCCACATTTCTGTTAAAAATACAGTTACAGTTACAAATATTCCAGATATTTTCATAAGATTTTGCATATTTAAAAAGAAGGAATATGTGTGACTTTCTGTCTTCTCCTGCTTTATCTCTTTCTCTCTGGATTATTGTGTCACTTTTCCCCCCTAGGAAATTTGTTAATTTGTAACTGTAAACAGTACAAATAAGTGGTTAAAAATTATTCAGCTGATTTTTTTATTTCCATTAGCATGCCTAGTGTGGACTCAAACATTGATAATAGTGACTTACAGAGGTAGTCAAAAGTATTGAGACACAAGTGAAACAAACAATCTAAGATGAAACCAAATCTGAACTATCTATGTATCTATCAATCAGGGAACACTACCTGCTAAGCTGTTTTAAGTTGTGTAATATATATATATATATATTTTTTTTTAAGTTAAGTCAGCCTTTATTGGTCACACATACATTACTGCACAGTGAAATTCTTTATTCTTCGCATATCCCAGCTTCTTGTTAGTAGGCCGGGGTCAGAGCACAGGGTGAGCCATTTTAACAACGCCCCTGGAGCAGACAGGGTTAAGGGCCTTGCTCAAGGGCCCAACAGCAGCAACCTGGCAGAGTTGGGGCTTGAACCACCGATCTTCCGATTCGTAACTCACAGCCTTAACACACTGAGCCACCACTGCCCCCTGAAGTGCACAGCGAGAGGCACATATTTCTCATCCTTTATTTGTCATGGGTTAGTAAAAAGATTCTTGATTCCCTAGTTTGACTTGGTCTTGTGGCTGTTTTGTCAAAATGCACTAATCGTGCCCAAACCCTTGCTTTAACCTGCGTTCTTCCTGTTTTGGCTTCACCTCATTATTAGGGCCCACACACTTTGATATGGCACAAGTTTTTACAATGGATAACCTTTGTGATGCAATCCTCCCCAATTTGATTATAAAATAAGCAATATAAAAAAGAAAGAGACTCAAAACAAATGTCCCAAAACCAATACTAGGAAGTACATCAACATCCTGCCAGCGGAATGCCATGACAAAGTGACACAGTTTGTGTGTGTCTATTGCTGAGCTGTTTTTGAGCTGTTTACCTGCTGATATGTAAGTTAGATTTATTGAATTTATTTATATCAGCAATTTTACTGTAAATAATGCTTTAAGTTTTTGTATGATATATTGGTAAAAATTATAATGTAATAATAGTGCCAGTGGCCTTTTGTAAAGTGAGATTAATATTTTAAATTGATTATATAAAATATATAAAACTAGTATGCATGTATTTATTAATGTAAATGTTCAAACAAAGTATTATTTTTAAATGAATTCTACAGGAATAAAACACTTGTGGATGTTATTTAAACTTGCAATTTTAGTTACTGTTGCATTAAATGGACCTATATTTTATGTCTATACACAAACTCTAATTTATTGTACTGTATAATTAGAAATAGAACAATATTTGTAAATGCTGAAAATCAACTACTTGTTAGATTTTCAATATTATCATAATCAATGATATTTTTGTCATGCATGCATTTGTAAGTAATTGCAAAGATTTAAAACAAAAAAGCAATAAATAAATGAATAATTAAACTATACATCGTTACTTAGTGTAAAGTAATGATGTTTTTAACCTGAAGATGAAGTACTGTAAAAAGACTAGCATGTAATCCAACTGTGGGGAAATTTCGCTCTCAGTCATGTACTGTAATCCCTCAACAATTTTATTTTAAATAAAGAATTTAGATTATAAAGATCTGGATCTTTACTGTAGAGGTTACAAAAAAGTTCAGCTTGGCAATTCTCAGCAATACAGCAAACTATATAAAAGAACAAAAATAAAATTTCTCCTGAAATATATATAACAATTTAACCTAATGTGTTGACAATCAAGTTGTTTTTCCGACACCGTCATACTCACTACCTGTCATCTGTTTCTTCTCATCCATAATCAGGCCAACAACAGTGGTATCATCAAGAAACACACAACTCTGTAGCAATGCAATCTTAATATGATGGTGGATGAGATGTTAGATCAGATACTAAACCTCTGTGATTGATTAGTTTTAAAAATTCCTGTCCCAATGGAAGGGTGACTGCTGAAAGGCAAAGTTAGTTAGTTTGTCCACAAGTTGCTTATGTCTTATCTTGTTAAATGTTGAGCAAAAGTAATTAAGCAAATTCTTTATGCATGCACAGTATTTGGCCAGGTTGTTGTTAGCTGAAGTTAGAATACCGTTTATTTTATGATAATTTATTTATAGTTTGTAGAATACAGTATATGTGTCATCACATGATATAAAATCACATACCACTGCTTTACTGTATCTATATGTTATTATATGCATTGAACCAATGGTGTTTGTTCAGATGCAGTTTTACAAACCTACTACAGTGCCTTGCAAAAGTAATGATACCCCTTGAACTTTCAACATTTTGTCATGTTACAACCACAAACGTAAATTTATTTTATTGGGATTTGATGTGACAGTCCAACACAAAGTCGCACATAATTGTGAAGTGGAAGGAAAATTATCATTGTTTGTTTGTTTGTTTGTTTATTTATTTATTTATTTATTTATTTTTCTTTATGTGAAAACTGTGGCATATTAAGTAAGTGACTGACTGGTCTTTTAAAAATTTTAATCAATCATGGTCAATACTTTTTAGAACCACTTTCACTGGAATTACAGCTTCAAGTTTTTGGGGGTATGTACCTACCAGCTTTGCACATCTGGAGAGTTAAATTATTGCACATTCTTCTTTGCAAAATAGCTTCATCAGATTGGACAGAGAGTGTCTTTGAACATGACAATATTTGCAGTCATGCCACAGATTCTCAATTGGCTTTAGGTCTGGAGGGCCATTCTCATGAATATGCTTTGATCTAAACCATTTCATCGTAGCTCTGGCTGTAGAGCTACTATGAAATGGCTGTGTGTTTGGGATCATTGTACTACTGGAAGGTGAACCTCTGCCCCAATCTCAAGACTTTTGCAGACTCTAACAGTTTTCTTCTAAGATTGCCATGTATTTGCCTTCATCCATCTTGCTATCGACACTGATCAGCTTCCCTGTTCCTGCTGAAAAAAAGCATCCCAACAACATGATGCTGCCACCACCATGACTTATCAGTTTACTGTTTGCACTTATTTCTGTTTTACCATTATTGCTTTACAAATAATTGTGGATGGATTGTATTGCTTACACTGTATTGCTGTAGCCCCATTAACATAGAATTGTTTTGATTTATGAAATAAAAATACATAGTTATAGAGAAATATTTTCTAAACATCTTGTGATACAGTATGTGATTAAAAGTTTTAAAATTTTAAATTGGGCCATGGCCTTCTTAAGTCTGAGAATGGCTGTCGTAAAAATTGTCTTAAAACAGCTCTGTGGTCTATGTGGACACATCACAAACCTTAGCTTTCTGATGTAACAATACACACTTGACTGAAGCAAATTTGAATTCAAAATAGAAGTTCCAAAATTCTTGACTCTTCTACCCAAAGAGATTTTCCATCATACATTGTTTTCAAAACATCTTAATAACAAACTACTTAATAATGGAATACTGTATGTGAAACAATTAATAGTGGGTATGAAATTTGTGTGATGTGTGAACATGAGAAATTATCCAAAAAAAAATCTATTTCCAATTCTAAATAATGTATTTAATTGTAATAAGTATAAAACAAAAAAAATGTTTGTTATTTATAATAATATAAGTTTTTCATCAGTTTCAGATCATATGTACAGTAAGTGACTGACTGGTCTTAAAATTTTGATTTTGGACAAAATATAGAAACCTTAAGGAGGCACATGCTTAATTCTTTTAAATGTCCAGTGCACGTTGTCCAGTGCTAGTTTAGAAAGGTGGGCATTGTTTAATCTACATGATTATTTTCTGATGGCTTAATCAATCACTTGGCTATAGGGGAAGTAATGCTCTGTGCTGATCATGTTGCGGAGATGCATGTTAGAAGGATGGCAGCCCAAATGGAGAAGAAAAGTCTCAATAATGTACTGGAGAGCTGCCGGCTCATCTTGGAACTGCAATGACCACTGTAGAGAGAAAGACAGTGTATGAACAGTGCATACAGCAGCTGTCAGTCTGTAGATGAATAGAATGTTCTGTAGAATGTTATTTCTATATTATTTTCCTTTTATGGTTATAATCATAGAGGTAACAGGATCCAAATGCTGTCTTATATGCATGTTAAGCTTTACCACAGATAACCACAACTCTGCAAAGATAAGTTTACCTTTTAATGGTTAACTCAAACCTTAGGGGAAGCTGTAAAAAAATGTTGTAAGGACATCAGTCACAGAGTCAGAGCATATAAGGAGCTCTCATGTACTTAGATTTTGTTCTTAAATTAGAGGATTCTGGGTACACTGGTTCTTGTACTCCATTTAATTTTCTTTAGAACCATTTTTGCTTAGTTTTAAATTGCTTTATTTTGCTTAAGTTGTTACTGTTTGCATATAAAGTCAATAAAAAGACTACATCCCCTTGGAGGGCTAGTTCCACAAGCACTGTGTCCCAATAGATTTCTTTTGAGTGATAGGAGAGACGACCCCGGAGGCTACATTCTCAAGGAGTTTTGCATAATTTTCACACTGTTCTTTACAGAATTTTACACAGAGAGTGGTTTGCCCTAAGCCGGTGTCATGCGCTAAAATTTGTCATTTGTGAATCATAAACCTATGCATTTGTGTTCTAATATAATATTTGATAGAGATTATGTAGGGGGGGGCAATCCGTGGCAGGGGGGGGCATTTTAGCGCATAACACCGGAATTATACAGCACACCACACAATTTTCCCATATGGTTAAATTTAGTTTATACAACAGATGGTACTAATCAGTACCAGTCTTGTGTACTAATTTAACTGGACAAGTGGTACTGAAAGAGTGACATTATTTAGTAAAACAGCTCAAGAACATTTTACTATTTGTATCACCCCAATGATGATATAGTGAAATTTCAGACACAATGACCAAATGTTTGTCAATGCAGTATCTATCTGACAGCCCACAGTCAGGGTAGTAACAGTTTCAATGTAATGAACAATGGCTGCCAGCTAATGTATATATGAAATAGATTATTATATGATAATTTATAAACAAGAAATTGATATTAAATAATTTACATTTTGGACACAATATACAGACACAGTGTTGTAAAAAATCTTGCTGTTGTAAGGAATATCAATGTAATATTGCTTAAATATGACTAGTGGCATTGGATATTCTGGAGCTGCCTACTGTACAGTCGTGGCCAAAAGTTTTGAGAATTACATAAATATTGAAAATTGGAAAAGTTGCTGCTTAAGTTTTTATAATAGCAATTCGCATATATACTCCAGAATGTTATGAAGAGTGATCAGATGAATTGCATAGTCGTCCTTTGCCATGAAAATGAACTTAATCCCGAAAAAAACTTTCCACTGCATTTCATTGCTGTCATTAAAGGACCTGCTGAGATCATTTCAGTAATCGTCTTGTTAACTCAGGTGAGAATGTTGACGAGCACAAGGCTGGAGATCATTATATCAGGCTGATTGGGTTAGAATGGCAGACTTGACATGTTAAAAGGAGGGTGATGCTTGAAATCATTGTTTTTTCATTGTTAACCATGGTGACCTGCAAAGAAACGCGTGCAGACATCATTGCATAAAAATGGCTTCACAGGCAAGGATATTGTGGCTACTAAGATTGCACCTAAATCAACAATTTATAGGATCATCAAGAACTTCAAGGAAAGAGGTTCAATTCTTGTTAAGAAGGCTTCAGGGTGTCCATGAAAGTCCAGCAAGCGCCAGGATCGTCTCCTAAAGAGGATTCAGCTGCGGGATCGGAGTGCCACCAGTGCAGAGCTTGCTCAGGAATGGCAGCAGGCAGGTGTGAGCACATCTGCACGCACAGGGAGATGAAGACTTTTGGAAAAGAAGCCACTTCTCTCCAAAAAAAAAAACATCAGGGACAGATTGATCTTCTGCAAAAAGTATGGCGAATGGACTGCTGAGGACTGGGGCAAAGTCATATTCTCGGTTGAAGCCTCTTTCCGATTGTTTGGGGCATCTGGAAAAAGGCTTGTCCGGAGAAGAAAAGGTGAACGCTACCATCAGTCCTGTGTCATGCCAACAGTAAAGCATCCTGAGACCATTCATGTGTGGGGTTGCTTCTCATCCAAGGGAGTGGGCTCACTCACAATTTTGCCCAAAAACACAGCCATGAATAAAGAATGGTACCAAAACACCCTCCAACAGCAACTTCTTCCAACAATCCAACAACAGTTTGGTGAAGAACAATGCATTTTCCAGCACGATGGAGCACCGTGCCATAAGGCAATAGTGATAACTAAGTGGCTCGGGGACCAAAACGTTGAAATTTTGGGTCCATGGCCTGGAAACTCCCCAGATCTTAATCCCATTGAGAACTTGTGGTCAATCCTCAAGAGGCGGGTGGACAAACAAAAACCCACTAATTCTGACAAACTCCAAGAAGTGATTATGAAAGAACTGGTTGCTATCAGTCAGGATTTGGCCCAGAAGTTGATTGAGAGCAGCCCAGTCGAATTGCAGAGGTCCTGAAAGAGAAGGGCCAACACTGCAAATACTGACTCTTTGCATAAATGTCATGTAATTGTCGATAAAAGCCTTTGAAACGTATGAAGTGCTTGTAATTATATTTCAGTACATCACAGAAACAACTGAAACAAAGATCTAAAAGCAGTTTAGCAGCAAAGTTTGTGAAAACTAATATTTGTGTCATTCTCAAAACATTTGGCCACGACTGTACATCAGTGGTGTTCTGTATTTCTCCAAATATCAAAATAAAATATTTTTAGAAAACTTATTCTAGTCCTAAATAATTTGAAGTAAAGTTGCTTACCTCTTTATCATCAATCTCAAAGAGAATTTCTGCCCATTAGTTTTAATGTTTTCGGTCCTAGATAATCAGAAAAAGATAAATAAATTGAATAAGCTGTATTAAAATGACAAAATGTTAGTATAGAAATAGCTACGTAACTATCAACATTGGGGCTGGGATTAAACTAATAATGGATTACAATAGAACTGAATACACTGTTAAAATCATTATACTGTATATTTAATCCTAATAATGAAATAACATTTCATTGGCTAGTTATAAATACATTCAGGACAAATTCAGTAAACCATATTTGAAATGATGAAGCAGTATCATTATAACTTAGATACTAAATTAAATATCTTGCTGTGTAGCTATAGCCTGGAATAAACATGACTTTCCGGAAATACAGTGTTGTGAAAAAGTGTGACAAACATGCAAAAAAATAAGAAATCAGTAAGGGGACAAACACTTTTTCATGCCACTGTAATTAGGTAAATCTGCTGCTTCTTCACATATTACATTAGCAATGTTTTTATTGGTGTGCGAAAGATCAAATTATTAAAGAGTAAATAACAGTTAGTTCTGTCAGAGTAGTTCTGTCTGGCTGGATGAGAGGAATACAGTACCACGAGTGTCACATGTATTCTAAAAATCCTTAATTACAATAACTGTTGCTTGCCAGTATGAGTGAAAAGTAGGTCGGTACAGTCCAAACTACTGGAAAGATGGGAGAGCAACTGTGTGCCAAAACCACTCACAAGATATTCAGGATTTTATTTGGTTTCTTATGCTTAAAGTACTGTAAATGTATTACACATACAAAAAAACTATTTCTGCCAAAGTCAATAGCAAGAATATTAACAGAGTAGAAAGTGAAATCATACTGGACTAGATTGGGTCTTAATCATTTAGTGCTAATAGTGCTCCACATTCCACCTATGGAACTAAAAGTGTCCTGAAGCAATATTTTATTTTAATGCATCACATATCTGTAATACAGTACATTACAATTAAAAATCAGTCATTACAATAGTAATGTTTATAATAAAGTTATTTTTGTTATTTATGATTTATGTTGACATATTATTGATCATATTATTTCCCTGAGCAGCATTTAAAAGTATATCTGTTAAAATAATAATAATAATAATAATAATAATAATAATAATAATAATAACAATAATCTGTTGATCCAGTAACTACTGCTACAAATATTTATTCCTGTTAATATCACAGAGAAAGCAAATTGTCTGATATGGAATTTAAGTTATAACAGGTCATGTTTTATTGTTTACATAACATACACACAAATTATTCGAATCTATGGAATACAACACTCCTTGTGCAGAGAAAAAATCTAATCAAACACCATCCATATTAAGTTCTGTCACTGTTAATTCATTCAAATGAAGATGTCTGTGTGCTACTGTCCTTTTTTGAAGTTGTCTAAAGCTTTCTAACAGCACTGTATAATATTTGCTTGCCCTAACTTTATGCTGCACATGAATTCAATAATTACATGATAAGCTTACCTAGTACTGTGATTCTGATGGGTTCAGATGTGGTGTATCTCAGGCTCTGTTTGTTATGGGCCATGCAGGTGTAATTGCCACTATCACTGCTCTGAATGTTGCTCAGTCTGAGCTCTTGGCCGATCTCACCAAGCTCTGTTCCATTCACAGCCCACTGAAACTCAGCAGCAGGACTGGAATCAGCTGAACAGGTCAATATGAGGTTTGACCCAGAGCTGTATGAAGGTCCCACTGGAGCTGCTACAACTCTAACATTTTCTGGGCCATCTGCAGCAGAACAGCACATAGTTAGACAGTGTCAGAGCCACATTGGTCTTGTGGATACCAGGTATATCATGCATGTCTGATAAACTTCAAGGCTGTCAACAAGTCATATGATGTGAGATAACTCACAATAAACGTTAAGGCTCAATGGAGAACTCTTTGCATTGCTGATAATGTTGGATGCTTCACATTGGTATAGACCTGTGTCACCTCTGATCACACTGGTGATGATCAGAATTCTGTTGCTGTTTGTTAGCTGAATTCGCTCCCCTGCTGTTACCTCAGAGCTGCCATTCAGCCAAATAAATGAAAGAGACGAGCCGGACGCAGAGCAGATGAGACTCACACTGCTGTTGAACTCGACCAGTTCTGATTTACTTGGTATGATGATAACATTTGAAGCAGGAGCTGAAGATTAAAAAGTAATAATATATATATTTTTAAAGACAGTAAACATAAGACCTCAACACAAATAATCTATAATAAGAGCAATGCAATTAGAAGTACAGCTGTACTAACATTAAAGAATACTGTTAAACCCAAGGAATTATCAAACTGCCTATAAACACTACAGTTTTATTTAACAGTTAATAATGACATGGATACCCCTGTTTTGGATTCCTTCTTATAAACTTCTTAACAATATCAAAATATTAATGTTAAAATCTTTATGTCATTTCTCTCAAGATAGCTACAGCAAAATAGATACTTACAGTAACAAACACTCCAGTTTAAGAGTTTGGGCCGACTCTTAAATTGCTTCATCCTCCCTATTTAAGTGCACTACACTGTTGGTGGTACTAAATTTTTTACCATGCAGCCATCCAGACTGCAAGGACAGCAATGTTTATGAATCGTGAACATTCATTCGGATGTGATGTGATTTTTCTTTTTTTTTTTTTTTTGAGCAGCTACAGGTATATTACATAATTTTGATAACATAGTGGTAATATAGTGATATATATATGTATGTGTGTGTGTGTGTGTGCGTGCGCAATTTTCCAAACTGCAGCAAGTTTGGAAAATTACAATTAAATATTGTAATTTTTCATTGTTTCTTAAAAATTCTGAATTCTGATAAACCAGTTATTTGAATATTCATATTGATAAATAATATTTCATGCATTATAATGAAATTATAGGAGAAGCCTTCTGTGTGGTATTAAAACAACAACATCTGTCGTACAGTAAAGATTTCCTTGTACAGTGGAACCTTGGATTGTGAGCATAATCCATTCCGGAAGCATGCTTGTATATCAAAGCTCTCGTCTATCAAAGCAAATTTTCCCATAAGAAATAATGGAGAGTTGTTGAGTTAAATTTATTTTTTAAATTTTGCTCGCCTTGTGAAACACTCATAGACCAAAGTACTTGCAATCCAAGGTTCCACAATGTTTACAAAATAAGGACTGTAAAACATTGAAGGACTCTTCCTATGGTTGTTAAAAAGAAATTTTTGTTTACTCACCAAACACTTGCAGTGATGTCACACTTGATAAACGTATATCAGCAGTGTCTACAGACAGATAATATGATCCAGTATCACTCTCACTCAGGCTCCTGAGCTCCAGAGCTAAAGTGCTAGTGTCCAGACGAACTCTGTCAGTATATGGTGAATGTATTGTAATTTCACCAGGATGTCCAAAAAGAATGGTATATGTATTAAACATCCATCTGATGAACAGATATGGGGGATCAGGAACACGGATTGGGATAATCACCACATTCTCCCCAACTGCTTTATTTATTGTCTCAGGTAATATCAGCTCTTGACCAAAACAAACTCCTGTGTGAAGAAATAAATATCCAAACAAATAAAGTGACAAATATGTTTTTTTTTCTTTTATGCTGAAGGCATGCTAAAATTATTTACTATATTCTTTTTTTATAAATATGAGTTGACAGAAAAGACAACATTTCCTGTGTATGTTTTTTAATGTGGAGTACAAATAATTAACTATTTAAACTATTCAGTACTGACTGTTCTGACAAAACAATTCAACTGATTAATGATCATCATCACAATCATCGCACTTTTTACTTTAATTTCAATATCAGCAGTCAGATTAAATCTTAGTGCCCCATCTTTTAAGCCTATGGTTTGTGTGTGTGTGTGTGTGTGTGTGTGTGTGTGTGTGTGTGTGTGTGTGTGTGTGTGTGTGTGTGTGTGTGTGTGTGTAAGTCTATGTTGTGTGTGTGTGTGAGTCTATGTTGTGTGTGTGTGTGTGTGTGTGTGTGTGTGTGTGTGTGTGTGTGTGTGTGTGTGTGTGTGTGTGTGTGTGTGTGTGTGTGTGTGTGTGTGTGTAAGTCTTAACGCCGGCACAATGCCAAGAGGGAAAGACATAAGTTGTCTTAGAGAAGCGACTGTAAAAAACATTTGCAAACAATTTGGAGTTCAATGTTCTACAGTCAGAAAGATTAGTCATCATTTTATAAATAAGGGGCACAGGGAAAAAGTTGCTAGTCTGAGGTTGTATTTACCTAATACTGAGACCCACTACGATCAGATGATTTTTATTATGATTTTTATTTTTATCACGTGCTAAGTTGTAAACATGAAGGTAGAAACTCTGTGTCTAGAAGCACTTATGTTAAATCTGTTATTAAATGCCCATAAGTTTTACATAAAAAAGTGTTACGTGGTGCGGGTTGGAGACTCTTAATACAGGGTGGGCCATTTATATGGATACACCTTAATAAAATGGGAATGGTTGGTGATATTAACGTCCTGTTTGTGGCACATTAGTATATGTGAGGGGGAAAACTTTTCAAGATGGGTGGTGACCATGGTGGCCATTTGGAATTCGGCCATCTTGGATCCAACTTTTGTTTTTTCAATAGGAAGAGGGTCATGTGACACATCAAACTTATTGGGAATTTCACAAGAAAAACAATGGTGTGCTTGGTTTTAACGTAACTTTATTCTTTCGTGAGTTATTTACAAGTTTCTGACCACTTATAAAATGTCTTCAATGTGCTGCCCATTGTGATGGATTGTCAATGCAACCCTCTTCTCCCACTCTGCCTGCCAGCACAGGCTTCCAGTATCTGTAGTTTCAGGTGCTGCACATCTCGTATCTTCACACCATAGACAATTGCCTTCAGATGACCCCAAAGATAAAAGTCTAAGGGGGTCAGATCGGGAGACCTTGGGGGCCATTCAACTGGCCCACGACGACCAATCCACTTTTCAGGAAACTGTTCATCTAGGAATGCTCAGACCTGACACCCATAATGTGGTGGTGCACCATCTTGCTGGAAAAACTCAGGGAACGTGCCAGCCTCAGTGCATAAAGAGGGAAACACATCATCATGTAGCAATTTCAAATATCCAGTGGCCTTGAGGTTTCCATTGATGAAGAATGGCCCCACTATCTTTGTACCCCATATACCACACCATACCATCACTTTTTTGTTCCAACAGTCTTGGAGGGATCTATCCAATGTGGGTTAGTGTCAGACCAGTTGAATGGCCCCGTAGGTCTCCCGATCTGACCCTCTTAGACTTTTATCTTTGGGGTCATCTGAAGGCAATTGCTTTTCTTGTGAAATTCCCAATAAGTTTGATGTGTCACATGACCCTCTTCCTATTGAAAAAACAAAAGTTGGATCCAAGATGGCCGACTTCCAAATGGCCACCACCCATCTTGAAAAGTTTGCCCCCTCACATATACTAATGTGCCACAAACAGGACGTTAATATCACCAACCATTCCCATTTTATTAAGGTGTATCCATATAAATGGCCCACCCTGTAGAATTGTAATAATATTTATAAGAGCCCTGACGCAAGGCTTCTGAGGAGGTCAGTGGGATAAGAGTTAGTGAGAGTGCTTATGACCCGCATGGGAAGACCTCCCCGTTTAGAGATAGTGTGGGATTATTAATTGAAAACTAAAAGGAAACAAAAGAAAACGGAAAACACAAATAAAAGAGTCCTCTTCTCCTGGTAAAGCTGTGTTCTCATGTTTCATGAAAATCCTTTTTTTCATATGCATCAGGGCAGCCAGCAAGAAAAAAGTTACAACTGATTTTAATCTTGATTGTATGGTGTTTAAAAAATTGCAGCAACCATCCTGAGAACGAGAGTCCTGAGATAAACACATAACCTTTTTACAATACAGTCAAACCAATCAGATCAAAGCAAGGGCGAGTTTCTGTCATAAAATGCTTTTTAAAATCCTTAGAGTGTCAGCACAGAGTCATTTACAGCAAGAGAAAGTGAGTCACAAGGGCAGACTGGCTTATTATGTATCAATTTACCTAATATATTACTACAATAAAATACAACAACTGATTTTATTTTAAAAAGAAATGGCAGAACTAAAGTCAATGAAGGCTACTCTTTATTAATTAACATTAACTGCAAGGAGTGACAATTAACATATAGTGTTTATGGTACTCTTTAATAATCACTTGATAACCCATAACACTGAAATCTGACTAGGGAAATTATTTAGGGTGAATTCCATATATTCTAGTATTCCATATTTTGTATATCCCATACAAAATTTCAAACATGATTTATTTCTAAAATCCTTAAGATGTTGATTATTTGCATGGGTATATACATGCAGGATTATACTTTGAGAAACCATGGCTTTTGTCAAGACCAACCAAAAAAAGTCATTGTGATGACATTTTTGGTAAAGTTGGGATACTTGTTGTCCACTTGTCTTCAATTCCTTCCTTTGGAGATCTTGAACTGATTAAATGAATATTTGGACATTATTTGAAAACATGAAGGCTTATTATGTTACAACAGTACATTATGGTACTCTTAAGTACACCATAAATATCTGTATCATATTAATCATAATCCAGTGACAGGGAAGGCTCATGAAGAACCCTAAAATCGTTGCCAGGTCATTATAGTTATACATGGTCATTATGCATTATAGTGCTGGAAATATCCATTAGAAGATGGTAAAATATCTCCGTGAAGCAACAATAGACACAAGAGACTGATACTGTTTCTGTGAAAATCCAGCAGTTGAAATGTTGCATGCATGAATGCACTGCACTACTGTCACACAATTGGCTAATTATATTAGATAATTGTCTGAATGAGATTTAGGTTTGCATGTGTTTCTAATAGTGTTCAAAAATTCACATGTATGACACCATTTGAATTAAGTCATGTTACTTCTATCAGACACTTCCACTGCTAGAGCTTATGGTAACAGACCCTGGCTTTTACTTACCAGAGAAAAAAAAAAAGAGAGAGAGAGAGAGAGAGAGAGAGAGAGAGAGAGAGAGAGAGAGAGAGAGAGAGAGAGATTCACCTGTACATGTCAGTAGAAACAGAGTGCAGCACACAGTGTGTAAATCCATCAGGAGAGATCCAGAGCTCCACCACTGCTTCTTAATAACATCTCTACAGAGAGATCTGTGCTGATTAATCACCCGATGTGACCCGAATAGTGTTAGTTATAACACAAATAGCTGGAGAAGTGAACAAAGACAGTGTCTGCTCAGCCAAAGGGGAGAATCATCACATTCAGGTTCCGCCTTTTTAACTTTGTCACATGACCAGTCATTAAGTAATAAGTCTTCTTATCCTTAGAGATTAGTCAATGTTTCTCAGGAGAGATCAGGTGTGTTTTTTGGTTTTTGTTCTTTCATTTCTCACAAAAAAGTACATTTCTTTTTCATCCAGAAACAAGTTCTTGAAGATTTGCACTAAACTGCACTACAGCCACTTATTGGACTCTCTACTAATCAAAGCCAGTATTACACACGTACGATATCATATTATTGGTCTAATAATGTAAGAAGATTTAATGTGAGCAAAAGGTAAAAAACAGTAATGAAAGAAAAAAAAATACAGTACACAAATGTTATTGCTTTCCATTTGTGACATATGGACAACGCTCCACACTGAAAAGTAAAATGTTTACCGCATTGCCCTTGCTTCATTTGGTCTACCATACAGTGCCTTGTAAAAGTATTCCCACTCCTTGAACTTTTCCACATCTTCTTACAACCACAAACGGTAATGTATTATACTTGGATTTTATGTGAAAGACCAACACAAGGTAGCACATAATTGTGTTCATTTTCCACCACATATAGCATTTTTCATGTAGGCCAAAAAGGTCATTTTTGATTTTGATCTCATCTGACCAGAGCATCTTCCACATGTTTGCTGCATCCCACACATGGTGTCTTATGGCTTTCTTTCAAAAGCGAATTTCTTCTTGCCACTCTTAATAAATAAATATTTAACTCAATAATGTGCTTTAATGTTCTGTTTTAAATGATGAAATAAAACCAGAACTATAGGGAAAAATATTAAGCAGTGAAATTTATTATAAATATATTCACTATTTATATTTATCAGTAAGCAGATCAGTGGCTTGTCATAAAACATGAATTCATAATTCTCATTACATACTGTGTGAACACTATATACAGTATAGGACTACAGCACAGGACTATAATATAAAAACACAATTAAAATTACAATGATGATTACATTTTGTCAACTGCACAATTCACTACATGATTTTTTTATATCTGTATCTGATATGTATAGGGAATTACAGGGAAAAGCATTATTTCTGATCCATCAGATGCACATCCTTTAATACATCCTATTCGCAGCTTAATTATCAATACAAAAATACAATATTTTTAAAATACAACTCAAAGTTTTTTTTTCTGTCATTCAGTCAGAAATGTGGAACTGTATTGTACATGTTTTATGAAATATATGGTGGCTTAACCTGTGTACTTTAGTCAAAGATTAACTAAATATTCACTTCCTCTTCCACGTCTGTGTCCTCTCTGTCCTCTGGAAAACTTTAATCCCTACAACACATTCACATAATTATTGCAGCTAATGTGTTCCAAACAGAATCATAATTAAATGACTCAAAATAATTGTAAAATATTACTATAAATGAGTGCTGTCAATCAATTACTAGTGCATCACAGTCATTAATCATGATTAATCAAAATATATAAAATACTCAGATTTGCTTGTATTTATGTGCAATGTTGAAATTCAAAGATGCATGACAAACTGGTTATGCAGTTTAACATATCAAACTAACAAATTTAACAAATGCCTCATTTTCATAGCCTATTCAGTGTCATACAGTTTATGTATTCTTGTAACAATAGTTCCCCTTGAAGGCAGCTCGAGCAGACAACATTGATTTTACCCAAACTTCCATCTGGAAGCTTTTTATACCAAAACATGGCATTTACTGTAGCAAACCTGGTGATGGTTCCTCAGTCATTCTGTTATCCCCAATTATAAGTCCATTATCACAAACAACCAAGAACACATTCGATTATGGGAAGCTGTTATGGTCAAATTTAGTCATATGATTCATTTGCATAAAAAAAAAATAGTACAATATTCAAATTTCTAGATTAATCATGTGTTAATGTGTGAATATTGAGAGCCTTATTATAAATGTATATGATTTCACATAATATTCAGTGGTGCTTAACTACAGCATATATACAAAGGGAGGAGAAAAAAAATACAAATCCTGCCCACATTTTCAAAACATGTACATGCATACAGCATAGGCTAGAACAGCTTAATGCTGGTGATGAGCTAAGTAATTTAAAGACTGTCAACATCACTGACAATGAAGTAGAGGAAAAAAAGAGCATGAAACAGTGCACATACAGATGGGTGTGGACCTGAACAGATTTATGATTATAAAATACACTGCTCAAAAAAATAAAGGGAATCTGAATGAATGAAATATTCTTATTAAATACTTAGTTGTTTTCATAGTTGAATGTGCTGACAACAAAATCACACGAAAAATTATCAATGGAACTCAAATTTATTAACCCATGGAGGTCTGGATTTGGAGTCACACTCAAAAGTGAAGTGGAAAAACACACTACAGGCTGATCCCACTTTGATGTAATGTCCTTAAAACAAGTCAAAATGAGGCTCAGTAGTGTGTGTGGCCTCCACGTGCCTGTATGACCTCCCTACAACGCCTGGGCATGCTCCTGATGAGGAGGCGGATGGTCTCCTGAGGGATCCCCTCCCAGACCTGGACTAAAGCATCCCCCAACTCCTGGACAGTCTGTGGTGCAACATGGCGTTGGTGGATGGAGCGAAACATGATGTCCCAGATGTGCTCAATTGGATTCAGGTCTGGGGAAAGGCTGGGGCAGCCCATGGCATCAATGCCTTCGTCTTGCGGAAACTGCTGACACACTCCAGCCACATGAGATCTAGAATGGTCTTCCATTAGGAGGAACCCAAGGCCAACCGCACTGGCATATGGTCTCACAAGGGGTCTAAGGATCTCATCTCGATACATAATGGCAGTCAGGCTACCTCTGGCGAGCACATGGAGGGCTGTGCAGCCTGCCCAAAGAAATGCCACTCCACACCATTGTGAATTTGCCAAGCTTGGTGTTTTCTGGCAAATGCCAAACGTCCTGCACGGTGTTTGGCTGTAAGCCCAACCTCCACCTGTGGACGTCGAGCCCTAGCATTCAAAAGTGACCAAAACATCAGCCAAAAAGCAAAGGAACTGAGAAGTGGCCTGTGGTCACCACCTGTAGAACCAATCCTTTATTGGGAGTGTCTTGCTAATTGCCTATTATTTCCTCCTGTTGTCTATTCCATTTGCACAACGGCATGTGAAATGTATTGTAAATCAATGTTGCTTCCTAAGCGGACAGTTGTTTCCCTTATTTTTTTTGCAGTGTATATTAATAATTAATTATTAAGAGTAACCTGAAACATAAAAATTGTCATATGTCTGGAATGTTTGCCATAAAGAAGACAAATACTGAGAACAGTAAAGTAGGCAAAGAAGACCCCAAAGACCACTGTTTCAAAACTGTAGACTAGCTTAGTTTTGTGGTTTGGTGTAGTAATAGTCTGGAACTTCTTCATGAAGGCAGCTCACAAAATATGTAAGATCACTAAATACATTGAGGATACAGAAAGAACCAAGTTGTCCTCAGATGAGTCCAAATGAGTTCTTATGAATAATGAATAATGCATTTATGAAGAAAAGTTTAGGTTTTAAATATGTGATGTTATACCACATATTTTTTTCCATATGGTTAAACACAGTTTATACAACGTGTGGTTCTTGTCTACTAATTTAACTGGACAAGTGGTACTGAAAGAGTACCACTATTTAGTAAAACAGTTCCGGACCATTTTCCTATTCGTATCACCCCACTGCTATACAATTCTAGGAATAGTACATTGCATTGAAACACTGGCTGTAGGCTGTCAGTTAATGCATCAACAAACATTTGGCATCAATTTCTTCTTTAGAAATTATTGTATAACCTGAATTTACATCATTCTTATTTCTGTATTTCTCCAATCAATTTAATCCCTCAAATAAATTAATTGAAGTAAAGATTCTTACCTCGTTATCATCAAAGATCAGATTTCTGTCCTCAGTTTTCATATATTCCTTCCTAGATAACCAATAATAATTAAATAAATTGAATTGGAAGTATTTAAATGACAAAACAAACTTCATCAATACTGTAGCTGGAATTAAACTAATAAAGGATTACAAATAAACTGCTTACATCATCAGGTCGAGTGGTGTGACCCATCTGAGTACAAGTTGTCCTCATAGTCACATCATTCATATTTACATATTGTGGATCCTAATAATATAAAAATGTGTAAATTGGCTAGCAATAAATACATTTAGGACCGCAAAACATATCTGAAAGCATAGATTTCTGGGAATAATTAGATAAATTCGCTGCTTCTTCTTATTTCCACATGACCTCATCATACAACAGTTAGTTTTAGCTGAGTAATTTGATTGGACGAGAGGTATCACACAAGTGTTGGTAAACATTGGCATCAGCACAGAGACTTTATTGTTGACATCACATGTGGACAAAATTGTTGGTACCCTTCGTTCAATGAGAGAAAAACTCACAATGGTCACAGAAATAACTTTAATCTGACAAAAGTAATAATTTAAAAAAATTCTATGAATGTTAACCAATGAAAGTCAGACATTGCTTTTCAACCATGCTTCAACGGAATTATTAAAAAAAATAAACTCATGGAAAAGGCCTGGACAAAAATGATGGTACCCCTAGAAAATACTGAAAATAATGTGACCAAAGGGACATGTTAATTCAAGGTGTGTCCACTAATTAGCATCACAGGTGTCTACAATCTTGTAAACAGTCAGTGGGCCTATATATAGGGCTCCAGGTAGTCACTGTGTTGTTTGGTGACATGGTATGTACCACACTCAACATGGACCAGAGGAAGCGAAGAAAAGAGTTGTCTCAGGAGATTCGAAAGAAAATTATAGACAAGCATGTTAAAGGTAAAGGCTATAAGACCATTTCCAAGCAGCTAGATGTTCCTGTGACTACAGTTGCACATATTATTCAGAAATTTAAGATCCATGGGACTGTAGCCAACCTCCCTGGACGTGGCCGCAGGAGGAAAATTTATGACAAATCAAAAAGACGGATAATCTGAATGGTAACAAAAGAGCCCAGAAAGACTTCTAATCATAAAAAAGCCAGACTGGAATATGCCAAACTACATGTTGACAAGCCACAAAGCTTCTGGGAGAATGTCCTATGGACAGATGAGACAAAAATGGGCACATCAGCTCTATGTTCACAGACGGAAAAATGAAGCACATCAAGAAAAGAACGCTGTCCCTACTGTGAAACATGGAGGAGGCTCTGTTATGTTCTGGGGCTGTTTTGCTGCATCTGGCACAGGGTGTCTTGAATCTGTGCAGGGTACAATGAAATCTCAAGACTATCAAGGGATTCTAGAGAGAAATGTGCTGGCCAGTGTCAGAAAGCTGGGTCTCAGTCGCAGGTCATGGGTCTTGCAACAGGACAATGACCCAAAACACACAGCTAAAAACACCCAAGAATGGCTAAGAGGAAAACATTGGACTATTCTAAAGTGGCCTTCTATGAGCCCTGACCTCAATCCTATTGAGCATCTTTGGAAGGAGCCGAAACATGCTGTCTGGAAAAGGCACCCTTCAAACCGGAAACAACTGGAGCAGCTTGCTCATGAGGAGTGGGCCAAAATACCTGCAGAGAGGTGCAGAAGTCTCATTGACAGTTACAGGAATTGTTTGATTGCAGTGATTCCCTCAAAAGGTTGTGCAACAAACTATTAAGTTAGGGGTACCATCATTTTTGTCCAGGCCTATTCCATGAGTTAATTTTTTTTTATAATTCCATTGAAGCATGGTTGATAAGCAATGTCTGACTTTCATTGGTTAACATTCATAGAATTCTTATTGACTATTACTTTTGTCAGATTAAAGTTATTTCTGTGACCATTGTGAGTTTTTCTTTCATTGACCGAAGGGTACCAACAATTTTGTCCACGTGTGTATATGTAGCACTCCTTGTCAGAGATGTTCTAATAATCATTAATTATTCACTAACTCTCAGTCACCAGCGTGAGTGAAAGCAGGTCGGGACAGTTTACTGGAAAGAGGAGAGAGTGACGCTCGGTGTCAAAATAAGAGTCGCATGTGTGAAGCATGATACTCGGCGCTCGTGAACTAATACTTGCTCGGTTTCCGAATAAAAAATTATTTAAAATCTTTGCCCGGTTTGCGGAACACTCGTAAACCACGTTACTCGCAATCCGAGGTTCCACTGTAATTCTGAATCACATCTGAACTATCAGTCTTCTTTTATTTATGGCTACAATGTAGCTAACACAATCGCTCTCCATCCCCAATCCAAGGCACTAAAGTACTTGGGTGTGTGAGACAATGGATTGTGCAGGCTAGTACACTGTAGCTGTCTATTTAATGCTATTTGGGATCCAACAACGGAACCCGATTGTTACAGTAATGGAAATTTTTATTCTCCTAGGATTGGTAATGATTTGAAAATATTTTCATCCTTGTTAATTACATTAACTGTCGGTCTCCAGCAGTGCCAGTTGCGATTAGTTAGATCCCCCAGTTGTGGAAGGATGTGTGTTGACCAGCTGTACCCTCGTACCTACGACCACACCACAGCCATGCTATATCCAGCAGTACACCTCAACCTTTAGTGTCACTCACTCATCGTCTGTACCAGTTTATCCTGTATTCAGGGTCGCGGGGGGGCTGGGGTTTATCCCAGAAGACTTGGGGCACAAAGCAGGATACACAGTGGAACGCCAATTACCCTAATCTGCAGGTCTTTGGACTGTGGGAGGAAACCGGAGGAAACCCACCAAGCATGGGGAGAAAATGCAGACTCCATGCACACAGAGACAGGAATCGAGCATGGCCAGGAATCGAACCTGGACCCTGGAAGTGCAAGGCGAAAGTACTTATATTTTTTCCATCCATCATAACGAAGTTCAGGGGACAAGTTTGTCACATTTTCTCCTTTTAAATTTCATTAAGTCATATAATTTATTATTTAAAAAAAACTATTATAATAAATATTTTGTGTAATAAAAATTTACTTACTTGTTGCCGTTCATCATGTGTTGCTTTATAGGAAGAAAATAAAGACAAATAAACCACTAGCTTGTAATAAAATATGGTGTATGAGCTCCATATTTTGTAAATACTATAAAGTGTAAACAAATGAAATATGAGTATCAATTGTTGATGATCAATGGTTCATTCTTCTTATTATTAATAATTATTAATCATCATTATCACCACCATCATCATCATCAATGACATTAGTATATTTTGCGATCATCACACATACCTTCACTCTGATTACTCCATCTGGATTTTGTTCTTGGCCTGAATGACAGTAAAATGTAGATCAGATCATACAATCACAGGATTTCAATGCATTTACATAAATCTTAAATTGATTAGGATTTTATGAACAAATTTGTTATTTCATTTTAAGTCCATTTACATAAATTGCGTTGTGATTGTTATAATACATAAAAACGTAAATAAATAAAAAAACTGTGCAAACAATTTTCTAATTCTGAACAACAACTTAATTATTTGGATTCAGACACCTTGATTCTAAGAGACACTTTAAAAAGCAGGTTGTTTGTGTTAAGAAAAATGCTTTATTAATACTACATATAGTACTGTATATACAATATTAAATATATGAAAAATGAATGGCTCAACGTACTTACATCTCTTTTCCTTTCATAAAGTAGAAAATTAAACCAGAGATTCCAGCGAGACCTAATAAAACTCCAATCACAATCCCAGCTATAGCTCCTGCAGACAGAGAATCTCCATTTCCACCTGCTACCCCTATTTCTATAAAAAAATAAAAACAAAGAAACCAGCAGTTAAAAGGTCATAGTTACAGCTATGACAAAGGACAGGCTTGAGATTTTGTAGATTTTAACAGCCGTGGCCAAAACCTTTGAGAATGACACAAATATTCATTTTAATCCGAAGTGCTTAATTGGTGATTTAAATGAACTTCTTCGTAAGTTTTGGGCTTCATGAGAGCCAGTTTCATCATGGTACTTGATGGGTTTTGCAAATGCATTTGACAATACTGTTCTTGCAAGAACTATTTCAGGTAGGCTGAACTCCCTGTTTTAAAATAACAACTGACTGTTGTTGTTCTTGTTGTTGTTACATAATTACCTAATTCCATATGTGTTATTTCATAGTTTTGAAATCCCCAGTATTGTTATAATATGTAGAAAATAAATCACTAAACAAAAACGAACAAAGAAATTTGCAAGTGATCTAAAACTTTTGAGCGGTTGATGTCATATGTATACATACAGTAAGTGTCAAAAGGCTTTAACTGAAAATTACATTCAGTTGTTGCAAAGAGTCAATATTAAGAGTGTTGACCCTTCTTTTTGAAGACCTGTACAATTCACAATGGCTTGCGGTCAGTCAACTTCTGTGCCACATCCTGACTGATGGCAGCCCATTCTTGCATAAGCCATGCTTTTAGTTGGTCAGAATTTGTGGGTTTTTGTTTGTTAACCTGCCTCTTGAGGATTGACCACAAGTTGTTAAAGGTCTGGGGAGTTTCCTGGCCATACTGTAGAACCAAAATTTCAATGTTTTGTTCGTTGAACCACTTAGTTATCACTTTTGTCTCATGGCAAGGTGCTCAATCATGCTGGAAAAGGCATTGTTCATCACTAAACTGTTCTTGGATGGTTGGGAGAACTTACTCTCAGAGTATGTTTTTGTACCATTCCTTATTTATGGCAGTGTTCTAAGGCAAAATTGTGAGAGAGCCAATTCCCCTGATTGAGAAGCAACCCCACACATGAATGGTCTCAGGACATTTTACAGTTTGCTTTTTTTCCAGATGCCCCAAACAATCAGAAAGGGGATTTGTCTGAGAAAATGACATTAGCCCGGTCCTCACCAGTCCAATCCCTGTACCTTTTGCGGAATATCAGTCTGTCCCTGATGTTTTTCCTGGAAAGAAGTGGCTTATTCGCTGCCCTTCTTGACACCAAGCTATCCTCAAAAGTCTCCGCCTCACTGTGCATGCAGATGCCCTCACATCTGCCTGCTGCCATTCCTGAGCAAGCTCTGCACTGGTGGTGCCCCAGGTGAATCAAATTTAGGAGACGGTCCTGGCACTTGCTGAACTTTCTTGAGCACCCTGAAGTCTTCTTCACAGCAATTGAACGTCTCTCCTTCAATTTCTTAAAGATCTGACAAAATGGTTGATTTAGATGCTATCTTAGTAGCGGCAATATTCTTGCATGTGAATCCCTTTTCGCAATAATGACTGCACGTGTTTCCTTGCAGGTAACCATGATTAACATCGGAAGAATTATTTTTTATTTATTATTACACCTACAAAAACAACTTTGCTAAATACAGGAGCAAGAATATTAACAGATTAGGAACGGACATCATACTGGACCAGTTTTAAATCAGTCTACTGCAGTGAAATATTCAGTGTTTTCTAAGCCTTTTAATGTTACAGCAGCTTCATACGTCTCTGAATGTCTGACTTTGTTCCAGTTCATGTCTTAAGATAATTTAGTGCTAGCCTTCTCCACATTCCATCTATGAAACTAAAGGTGTCCTGAAGCAATGTTGTTTTAATGCATCAAATAGCTGTAATACATTACCATTAAATACTTATCAAGCGCCATGTATCAATCATTACAATAAGTACAGGTCTTTTTATGATTTATGAACAGTTGAAAACTGTTTGATTATTTAAATGCTATGGAATACAACATTTGTACTCCTTGTGCATAAACCATATAAAAATCTGTCTGTTAATTCCAAATTAATGAAGATGTCTGTGTGCTACTGTCCTTTCTTGTGGTTGTCTAAAGCTTTCTAACAGCACTGTATAATATTTGCTTGCCCTAACTTGGCTTTTTTTTTTGCACATAAATTCAATAACTACATTCTAACCCACCTAGTACAGTGATGCTGATGGGTTCAGATGTGGCGTATCTCAGGCTCTGTTTTTTATGGGCCATGAAGGTGCAGTTGCCACTATGACTGCTCTGAATGTTGCTCAGTCTGAGCTCTTGGCCCATTCTGAGCTCTTGGCCCATTCCAAGCTCTGTTCCATTCACAGCCCACTGAAACTCAGCAGCAGGACTGGAATCAGCTGAACAGGTCAATATGATATTTGACCCAGAGCTGTAGGAAGGTCCCACTGGAGCTGCTACAACTGTGACATTTTCTGGGCCATCTGCAGCAGAATAGTCCATATTTAGTCAGCGTCAGAGTCACCATGGTATATTATACATGTCTGTTTAATCAACTTTAAGGCTGTCTACAAGTCATATGATATGAGATAACTCATAGTAAATGGTGAGGCTCAGTAGAGGACTCTTTGCATTGCTGAAACTGTTGGATGCTTCACATTCGTATGGACTTGTGTCACCTCTGATCACACTGATGATGGTCAGTTTGTTGTTGCTGTTTGTTAGCTGAACTCGCTCACCTGCTGTTACCTCAGAGCTGCCATTCAGCCAAATAAAGGAAAGATACGAGCCGGACGCAGAACAGACAAGACTCACAGTGCCGTTGAACTCGACCAGTTCTGTGCTATTTGGTATTATGATAACATTTGAAGAAGGAACTGAATGTTCAAAAGAAAAAAGGGCTCAGATACAGATACTGTATGAGTTCTCTCAGATATGAGACCTTAACAATCTATGATCACAAAATAACTATAATCACTGTGCAATCAATATTAGCTCTCTATATTTAAAATAATCACACCGACACTCTTTTGTTCCCTTGTTTACAATAATAAAAGCTCCAAATCATTTGAAATACAACTGTACTAGTATTAATCCATTGTCACCTTTGAAAATAAGGAATATTCTGAAAACCAAGGAATTACCTACTGTAAGTGGCTCTAAGCTGTACAGTTTATGTAAACCAAAATATTTTACTATAAAACCAAATTTTAACAACAATGTGTATACCCCTGTTTTGAATATTTTTTATAAACAACAAAGTTTTTATAAACTCTTATCAACATTTAAATAAAGATGGTTCAAGATGTCATCCATCTCAGGCCAACTCTCAAAGTGCACTACATTGTAAGTGGTATTACTGTGAATTGTTTTACCATCCTATTTAGTGCACCACATGTCAATTCAGCATGCAGCCGCCCAGATCAGGTAGCTAGAGCTGCATTGTTTGGGAAACGTGAACCAACAGCCGAGTGTGATATTAGCTGTTTGTTTTTTAATTAGCTTGAAATTTTGTGTGTGCACCCTACTCCTTAAGCGAGCCCTACTATGCTCCGACAGACCAGTTATTTTAATATTTCATCTTGATGAATAATATTCCACAGCATTATGATGAAGTCTTAGGAGAAACCTTCTGTGTAGTATTAAAACAACCACTTGTATTGTACAGACAAGGACTGTAAAACATTGATCCCTTCCTGCAGTTTTATAAAAAAGACAATTTTGTTTACTCACCAAGCACGTGCAGTGAGGTCTCATTTGTGAAAAGCTTTCCAGAAGCAGTGTCTACAGACAGAGTGTATTGTCCAGTATCACTCTCAGTCAGGTTCCTGAGCTCCAGAGCTAAAGTGCTAGTGTTCAGATGAACTCTGTTAGTGTACTGTGGCTGTATTATAACACCACCAGGAGGTCCAGAAAGAATGATGACTGTGTTAAAGGTCCATCTGACATACAGATATGGGGGATCAGGAATACGGATTGGGGTAATCACCACATCCTCCCCAACTGCTTTATTTATTCTCTCAGGTAATATCAGCTCTTGACCAAAACATACTCCTGTGTGAAGAAATAAATATACAAAGTACAAAACTCTCTGTTATAAGAAGATATGCACACATACAACGACAACAGAGAGGGAGGAGGGGAAAAAATCTCAATTCCAGAGAAACAGAAAGTTTCAGATTAAGACCCTCTGAGGTCGTAGGTAGAGAGACTTTGAGCATTCTACTGCTTTTTTGTTCATTTTTTGTTAAATTTTTATTCTGAAGAGAGGCATGCTAAATTTACTCACTCTATTCTTTTTCATAAATATACGAGTGGACATCACAAGAGTTAACATTTGTGGATTTAAAAAGTGAAGGACAAATAATTAAGTGAAGTATGTTCAAAAGTTAGTACTTCCTCTTTTAATAACGTGTTATTTTATGTAAAAATATTTTAAAAATCTGATTTTAGCAGGTCTCAGTATTCGGCAAATACAACCTCAGACAAACAACAACATAGAACCTTTCACTGTGCCATTATTTATTTAACAAAAAATGGAGCTTCTTGCTTTCACAGGATTTAATAGAGTCAGTTGCAGCAAGGTGCTTGATTAATTGATCAGCCAGTGTGCAGACCTCTATAAAAGCAGAAGTTTGGCAGTTTTCTGGTCTGGATATGGAAGCATATATATCCAGACCAGAAAACTGCCAAACTTCTGCTTTGATTGATTGATTGATTGATTGATTGATTGATAGATAGATAGATAGATAGATGGATAGCCCCGGCCATTCCCTGTTCCAATCTACTGCGTTTTCTGCATCACTGTGTCTTTCCTGTAGAAATAGAACATCAATACATTTTACTTTTACTAGCTCACACACCATTGCCCTCTTTTTTGCCTCTGTGGCCTGTTTAGATTTAAAGAGGCGAAAGAGTATTCATTGGGAGAGAGAAGAGGTGCAATGTGATGACGCTTAGGAAGAAGAGGTAATGAATTACATTTGTCTTGATATTTATTTCTTTATACAGCAGTGCTCTCCTTTTAACTTTTACATTTCCTCAGTCTGAATACTTCTTGTGACCGAGTTTGCAGTGCTCTTTTTTGTTCATATGTGATTTGGTGGATTTGCAAAAAAAACTTTATCAGGAAAGAAGATATGCACATTAGAAACTGGTGAATTTGTTTAGCTGTATAAACAGTTTTTCCTTGTGAGGTGAACTTTTTTTCTTTTGTTAGATTGTGGTCACACTTATCTTCCCAACTACTGTTGTCACACTCAAATTGCTTCTACTGATTCTTTTTTTTCCAAGGTATTTTTTCTTAATCTGCATTTTACTATTGGTGTGTTTTTGTTTTTCTTTTGGGTAAGGTCTGCTTTCTCTCTTTTTTTTTTTTTTTTTTACAGTTTGTTCTCTTGTGTCTGCCCCGTTAACACTGCACTGCCCCCCGCCTCACTCAGCTCGATGTCAGCAGAACTAACTGCACCATCGCTACAGTCAGTGTCTGCAGGTTCCCGCACCGAGTTGGTCGGGCTAGCACTTTCAGTGCTCTCGGGTGTGTTAGACACGTCTTTGTCTTCAGTAACCGTTTCCACAGTACTGATTATTTTGTGATTTGTTTCTAGTCTGTTTCTCTTACTGTAAATCCTTTTGGAGACTTTTTTGGATCTCTGTACTGGGCTCATTGCTCTCAGCACTGGTTCTGTCCTGTCCACTGACACCTTGGCCTGGATCAGGCTCACACCGAGCTGCTTTCTCAGGGCTTGCTCTGATCACATGCTCTTCTTGTCCACAGCCGAAGCACCTCATGGTGTCAGACGCAGCATACAGGATGTAGTCAAAGTCATCCACTCACAAGAAATTTCAGGTTGATCTTGTTGGTTATTGGGTATCATGTAAACCTGTCGCCTATGAGATACATGTTTAAGGAGTGGGGACTACTTTTTTTTAATTCACAATATTTTGACATTATTTACAATACAAACAATCCTTTTTTTTTTTAATTGGGGAAACTACTTTCCCATATTTATTAGTTACGAGTTTTAGGAACTCGTCACTAATAAACGGGGCACGTTAGCCACCGCGTCCACTTTCTCCAACTCGTCTATAAAGATCACAACAGCGCTGTTCATCCTAGCGGCGGATTTAATGCTGGTGTGTCGCCTAACTTCTCCCCACTAAAGCGACTTCTTCCACTGAACACCGTGAAGTCTGGAGCCATCTCACCACACACACACCGAACGGCACAAGCGCCGGCCGGGTAAAACGCGCTTCCTACAGCCCCTACACACACACACACACACACACACACACACAGTGAAACAACTCCTCTCTACACACAGAAAAAATATGTACAACAACATTAGCGATTAAAGAAGAAAGAAAGATACTATACTCACTCTCTCTCTCTCTCACACACACACACACACACACACACACTGCCGCTCAGCACGTCCACTCACTCCCAGCACCACTCAGAGAGAGAGAGAGAGATTCACCTGTACATGTCAGTAGATACAGAGTGCAGCACACAGTGTGTAAATCCATCAGGAGAGATCCAGAGCTCCAGCACTGCTTCTTAATAACGTCTCTACAGAGAGATCTGTGCTGATTAATCACCCGATGTGAACCGAATAGTGTTGATTAGTTATAACACAACAGAAAGAGTAGTTGAAGCACAACAGCCTTCAGGGAGACAAAACCCTGTCAGATTCAGCTTCTTTTTTTCTTTTTTACTTTATAGTCATGTGACCCGTCAGTGTGTAATAAGTTTTAACCTCCTCATATAGATCATACAATGTCTTTCAGGACAACTCAGGAGGCCTCTTACATTTGATTCTCGTAATCGGTTTTTATTGTGCTTTTGTTGTTTTTGTCATAAAAACAAAGTACATTTATTTTACTTTTCACCTTTCTTGAATACTTTTGCACTCAACTGCGCTACAGTCACTGATCAGACAGTGCTCTCTACTGGTCAAAGCCAGTATTACACATACACAATATCATGTTATTAGTCTAATAAAGTAAGCACAAGATTCAGTGTAAGCAAAAAGTAAAAAAGCAATGGTGAAAAGAAGCATAAAATAGAAGACATAAATTGTATTGTTTTCCTTTTGTGGGATATGGACAACACTCCACACTGAAAATGAAAAGATTTACAGTAAAAGTAAAGATTTTGCTTCATTTGATCTCAAGATTTTTTGTGTAATATTTTGTTTTGTCTTGTCAAATAGGGGAAGCATGTCCATTGGGTTGAGGTAGTACTTTTTCCATCATTCACAATCCCCAGTAGAGAGTTTACTCCACCCTGTGTACATCCTTAACTTGCCCAAGCTGTTTCTTGTGCAACTACTTTTTCTGCTGTACATCGGCTCTCCTCTTCCTTACAACTCAAATAGTACAAACCACTTCGGGCAGGAGTTTTAAAAGACATTTAAAATTCATCATCCACACAAGAAATTAATTTTTATTATTATTATTAATAACAATAATAAGGCACTTGATGTTTAAGCCACTTACTGTTTTTTCTTTTGTGATCTGTTTGTTACAAGTGAGGCAGTAACAAATTATATACAGCAATTAACCTTCAGCTGTAGTTGAGCAGGTGAAGGTTAAGAACATTACAAACCTGACCATGTCATGTTTTCCCAGAAATATCAAAGACAAAATGCCGAATGAAAGCAATACTTCAAATGTGCAAAGTTGTGTTGTGTAAGTGTGCTTTTTTTATTACAGAATCTAGATAGAAGTGTGGCTACTACATAAGATGTTCTGTTCACAGAAAATATATGTCGAATTGACTGAAACTTCTACTCTCCTTCATTTATTTTATTTTTACATAAAAGTTAACAAACTTCATGACATAGAACTAAGACAGTTTCAGGAACCTGATTTAGTAAACTGGTTTCTTGTTGCTTCAAATAGACAGTAAATGGGATTTGAGTCATCTAAAGTAGGAAATTGTAATATAGAGTAATAGTTTCTTCATGTGGTTATAGTGTTGAAAACAATGAATGAGTACGTGAGAAGAAAAAAGTGTTGATGGGCAATGCAATATACAGTCCCAAACCATGGACTCAAACATGCTCCTAAAATTGTATGAACAATCATTCAACTAAGTAGTTAGTTTCATACCACATGTCAAATTTAACCAGAGCTAATGGTTATCACATTGTGTTTCATTTAACAACGTTTTCTTGTATGCATGTTTCACACACATATTTAACTGTAATGAATTAGCTGTTAGAGAAGTTTCATACTTGAAATGAGACTTGCATCATCACTGCAACATTTCCTTGTGCAAAATGACATGGAGAAAGACTGTCTGTGGACAAAGTCTTGCTGAAACTCTATCCTTCAACATACTGTAGAGACTTATAGTGCTATATTGCAATCAACACATTGAAGGCTTTTTTTCTGTGAATGTAATATTTTTACTTATTATTTTATTATTGCTGATTACATTTTTATTTGACAGATACAAATTTGATAGTTCTTTTAGATTAACTTAAAAATGTAAAAATGTGTGTTGTAAATTTATGTTGTTGCATGTATGTAGCACCCTGGTCCTGGAGGAACATTGTTTCGTTTCACTGTGCACTGTATATGGTTGGAATGACGATAAAAGCCTACTTGATTTGACTTGACTTGAAATGTTTAAATTGACGGTTATAAATCAGTAATCATTAAACAGGAACATGACTGAACTTCTTTTCCAATCATTCTATAGATTGTATATAGTGAAAATATACTGTAAATGATTGGCCTGGTGACATTTAGAAGCTTTTAGACAATTGATCTGTTGAGCATCATCGGTTATTTAATTAGTTCTCAGTGTTGAGTATTTGCTTAATACAACTTGACATGATCTAAATAAGGACTTACTGTATATAAGGGTTGCCAAGTAAGCAGTACCCATGTTGATATTTTAAGCATCTTCTTTCACTAATTAAAAAAAAGGTACTACTAGTAGTAGGAGCATTATTGTGAGGGTCAAAAAACATTAAAAGACATTTCCACATTTACTTGTAAAGTAATGTCTACATTTGCTGATATTGTTGTTGGTGTTCTTGCATGCAAGCAATACACACAAAATCCTCAGGGTTGAGAAATGAGCATAGCTCCTGGAAAGGTTGTCACCGTTGCTGTCTTGTGCATCATGCCCCCTCTGTGCTGGAAGGAGAAAAAAATGGTCCAGTAGTGATAGGTGTGGGTGATGCAAGGGTTGGTACGTTTCACCCTCAACATCCACTGCAGAGGGGGCATGATCTGTGACCAAGGAGAAGTGCCATCCTGTTAGATAGTACCTGAGCTCATCAACTTGATGGTGAGGGCTTCCTGCTGGTATGAGTTTCTTACTCACTTACAGGACCGGATGTTCTTCCCAGTCGAATTCCTGTGAAAGTACAGCCCCACATCCAATCTCAGAGGCATCTGAATGCAAAATGAATTGCCAAGCGAAATCAGGTTTGGGGAAGATGGAGGAGCTGGTGAGGTACTTTTTAATAGAATGAGCGCTCAGTCTCTGCCAACCACTTTTGAGTCAAGTCTAAGAATGCATACTGTTCTTTTGTTGTGCATTGGGGTATACAGTATATGCATTGCCGCTACCTTTTTTTCCACGGTTTGAGTAGACGCAAGCCAATTCGGTACCCTACTGTAGGTACTGCGCTTTCTTCATGAAGAAGTGCCATTTTTTGGGTTCACTGTTAGCCCAGTTTTCCAGAGCTCATTGAGGATGTATCCAAGGTCCAAGATTATCTTTCCAGCTCCACAAGTAAATGATGTACACACGTGGACAAAATTGTTGGTACCCTTCGGTCAATGAAAGAAAACTCACAATGGTCACAGAAATAACTTTAATCTGACAAAAGTAATAATAAATAAGAATTCTATGAATGTTAACCAATGAAAGTCAGACATTGCTTTTCAACCATGTTTCAACGGAATTATAAAAATTTTAAAAAATTCACTCATGGAACAGGCCTGGACAAAAATTATGCTACCCCTAACTTAATAGTTTGTTGCATAACCTTTTGAGGCAATCACTGCAATCAAACAATTCCTGTAACTGTCAATGAGACTTCTGCACCTCTCTGCAGGTATTTTGGCCCACTCCTCATGAGCAAGCTGCTCCAGGTGTTTCCGGTTTGAAGGGTGCCTTTTCCAGACGGCATGTTTCAATTCCTTCCAAAGATGCTCAATAGGATTGAGGTCAGGGCTCATAGAAGGCCACTTTAGAATAGTCCAATGTTTTCCTCTTAGCCATTCTTGGGTGTTTTTAGCTGTGTGTTTTGGGTCATTGTCCTGTTGCAAGACCCATGACCTGCGACTGAGACCCAACTTTCTGACACTGGCCAGCACATTTCTCTCTAGAATCCCTTGATAGTCTTGAGATTTCATTGTACCCTACACAGATTCAAGACACCCTGTGCCAGATGCAGCAAAGCAGCCCCAGAACATAACAGAGCCTCCTCCATGTTTCACAGTAGGGACAGTGTTCTTTTCTTGATATGCTTCATTTTTTTCCGTCTGTGAACATAGAGCTGATGTGCCTTGGCAAAAAGTTCCATTTTTGTCTCATCTGTCCATAGGACAGCTTTGTGGCTTGTCAACATGTAGTTTGCCATATTCCAGTCTGGCTTTTTTATGATCTGTTTTCAACAATGGTGTCCTCCTTGGTCGTCTCCCATGTAGTCCACTTTGGCTCAAACAACGACGGATGGTGCGATCTGACACTGATGTTCCTTGAGCATGAAGTTCACCTTGGATCTATTTAGAAGTCTTTCTGGGTTCTTTTGTTACCATTCGGATTTTCCGTCTCTTTGATTTGTCATCAATTTTCCTCCTGCGGCCACATCCAGGGAGGTTGGCTACAGTCCCATAGATCTTAAATTTCTGAATAATATGTGCAACTGTAGTCACAGGAACATCTAGCTGCTTGGAAATGGTCTTATAGCCTTTACCTTTAACATGCTTGTCTATAATTTTCTTTTGAATCTCCTGAGACAACTCTTTCCTTCGCTTCCTCTGGTCCATGTTGAGTGTGGTACATACCATGTCACCAAACAACACAGTGACTACCTGGAGCCCTATATAGGCCCACTGACTGATTACAAGATTGTAGACACCTGTGATGCTAATTAGTGGACACACCTTGAATTAACATGTCCCTTTGGTCACATTATTTTCAGTATTTTCTAGGGGTACCATCATTTTTGTCCAGGCCTGTTCCATGAGTTTATTTTTTTTTAATAATTCTGTTGAAGCATGGTTGAAAAGCAATCATTCATTGGTTAACATTCATAGAATTTTTTTTAATTATTACATTTGTCAGATTAAAGTTATTTATGTGACCATTGTGAGTTTTTCTTTCATTGACCGAAGGGTACCAGATAAGCGGCACGTGTCCAGATAAGCGGCACCATAGGGTCAATGTCGCCTGAGCACAAGGTTCAGTCATTGGAATGTGGCTGGGGATCCGTGTAACCCGAAGAGGAGTACCCTGTACTGCCAGTGGCTGCATTCAGTGCTAAAAGCAATATTTTCTTTGTTTCTGGTGTGAGTGCCACTTGCCAGTAGCTCTTACTGAGTAGCTCAGTAGCCAGTAAGTCTAGTGTGGAGACAAAACAGACTTTGTCCAGGCATTCAGTGAAGTCATGCACTCAAGGCAATGGGTATGCCTCGAACTTGGATACATGGTTCAGTTCATTACAAAGCCAGAGAGAACCGTTAGGTTTGGTTAAAAGGACAACTGGGCTAAACCAGGGGATGGTTGACTCCTTGATAATGCCGTTTTGTATCATTTTATCCACATCAGGCCTTCGGGACACTGTAGGGATGCTGGTGAACAATCATGCCTGGGAGAGTTTGGATATAATGTAGGACCAGGGATGTGAGTCCCAGTTCTGTGGAGAACATGTCTTGGGTTTGGAGTTTGTTCAGCTCTTGATTTTCTTCTGGGAACAAATCCTTTCCACGCTGCACCAGCTCGAATCCCTGTGTTTCAGAACGAATGTGGCAAGAGCTGAGACACGTAGTAACGATTCAATTAATCTTTTAATAAATTAAATGTGTTATCATTTCAATGTTTTTTTTTACCTGCCCACCTGTTGCAGTCGGTAGTTCACTGGCCCCATACACTCTGTGATGGTGAAGGACCCTTGCCACCGGGCCAGGAACTTACAATTAGCGTTTGACACCAGGAGAAAATGTATATAAAAACTCAAATGCACTTCTGTTCATTCTTTTATGAAATAACTATGATTCTAATAAAATTCTGAAATATAGTATGAAATGCAACTTCCACCAACTGCGCTGCGAAAAACTCTGTCGTCAAGATAGCAGTGTTGGGAAAAGGGACAGATTTTGTCAAGTGAATTGGTTTGCTTTATATCGAATATCTGTGCCAAAGGCGTACAAGACTCACGTTGTCCCCGACTTATGAACAAATTTGACTTACGAACGTGCTCCTGGAACGGACTTCGTTCTTAAGTAGTTCATAATGTTTTTACGATTGTCCTATTCTTTTAGATGATCACTAACATACAATATAGTGGAAATAAATCTTCTAGAGCTTTAAATGCTATGAACAGGAATTTGTAGTCAGCGCAGAATTTTAAGACAGCCAGTGTGGCTAAAGCCAGGGAAATGTGCTCTGGCTTTCTTCTACTGGTTCTGTGCTGTGTTCTGAAAATCGATTTGAGAGAGATAGAAACATGTACATGTCAGTAGAAACAGGGTGTAGCACACAGTGTATAAATCCATCAGGAGAGATCCAATGCTTCTTAACAAGATTCAAGATTCAAGATTCAAACAAGCGTCTCTACAGAGAGATCTGTGCTGATTAAATCACCCGAATAGTGTTTAGTTATAACTCAAATGCCAGGAGAAGTAAGCAGATACAGCAAGAGAAATCTGGTGAACGGATGGGTGAGAAAACTATTACATTCAGGTAATAAGCCTTATTATCCTCATAGATGTCATACTGTACAATGTCTCTCACGTCAGATCAGGAAATTTCTTAAGTTTGGGACTGTAAAAAAATATTATTAACATTAACATCTAGGAATTTCCTTTTTTTGGATGTGTTCTGTTGTCATTTTTGTCATAAAAACTAAACTCCTTTTTATTTTTTATTTTTTTTAATTCAGAGACATGTGTAAATCCTTCTGCACTAAACTGCGTGCGGTACAGTCAGTGTTGTGGTGTACAGCGGTGTTGTGCCTGTCTGGTCAAATACTGATGTACACAGGTACAACATGTTACTAGTCTAATATTCTAAAGATAGAATTCAGTGTCAGCAACAAGCAAAAAAGCATCAGGGGAAATTACATACAATGTTATTCCTTTCCTTTTCATTTATGGCATACAAACAACATGCTACTCCGATGTACAAAAACACTTAATGGTTGCTCTGTTTGATGAAAGACAAATCATAATTATACTTTACATACTTTTTAACAATTTTTATGCTCCAAAAATAAGAGAAATTTTCTGCTAAACAGGAAATTTTCATAATCCTTAGTAGATTCCGATCCCTCTGTTCAATCCCCCTTTTGACCAAATTGGTGCAAATAAGATATCAAAAAGGGAAGCTGTTTCAACAACGTAAAACAGCTCCTTTGGGTAGATTTCTTGCAGATAGATTAGATCATACGGTACTTCTTTCTCTTTTCTCATGCTTTAATTAAATTATACTTTCTTGCTTTAGTGTTTCCAATTTCTTCCCGACCTTTTCTTTATTTCTTTTTTTACACTTATCTCAGTCAAACCACATGTCAAAGGATCACCCCTCTACAAACATGCGACAAGATACTGAGTCATGGAAAGCCTTAAATAACCTGCCTGGCAGGTGCAGCCATTTCAACCTAATCACCCTGTGGGGTTCTGGGAAGTTCTTTCGTTGAGAGTTTTCTTTCGGCTACTCTCACTATGCGCCTTTGTTGCCCTCTGCTGGCTGGCGGCGATATAGCGCCTCCTCTCAGGCACTAACAGTTCTCACTGTACAGTAAACAGATGCACTGACTTTATGTTACATAATAAATAATAAGTTTTCTTTGTCAAAGGTACTTGTGCAACTATTCTACCACAGTTAGAACAGTTTAATGTGCATTTTAAATGAATAATGCTGTGGTTATCACTATGAGCTAGGGTTGTTCATCAGAAGGTTTTACACTTGGCATACTCTGGTTACTGTTTGCACTTTCAGAAAGAAGAAAGCGGATGTCCACAACCATTAAGTGCAAGATGTATGTACAGTAGTGTACAGACTCTAACTCCAATTTTCACCTACTGTCCAATGAAAGACATCGTCAAAATCCAAACGATGGAAGGCGAAGGCGCCATGTTGTCCATGTATGTATGCGTTTATTAGGCACAGCATAATGATCACACCTTATTAATATGTGGTTGATTAATTTTCTAGTACAGACAACTTAATTCTGTCATTCTCATTTATTAGGATCCTGCTCCCACACCATAATACTGTACAGTAAGTTATAGGCTATACTATTTGAGTTATAGTTTATACTATAAGTCATATTAATGGATATTGCTCATGATCTGTCATATAAGACAAAAGAGCCATTTAGGTATTTTTGTTCAATAGCACAATCCACAGTACAGAATAGAACATGCAAAAGAGGTATATCTTTACATTTCATGTTTTTTTTTTAATTGCCTTTCTGTCTGTCCAGACAGATTTGTCACAGCATCACGTAAAATGAGACATAATTTTATGAAACTTTGCTAGTAGTTAGATATTTGCCTGAAGTAAAACCTGCTCCGTAAGTGAAATCAAAATGTTGAGTAGAAGTGATGTTATGAGCAGTCATGTGCCAGATTACACACAGCATATAGCGCTTTTTCCCTCGATGTGGTTGTGCAAGGTATACAGTATGTCACTCAACAGAGCCAATCAACGCGTTAGTTTACCATGTATAGAGTGTCAAGGCACCACAATCCTAACCAAACATAAACAAAAGTCTGACACAGCATGGCTTACTCTAAAAAAAAAAAAGGCAAGTAGACTATTAAAACTGAACCTGCAAAGATGGACAGATCAATCTACGTTTATTCTTCCTGCAGAAAGCTTAAAACCATAAATGAAATCACAATTTTGAATAGAGGTAAAGTTATGAGCAGGTACTGTATAAACCACAACACAGTGTACTGCGCATACATCAAACTGTGGGCGCATCTTAAATTAATTTAATGACAGTTTGGCAATACAGTGAAACCTTGGATTGTGAGCATAATTTATTCCACAAGAGTGCTCGTAATATTAAAACACTTGTAAATCAAAGCAAATTTCATTATAAAAAATAATGAAAACTCAGATTATTCATTCCACAACCTTAAAAAATAAATATATAAAAATAATTAATACATAATATAAAGTAAAAATATAACAAATGAACCTGCACTTTACCTTTAAAAAAGTAAAAACAAATCCCGGCAGATAAGTGTTTCCGTTAGTTTTTGTGCTCTGTGTATGTGTGTATGCGCGCATGCGCTGTGAGTGTGTGTGTGTTTGTGTATGTACACGCTGTATATGTGTGTGTATGCAGAGGTGGATAGTAATTAATTACATTTACTGTAACTGAGATGTTTTTTTGTGTACTTCAAATTTTCAAAGTCATGTTTAAAATCTGTAGTTTTACTTTTACTTAAGTATGTTTTGTTTGAAGTATTGTACTTCGCTACATTTGAAATCATATTCACTACTATGTAAAAAATAAATGAATGGAAATGAAAAATAATAAAAAATAATGCAGGGGAGAACAAACGCTAAAAAGCACAAGAACGATGGAGATGGACAAAACAGATGCCAGAGATGCAGACCCAGCTGAAAGCAAAATGGCATCAAATTCTTATGAAGCGAACCCCCTACACTACTATGTTGTATACCACATTATGTATGTACTGTATGTTGCCCTTTTAAAAGTTGCCGCCCCTCCCCCAGTGTTTGCGCTGCGGAGAAGGAGAGGTGTGCTGCTCACCCCCGAAACACTCTATTCTTTTACCCTTTTCTTTACTTTTACTTAATGTTTTGTATTATAATTTTGTGACGCTGAAAGAGGCCGATAAATGTTTTGTGCTGAACGTTATTCTCGGCTCTGAGCTCTTTTTTCCCCTCGGCTATCCGACGCAAAGCGTCACACCATATTTAAGCGACCACTTTGATTTCAAGCACAAGAAAGGCAACAGCTTTATTATGCAAAGGTGTTCCTTAAATTAAAAACAACTAGTTTGAGATTTATTTCCGCTTGTCTTTTTTGAACTACACTAGAATCCCTCAACCCACCCTCTTATTAAAAAATGTAACTCAGTAACTTTTACTCTGAGTAAATTTTTAGTGAGCTTCTTTTTACTTTTACTTGAGTATATTTTTATAATGGTAACTTTACCTTTACTTCAGTAAAATTGCGCTGAAGTAACAGTACTTTTACTTCAGTACAAAAGTTTATTACTCTTTCCACCTCTGTGTGCATGTGTGTGAAGCTAAAGTAAGAGGAGAGGAGCTATGCGACCCTCACCTCTCCCTCCTCTCGTCTTACACAGTAACCCTTCCTCCTCTATTATTTGTGAGGAGGGAGTGAGGAGTCATTCCTACTTTGTGGAATGACTTTCTCACACACAATAATGGAAACACTGCCTCATCAGCAAAAGTAACTAGAAACATCTCTGACACCCAAGCCTGTGCACACTAACGGAATCAATTCAATTCAATTTTATTCGTATAGCGCTTTTAACAATTGACATTGTCAAAAAGCAGCTTTACACAATCAAAATAATTATTGAAGTTTGTATGAAATGTGAATGTGTATGAATCAGAATGAAAAGACTTTGAGCAAGCCAAGGGTGACTGCGACAGTGGCAAGGAAAAACTCCCTGAAGAAACCTTGTACAACCAGACCCAAAAGGGAACCCATCCTCATTTGGGTGAAAACAGATAGCAGGGATTGATCTGCAGTCATACTGTGTGAGACTGGAAGAGGAGATGAGAGAGCAGAAGAGAAGGAGAAATAACAGTTAGGTATGGTAACTATTACACACTGTATACAGTGAATGTATATTTAGTGCAGAGTGCAAGCAGGGACTCCAGCAGGACTGCATGACAGCATAACTAAAAGGGAGAGCCAGAAGGAAACACAGACATGAGGGCCCCATGACCAATCACTTCACCGTCAACAAACCTGAGTGATCAATGAGAGTGGGAAAAACAGAATCTAAACATAACAGTTCAACATAGAGTATTATGTCCATGAGTCCCCCAGATCTGCTCCTTTACCTAAGGCAATTCTATTTACGAAAATGCTTGACTAAATAAATACAGTAGGTTTTTAGCCTAGACTTAAACACTGAGACTGTGTCTGAGTCCCGAACATTAACTGTAAGACTATTCCATAACTTTAGGGCTTTGTAAGAAAAAGCTTTTGCTGTAGTTTTCATAATACGAGGTACCGACAAGCAGCCTGCATCCTTTGATCGAAGTATCCGTGCCAGATCGTAAAACACTAGCAGTTCACTCAGATATTGCGGGTGAAGACCATTTAATGCTTCATACGTCAATAGTAGTTTTTTTAATTTGATGCAATCACTGCTGTAAAGTAAAAATTCAACAAATTAACCTGCACTTTACCTTTGAAAAGAATCGTGACAGAGCCTTGTTTCCATTAGATTGTGTGTGTGTGTGCGCGCGTGTGTGTTATACACGCGTGCACAGATGTTGATCAGTGAGAGACGCGCACCAATACGGCACCGGTACCTATAGAACTGGTATGTACCGGACCGAAACAAAACGCGAATTTCGGTGCCTCATTTCGATGCCACTTAAATGCCTGAACTGTCGATTAATATATTTGTTCTCTGGGGCTATGATGACACAGTTGTAATAAGCATTAGATTCATCAACACACATGATCGCTAGTGAAATTTAAATCAGAAATGATTGGAAAAATAAATTATTTCTGTAATTAGAAAAATCTTGAGGACTTCGGAAAGATTTGATAATACAAATCCAAAACATTGTTGCAGTAATGTTACTGTACATTTTATTTTTGTAGATTAAATGTTTATTAGATTAGATTTAAAACATTTTAAAGCACAAATTTGTACCACGTATTATTAAAACTACAGCAGGGGGCAGATCTTTTTCTTACAAAGCCCCAAAGTTATGGAATAGTCTTCCTATTAATGTTCGGGACTCAGACACAGTCTCAGTGTTTAAGTCTAGGCTAAAAACCTATTTATTTAGCCAAGCATTTTTGTAAATAGATTAACCTTAGGTAAAGGAGCAGATCTGGGGGACTCATGGACGTAGAGTATTCTGGTGAACTAGTATGTTTAGATGCTGTCCTCCCCATTCTCATTGATCACTCAGGTTTGTTGACGGTGAGGTGATTGGTTGCTTTACATCTCAGGGAGCCCTCATGTCTGTGTTTCCTTCTGGCTCTCCCTTTTAGTTATGCTGTTATAGTTAGTCCTGCCGGAGTCCCTGCTTGCACTTTGCACTAATATACATTCACCTTATACATGTTGACTGTGACCATACCTAACTGCCATCTCTCCTTATTTTCTGTTCTCTCCTCTTCTGCTCTCTCCTCTCTCCCTCTCTCCTTTCCCTCTCTCTGTCTCTCTGTCGAGCTATACATGTTGCTCCTAAGTTGCCAGTGATCCAGACCCCTCTGCCCTCTGGACCCGTCTAACCCGTCCTGGAGTCCTAGTTCTGGTTGGAGATCTCGTCGCATGGATGCCCCGTGTGGTCTGCCTGGATTCGTATGGTGGCTGGGGATGGTTTCCATTAAGACTGTCCTATCATCGATTGATGCTCTGGGGACCTGTGACTTCAGTTGTTCGATAGCTCAGGACTGGAATCTCCTACAGTCTACCTGAGCCTTCAGGAACAAACTGGACTCCTTTTAATTTTAATTTTAACACATCTCCTGTTACACTGAACTTCCAGTACACATTATTATGCTGATTAATCCCTGCTATCCGTTATCACCCAGATGAGGATGGGTTCCCTGTTGAGTCTGGTTCCTCTCAAGGTTTCTTCCTATTTACTCCTATCTCAGGGAGTTTTTCCTTGCCACCGTCGCCCTCGGCTTGCTCATCAGGGACAATCTTATCATTTTGATTCATACACATTGCATACAAACTTACTTCTTTTATTGTGTAAAGCTGCTTTGCGACAATGTCAGGTGTTAAAAGCGCTATATAAATAAAATTGACTTGACTTGACTTGAAATCATCAGGAAATGAAACAATCCGAGACGCGTGTGTACGCATCTTGCGTTAAACTTGCTCTGACGTCAGCAGGTGAGCTACTACTATCTTTACTTGCTAAATTAACTTTCGTTAAAATGTCTAAAACTAAACGGTCGAAAGTGTGGCTATATTTCACAAGAAAGGATTCCGACCCCGCGACGTGCAGTAAATGTTTTACAGCAGTTGCGTGTAAAGGGGGAAACACGTCAAATCTAATGAAACATTTGAGGGCACACAGAATAAAGTTAAAAGCAGAGGGATGCGCCATGTTTGACAGCTTACAGACAACAGCTGGCACTATTGGGGTGGATGACTCCAACCCCAGTCATACCAAAAAGGATTATAATGACGTCAGCAGCCTTTCCGCAGGTTAGTAGTAGGCTAATGTAATGTTAACTGCAAAATGCAAATCTTGCATTCATGCTAACAAATGGTCAAACGATTTGTAAAATACTAAAGCAACATGGATTCTGTTTATAATTATGGCTTACCAGCTAGTACTTAAACTTTTAATATATTGTTAAATTTTAAGCATTAATTTTTTTGTTCAATAAAAACGTATTCTTGAGCCATCATTTGGCGGCTTTTGCAAAGTATTGGTTCAGGCACCGTTTTGGCACCGGTACCGGTTTAAAAGTATCGATTTGGCACCGGTATCGAAAAAACCCAAACGATACTCAACCCTAACTAAGACAGAGTAGGGGAGACGATTACCCACAATCCCGCAGCGCGCGCGAGAGAAAAACCATTGGCTCAGTTGTGATCACGTGACGCTCAGCGTCAAAACAAAAAGCGCATGCGTGTTACATGATACTCGGTAAACCAAGACTTGCACGTTTTTCAAGTTAAAAGTGTGCAAAACCCTCGCAAACCGGGTTACTCACAATCCGAGGTTCCACTGCACTATAAGTGAAAACAAAATGTTGAGTAAAAGCGATTGTTAGGAACCTCCACTAGAGGTCACTGTTTATGTCTGTCTGTCTGGTGTAGTTCTTGTTGGTTGACTCAGTTTCCCAGAAGGCACCTCAGTCAGGTGATGAGTGCTCACCTGGACTGAGGTGCCTCATTAAAGTTTCTATAAATAGCAGTTTGTTCTGGGAAACTGGGTCGAGCATTGTTTGTCTGTAGGTTTGTTTGTTTGTTTTTGTAACTACCGTCATGTGGGCATCCCTTTTTGTTTGTTTAAGTTTATATTGTTTTACCTTTGTTTGTCTAGGGCTCTACTGTTTGTTCTCTTTATGTTCCTTGTGTTGCTGGATTCATGGAGCTATCCTGTTTCATGTTTAGTTAGACGGTGTCTCCTCCTGTGTAAGTACTGTTCTGTCCTCTGGTCTAATTCTTTGTCTGTTTAGTTTTGTGTAGCCACATGCGGGCCTAGCCGCTAGCAGGGTTAGCCGCTAGTAGGCCTTAATTGCTAGTAGGGTTAGCCCTTAGAAGGGTTAGCCTCCTGTAGGCTAGCCTCTAGGGGGATTGACTGCTAGTGGTTCTGGTCGCTAGTAGGTTAGCCGCTAGTTTGGAGTAGCCTCATGTGTGCTTTGCCTTTTGTGTTCAGTTCCCCACTCTTAGGTCAGTACTAACCCGGTTAGCCACTAACTCCAGTAGATACTAACCTGGTTAGGTCAGCATCCAGTGTCCCCAGCATTCCATGTAGCTACTAACCCAACTAACCACTAACCCAGCCTGTTCCATCTCTTGTCCTGTCTCTAGTCTCCTGTCTCTAGTCTCCTGTCTCTAGTCTCTGTGCTCCCAGTCCTGTCTCTCCAGTCTCCAGTCCTGTCTCTCCAGTCTCCAGTCCTGTCTAGCCCTGTCTCTCCCGTCTCCTGTCTCTCCAGTCTCTAGTTCCCCTATGTGTCTTAGTTAGCTTCAGCTCCATGTTTCCTCATCCCCAGTTCTCTGTCGGTTCCTTGTGTCAGCTCCTGGTTCCCTGTCAGTTCCTAGTTCCCATGTCAGCTCCTGGTTCCCATGTCAGTTCTTGTCCCTGTGTTAGCGCGCCGTCCCTGTGTTTTTCCTGAGCCCTAGTTTTAGTTTACGTTTGTTGTTTTGGTTCCTTTGTTTGGTTGTGTCTGTTTGAGTTCTGTTTAAATAAAGACTTTCTGTTTGCAAACCCCTCTGCCTTCATGCCTACCTCCATTCCCACGGCAACACCATCAGCCGGGTCTAGCCAGCACCACCAGGCTAGACCCATGACAGCGACGTTATGAACAGTTATGTGTCGGAATTATTAATCTACTTTAAAATAAGCTACTAATAAGCAACTTGCTCAATAAACCCCTGCTCCAATAGATATTAATTAGAAAACTGAATATTTTTACTGGAATTAGTTAATATTTTTAATACTGAAATAACAGTGCTGAAATGGCATAAGTGAATTTGAACACACTGGAGTAATTTTAAGAGAAAACACTTTTTAAATTTCTCATTCGTGATTCACTTTCCGGGCACCAAACAGGGAGTGTATTTGGCTGAGGATGAAGGAACTACAGTTTACCATAAACAAGGCATAATATATGCAAAATGACATTTCTTTGTATTAATAAGTTAGGCAAAGAGTTCTGCCATGCAGAAAGACAGGCAGACATGTACGTGAGCTTCAGCCTGAAATAATATCACTGATTACAATAAAGCTGATATTTCTCATCATATATTTCCATTAGAAAATTCTACAGTATATGGAACAGCTTACAGTTAAAGTATGTACTGTAAGTAAACAATTAACTGTTTTTTATTCCCACAAATCACTACATAAATGTTTTGATATACTGTAGCTGTATGTGATACAGTATGTACAGGAAAGTACAGGGAACATTTTCTAAGCATTTAATTCTTTGACACTTCCTATTCATGGTTTAATCATTCAGTGCACTTTAGTCTATAGTTAACTAAATGTTTATTTCCTCTTCCTCTTATCATATCGTGTGACCTCAGCCTTTTGGAAAACATTAATCTTTATGCAGGCACAGATAAAGTGTCAGTATAATGACGAGTCCGGGAATGTGATGTGTGACGTGGTTGTTCCAGGAAATTCTAGTATAATTACAAGACATAGAAAAAATTAGTGGAACATTTATTTAGCATAAGTATATGCTATTGACTAAATAAAACCCAGGTCTTTTGAAATTCAGAATCCAGTGTGTTTTCAGCCTAATATAAAATAGCAGGAGACTTTTCTGAAAAAGCTATAAACATCACTGACAAGAAAGTATACTGTAGAAATCCAAACAGCACTGAACAGTAATCATACAGATTGGTATGGACCTTCACAGCTTACTGGATATAAAAATGCATAAATTATTATACATTATTATAAGCAATCAGCGACATAAAAATTCAGAGATGATGTCTTCAACATTATAATTCTTGCCTATTAGGGATGATGAAGGAAGCAAAGAAGAACCCAAAGACCACATTTATAGAACTGAACAGACTAGCTGAGTTTTGTGGTTGCCATGTACCTAATAGTTTAAAAGGGGTGCATGAAAGCATCTCACAAAATGCACCAAAACAACACAAAACTGTGTACAGTATGTGTTCCACTTATTGTCATGCAGGTTTTATTATTTTGGAAACAGTCAAAGATTTTGTGGTTTGAATCCTAAGAAATTACACAATATCATTATAAGCATTATATTTGCTCAGCTGATTATTAACGAAGTCTATATACAGTAACTTTATGACATGAACGAGTCTAGGGATTCTGGTATCCTTTGCATGCTATGATATGATAGTATGTTTCCCAGCAGCTTTAAATGCAAAGAGCATTGCTATAAATTTTTTGTAGTGCAGCAGTGGTGTAGTTTCTGGGAGATAATCAGGGAAATTACTTTAGCTGTGTCACGGAAACACCAGGCTCCACCCTCAATCTCCGTTCACCATCACCCGAGTTCTGAGCACACACCTGATTCACATTAGCACTACACCATAAATACACCTCACTTCCCCACAATCAGCGTCTGACCTCGATCACGGAAACAGACTCCGCACTGTACCTGATCACAGAAGTTACGTTCGTGTCTCGTCTCGTCCCCAAGCTCCTCGTCTCTTCGCCGAATTACCCATTGTGTTTCCTGCGACTCTGTCTCGTATCCTGTGTCGTCCCCGCTGATTGTTCCACGTCGTAATTGTTTGTCTCCATGCTCCCACCAGCTCCTTCAGTCACGCAGATAAGACTTTCCCGTTGTACTTCATTAAGTGTTCTCATTATTCAACAAACTGCTAATAAACACCTGTTCAGGTTTAATAAGATCATTGTCTGAGACTGTGTCTCCGTAACAGAAGTTCAGACCGAAAAGAACAATGAACTCAATGGTTCCGGACCCATTACTCGAGCTGGTGGAGCGACTACGCCAAGTCTTCTCCTCCACCGAACCGCTTCCGGCAACAACCACTTCTTCGACAGCTCCAACCGCTTTGGAATAGCCTTCCTGACAGTGTTCGGAGCTCAGACACAGTTTCCCAATTTAAAAGTAGACTCAAGACGCATCTCTTTAATCTGGCATACACATAATTAATTTCTTTACCTCATACTCCAGTACATCTATCCTGAATGGCAACCACGCTAATTCTTTTCACCTGCTTTTTATTTTTCCATCCATCCCGAGGCATCTGGAGATTGTGCCAGCTTCAGTAGACCGAGGCCAACCCTGCGAGGTTCCTGAGGCATCCAGAGAAGGACCTGCTCCAGCTGGATTCTTCATGTTGGTTTGGAACTACACATGCTGCTCCTGAGCTCCCAGTGATCCAGACCCCCATCTGCCCTCTGCACCTGCTGACTCATCCCTGTGCTGAACTGGACTTTGTGTTAATTTAAATAACTTCTGTTATATTGAACTTTCAGCTGCATAACACACATGATGTTATCTGTTATCACCCAGATGAGGATGGGTTCGCTGTTGAGTCTGGTTCCTCTCAAGGTTTCTTCCTATTGCCATCTCAGGGAGTTTTTCCTTGCCACTGTCGCCGTCACCCTTGGCTTGCTCATCATGGACAATCTCATTATCTAGACAAATTTTTCTTACACATATATATACATTTCCATAAGTCTTCTTTTCATTTTCTTTTCATTTCTGTGAAGCTGCTTTGAGACAATGACCATTGTTAAAAGTGCTATAGAAATAAAATTGAATTGAATTGAATCTCCCAAGTTCCGAAGGCAGTACTTGTATCTTAGTAGTAGTTGACCGCTTTTCCAAATCCTGCCGTCTTATTCCACTTCAAAAACTCCCTTCAGTTAAGGAGACAGCTGAAACCCTATTTCATCAGGTTTTCCAGGTTTATGGTCTTCCCGAAGACATCGTATCTGACCGGGGGCCCCAGTTCATCTCTCGGTTCTGGAAGGCCTTCTTCAAACTTTTGGGTGTGACTCTTCTGGGTATCATCCCCAAAGTAACGGACAAACCGAGCGCAAGATTCAGGAGATAGGCAGATATCTCCAAACATTCTGTCATGATCGGCAACACTCTTGGAACCAGTTCATTGCCTGGGCCGAGTATGCGCAGAACTCGCTTCGACAGCCCGCCACAGGCCTCACACCATTTCAGTGCGTGCTCGGTTACCAACCGCCTCTCTTCCCATGGAATGGAACGCCATCTGAGGTACCCTCCGTGACTCATTGGTTCCAGGAGAGTGAGAGAGTTTGGGAATCAGCTCACCAACAACTGCAACGGGCAGTTCGGAGACAACGCATCATCGCCGATGTGAGGAGAGCCGATACTCCAATCTTCCGGCCTGGACAAAAGGTCTGGCTCTCCACTCGCGACATCCGTCTTCGACTGCCCAGTAAGTCCCAGATTCATCGGTCCCTTCACCATCCTCGCACAGATCAACCCGCTCACCTATAAGTTAAGTCTCCCGCACACATACAAAATTCACCCTACATTTCACGTCTCCCTACTAAAACCATATCACTCACCCAGGTCTGGTCCCGAAGACGAACCCCCCCCCAGGCATTGGAGCTGGAGGATGGAACGATCTACGCTGTTAAAGAAATTTTGAGGTCCCGCCGTCGAGGGGGTCGTCTCGAATATCTCGTCGACTGGGAGGGGTATGGCCCTGAGAAGGGGAGTTGAGTCCCATGAGATCACATCCTCGATCCAAACCTCCTCAGGGAATTCAACAGGCTACATCCCCAAATGTCTGCTCCTAGAGGAAGTGGCCGTCCACCCCGACGACGGGTCCAGCGGCCCTCAGGAGCGGTCTGTGGAGGGGGGGGTTCTGTCATGGAAACACCAGGCTCCACCCTTAATCTCCGTTCACCATCACCCGAGTTCTGAGCACACACCTGATTCACATTAGCACTACACCATGAATACACCTCACTTCCCCACAATCAGCATCTGACCTCGATCACGGAAACAGACTCCGCACCGTACCTGATCACAGAAGCTATGTTCGTGTTTCGTCTCGTCCCCGAGCTCCTCGTCTCTTCGCCGAATTACCCATTGTGTCTCCTGCGACTCCGTCTCGTTTCCCGTTGTACTTCATTAAGTGTCCTCATTATTCAACAAACTGCTAATAAACACCCGTTCGGGTTTAATAAGATCATTGTCTGAGTCTGTGTCTCCGTAACAAGCTGCTTCTTCAATTTCCTCATGCTCCCATCCAAGCGTTACTAGCATGAAAGACAACATTAATATCATGACCTATTAGATATTATTTTGGATTTATAATGCTTATAATATATTATTAATACAGATTTAAAATTACAAGTTGATTTCTGGGTTGTGAGAATAGAACTGAACTAATTAACTAGTTCGCTGTTACATTTTAGACAGCAGCTCCACTAATTATTTTCACAAACAGAAAGAGAAACAGAAAATCATTATTTTTCCCCTTCATTTTTATTGAAGGAATTGACCAGTACAGTTGAAATGAATATCAACTAAATCGCCTTTCAAAAAATCATTATTTAATAGAATACTCATCATTTAATAATAATAATCAAATTTTATTCAAATAAAATGTTTAATTTTGAAACCTCTTTTTACAGGACATTAAAGCCTCACTGAGCAATTACTTAATTAACAATGAAACTGTCCTCAGAATAATTCAAAATAATATTAAACTCATTTTGTTTGTCACATGTGATTGCTTTTATTGATGTTTACTGATAAGCAATAAATCCCATGTTATAGTATATTTAAAGCCTTATGTCCCTCCATCACAAAATATTCCAGTTAAATTCCTCATTTAATCTCTAAATGCACTCACTCACTCTCTATACCGATTATCTTGTACACGGTCATGGGGACCTGGAGCCTATCCCAGGGAGATTGGGGCACAAGGCAGGGTACACCATGAATGGGTTGTCAGTCCATCACAGGACACAAGCACACACACACACACACTGAAACACCAATTACCCCACTCATTCATTTGTCAAATGAATAATTTATCCAAGTACAGTATAATGACTGAGATTAATCAGGGTAAACAATACAGCCAAATAAAGGTCTCTTGGTTTAAACAGTTTCTAAGACAGGTTCTCTTTAACAGTTCAGATTTTATTGTTTATTTAATCTAGTTTGAAGGCAGTTACAGACTACTGTCGCTTAATTGTGGTCATACAATGGATTTTTTAATTACAATGCTTATGTATGGATTTTGCTTATGTGAATTTTGCCATAATGTTATTGCTTGTTTTTATGATGTCTATTTTGTTATCATTGGTTATCATTAGCTGTTATTTCCACTAATGCTCTACATTATAAATCACTTCTGCATGAAAACTTAACTGTGTGTGACACAGCCAGTAATTTTATATCTAAAATAAAATCTGTTTTATATAGTATTAAACAAAAAATATTATTATTATTACAATTATTAACAATTATTATTATTAATTTTTTTTTATTATAAGCCTTTTCTTTGATTCATTTTACTTCACTTTGAGCTGTCAGCAAGTTGTATGATATGAAACAACTCACTGTAAATGAGGCTTAATGTTGGATGCTTCATGACCCATGAGCCAGATACAGAGCAGATGAGACTCACACAACTGCAGAATTCAAGCAGCCATGTTTTTATTTGTTACTATGGTTACACTGGAGGCTGGCACTATAGGGGTGAAAAAGTAATACAGGGATCAGGTGTGTACACAGAAGACCAGAACATGAGCATCTTTAATCAAAAGACACTTCTATGTAGCCATTGTACCAATATTACTGTATAAACAATATTATTAACCTGAATTTAGGCAGCAATCATCCACATCTGTTTCAGCCATACTGGGGGGAAAATGCAGATTAAAAATTGCTTGACATCTGAAATCCTGGCCTCCATGGAACTACAGAACTCCCTTAAATGTCCCTAACATGTGGAAATTGCTTGGTCAGGAATAATTCCAGTAAATAATTGACTGCAATAATTCCAGTCAAATTCCTGTAAGATTATGCATTATCCTAAAAAAATAAAAATAAAAATAAAATCATTTTTAAGGATCAGGCGTTCCACTTGCTGAATGTTTACAGGAACAACTGAAGTGGGCTCCGAGCCATCTCAGCCAGCATCGTCATTCACAAGATGTAAAACATTTGCATCATTGAAATGTTTTCCTGTGTCTAAGAGTCGTAGAGTGCTTGAAGTATCCTTGCTCGAGTTGATCACCCCTCGTGGTATTCTAACACTTTTTAAAATGTCAATAATCTTCAAAAGCAAATGCCATTATAGAGTTATAAACATTTGATATGGGTCCCAATCACCAAACTTCAGCCAGACATAATGCAATATTCTTTATTGCAATATGGCACCAGAATAAAAATAAGCACTAGGGAAGTAAACAGTGACACAGTGGGTTTGACGAAAGATAACGGCTTCTTTAATTTTTATGATGTGATCATCACACAAATCTTTTAACAAAAATGGTTTTGAAGTCTTGACAATATTAATATAGGATGAACAAATAAATAAGACAACCACATCACGATGTGCAGTACGAATGGTGTTTCCATTAAATCTCCATCCGAAGAGAATGTGCGCAGGATCAGAAACATGAAGGATATTCTTTGAAATGTCAGACTTGGAGATAGAATGAACGTGTTCATCTGTACATGTGAGCAGAAACAGAGTGCAGTGTGTAAATCCATCAGGAAAGATCCGGCGCTCCACCACCGCTTCTTAATAAGTGTCTCTACAGAGAGATCTGTGCTGATTAGTCACCCGATGTGACCTGAAATGAGCAGAACAGTGCCAATTAAAACTGAGTTATAACAGAAATGCCCACAGAAGTGTGTAGAAAAAGCAGGAAAGACAGCTGGTCTGTAAACAGTGGCATAAAAAACACATGGAGGCATGAACAGAAAAGGAGAAAAAAAATCTGATTTATTCTCCACTGATTTATTCCAGACTATCACATTAAAGTTTATAGGTATGGGCTTCACTGGTATTGTCCTATTAGAAGAATAATTTAATTCATGCTGATGCTCTTCAGATGTCAAATGGACATCAACTTTATTTCTGAATTTAATATAAATATAGCCCTTCGCATTTATTGCTGTCTTCAAACTTTAAGTACAAAATGTGCAATAACTAGGCAATATGTGCAATAACTGCTGTATGTGCAATAAAGAGAACTGTGCATTTTTTACAGTACGAAATAATTAAAATCTTGCAGCAATATTTGTGGGGTGAAGAGGTCTCGGGTGCAGAAGATATTAAAGTATCTCGTAGGGTTTCAGTGGGGTTGAGGTCATGGCCCAGTGCAGGACACCGAAGTTCTTCCACATCTGACTTAGTAAATCATATTTTCATGGAACTTCTGTCCCCTAAGTTCCAGTGAAGGGGACTCCTAATGTTATAGCGCATCAAGAAATGTCATACATCTGTGTGCTTTCAAATTGTGGCAACAGTGTCGAAGAATGTATGTAATGGTCAGATATCCACATACGTGGATGTGTAGTAGTGGATGATGGGAGGGTAGGAAATGAAGTTATGTGTACAACATGGTACGTTAGGCTTTTTTTTTTTTTATGTAGCTGTCCATTTTAGATTGTTGCAAATGGACAATATTTAGGTTATTTAAATTATGTTTTTTTATTTTTCATCTAAAGATATGGTATCAGATACTTTTCAGATACTTTTGCAATATCTTGTGTAATATACTTGTGTATTGCCAGTATTTGGTTAAATCCTGCAGTCCATGGTCAGAGAGTGCTCTCTAGTGGTCAAAGAAAGGTTTACATCATCAAAATATCATGTTACTGGCCAAACAAATGCCTAGAAAAGATTTAATGTCACATCAAAAAGCGGTTATAATGGTGAAAAGATAAACCACCAAATAAAAGGCTTTTTATCTTTAGTGAAAATCAGCAGGAGACGTCTTTTGTAGAATTAACTGTCTCTCGGTGGGGAGGGATGGGAGGCAGTCAGCGCTCTCACATCAACCGCAGCTCTAAGCCAATCACAGTGTCTGCTTCTGTCCTCTGAGTGTGTTACACATGAGCAAGCAGTTCAGAAAGATGCGGTTGGCTGGTGTCATGTGGTTCATAGGAAATACATGATAGTCTTGTGCCCTCCCTGACTGATAGTTGTAGTCTACATGTACTGTAGTTGTATCTTAATGATGGATTTCCCAAATGTGGGAACTGGCAACTACTAAATTAAGGAGAAAATCGGGAAATCCTTTTCCAAATCAGAGATTCTGTTTGGTTGGTGTTATACTGTATCTCCAGAGGAACTGTGGCAGATTTTCCAAAGTGTTTAGACAAACTTTAAAATGTCCATAGGAAACTACCCAAAGTGTACAATTTTACTTGCTTTCATGCCAAATATTGACTTTGTTTAGTTCACTGCTAATTCCTGTTATTTATAGCAGTTCCTTGTATGTAGATTTTTTCTTTTTTTCATAATAAGTAAATTTATATACATTTATTTTTCTACAAATACACAAGGCTGTATAGATGTATAATGTAGTACTGTACTGAGCAATGAAAAGGAAAGACATCCCGTCGAAAGTCATGCCTTGCAGTCAGTGCTCCCATGATACATTGTGGATCCAACACGTTTCTAACCAGGATCAAGTGTTTACTGTGAATATGAATAAAACAGTTGTGCATTTTAAACTTATCTTAATGTATTTATCAATGTATTTATTACATACATATGGAGTGTTCAAGTAAAACGAGAAACTTTGGTGAAATGTCTTCTAAATGAAGGTGTAAATCTGAACGACAGAAGACTTCAAGCACCGTATGGTGATGAGACTCTTAGCCGCAGTAAAACATTTGAATGGTGCAAACATTTTAAAGAAGGCCATATATCCATGAATGATGATCCTGTCTCGGAGCCCACTGCAGTTGTTCCCGCAAACATTCAGAGAGTAGAATGGCTGATCCTTGAAAATCGACCAATGACTGGTTGCCAACTTGCAGAAGAGACGCATCTGTCTGTGGGAACTGTACACACAATCATTCTCGAACATCAATTGCACATTACAGGAATTCAGCTGGGAGTTATTGCCACGCCCCCCCCCCCCCCCCCCCCCCCAATGTAATTGGAAATCCAATTACATTGCTCCAGCATGCTGAGAAAACTTTCTACTTTGACTTTCTTCTGTGATGGTGTCCAAGCACTATTGAAAAGCTGCAGTGAGAGTGACGCTCGGTGTCAAAATAAGAGTCGCATGTGTGAAGCATGATACTCGGCGCTCGTAAACTAATACTTGCTCGGTTTCCGAATAAAAAATTCGAAACTTTGCAAAAGCAAAATTAAGCTGCTGTTCACCCCAGATGGTTTAACCCAATGTCAGGACAATGTGCCCGACATGGACAACTCTCAGATTTGACCTTCTTCTTACCCACATCCCTGGGTTAACCAAGGACTATGAGCTGAGCTTTTTCTTTCATATTGTTCACTTGACATATCCATGTCAATTTCCCCTCAACATCATCAGAACAACACATCCATTTCTATCCACACAGGACACTACAGTATCTTGTTTTTCAAAAATGGACTACAGCAACTTGCTCCTGGCAGGTCTGCCCTGTGTAACTGATCCAGAGTGCAGCGACACGACTTGTTTTCAACCTTTCTATGTTCTCCCACACCACCCCATTGTTACACTCCCTCCTCTGGCTTCTGTAGCTCTCTGCATCAGATTTAACACAATGATGGTTGGCTAAAAAGCCAAAAATGAACGAGCACCCACTTACCTCAAAGCACTTTTCACACCTCGCACTGCACCACTCTAACACTGCTCATCTGGTCCCAGCATCATTCAGGGTACAAAGAAGACATGCATCAAGACTTTTCTTTATTCTTTATTCTAGGACATAGATGATGTGATGAACTTCCCCTAGATTCCCAAACAGCTGAAACACTGACAGAAGTCTGAATTATTGACATAAATTAGCGTTTAAAAAAAAAAAAGTCTTGCGTGTGAATTTTTTACTATAATCTATCCCTTACAGAATTTTAGCTTTATTGTATTCTTAGGCTGTGACCTACTGTACTGAACCAGTATCTGGATGTATTTAATAGCTAACACCCAAATTCAATAAATGTAAATGTAAATGCCTTTTCCCAAAATGTAACTGAGCATGCCACTCTTTTCCAGTTATAACCATAGCTATTTTTTCCTTCTCTGCATTGTTTTTGTTGTCACGTGATCTTATTAATGAGCGTATTGCTTTTGAAGGTGGGTCACATTTTATGTCAGCATTTAATTGTTGAAAAAGAGCAATGCAGTGAAAGAAAAGCAACACAATCTGTGTATATTGTATTTCATGTTTTTTCACTGATCTGTTTACTTTTTGCTTTGGCATTAAGAAATTCTCAGTAATAATGCAGGCTACATAGCAGGCATGCCAAAAAAATAACCTAACATTTTCAAACTGTCAAATTCCAGAATAGTTTGGAACAGACTTGACCTTGGTGAATCTTTTAATAATCTCCTAGTTCTGCTGTATGATGTTTCTAAAAGAACATCTAGGGCTCCGTAGCTAGCTAACGATTTTAGTTTAGAGGAATGTATTCTGAACAAATGGTTTTGAACATTTACTTCAAACTTTTCTGCACTGCAGCATATCTCAGCAAGTATATCTTAAAAGGATGCCAATCAGCTTTAATATTGAAAGCATTAACAACAAAATTCTTCCCTTGTGATACTGGGACAGATCTGGCTCCACAGGGCCCCTGGGTGTGTCTAGAACCAGGACATTGGAGGCAGGTCCTTTTCGTGCTGTAGATTTCTGGGAGTTACCTCCACTGATCAGACTCTTTTGTTCGGCACATCCCATGAGTGCTCAGGTGGATTGGGATCTGGGGAGCTTGGAGGCCAGGTGGGTGACCTTGGGTTCTTTGCCTGCTAGTTCTGGTGCCTGTCTTTTATTGATTATTTATTTTGGTGATTTGGGCTGCATTAGCTTTTCTCTGGGATTGGGCTGACCTTTTGTTCCTGCAGGCATGGCTGATTGGTATAGATAAAGATTTCTCATAATAATATTTTGATGGAAATCAAATAGGAATCTTAACTTATTACTGAAGATTTTTTAATTAAAAATTAAGGACTAAATTAAAGACTTTTTTATCTAAATCTACCAATACAATAACCCTTAATGCATCAGCCATTTTCTTTTGTTTGTTTGTTTGTTTGTTTGTTTGCTTGTGTTTTTTTTTTTTAATTGCAGTGGGATTCTTATTTGAAAAATTAGAACCTAACCTTCTTAGAAGTAGTTGAATACTTAATGAATGTTATAATTGCGTACTCTATTAGCTGGGTAGCTCTAGATGTCTCAAAACAATAGATCCTACTGTGTAGCTGAATACGCATTGAGAGTTAATAGGCTAATGACATACCAATGTGAATAGCTTTCTAAAACCCTCTGTCATTCAAGACACTGTATGAGTATCTAATGAGAAGACTTCTAATTGGTAGAAATGCTGTTTATGAATTAACTTCAGGAAACAATGCAGGGGAAGGACCACTAATTAAGAGGTAGAGATTTTAGAAAAGATCCAGGAAAGATCCAGGAAAGATCCTAGACGACTGACCAGAATGCAGGTGACAAGCAATCCGATTACCCCAGTTTAAAAGGTTTATAACCATGTACATTACAGTAGTTAATTGAAAGGTGCTACAGAATGGAATTTGTCACCTTGTACTTGACATTATAAGTACGCAAATTAGTATTGCATCTAAATTTACTTACCAAGTTGAAGTGTGCATTTACTTACCATGTGTACAGATCTCCTTAAGTGTATCTTTCCTTAAGCATCGACTTTGCAAACAAAAGCAGAGCACTTGTTAGCACTAACCTGGGAGGAAACTGGAAATACCACCAGTAGAGAGTGAATGAAAAATGGAAGGCCTCTGTATCCTAGCAACAACATCCTGTTCTCAGCTGGTGTTTTTCAGTCCACTGAAATGAGCAGGCATCAGAACTCCCTTGTTTGCTAAAAATATATAATACCATAAATATATCAAGGTGAGTTTTTATACATGATGCTTTCAATATAAAAGTAATTAGATTTAAAAGTATTTCTGCCCACTCAAAAATACAAAAAAAAAAAAACTTTTCTTTAAAAAAATAGGACATTGCCTGTAATTATCTTTATGTTAATTTCACCCCCAAATCACCAGAATCCCTTTCAAGCACACACACACAAAACCCAACATCAATAAAAGACTGATTGATGTCTTCTTTATTCCAAAGAAATCTTTTTGTCTATAGCTTTAACATCAGGTGGTCACTCGGTAGCAGACCCTCATCCCTACACTTAAACTTTGACCCCCTCATATACAACCCAAAAGACTCCTCCACTTCAGTAGAAGTACTTATAATAACAACAATATAATCGTATTAATATTCATGACCATCGTTTGATAAACCATTGCACAGTAGTAGAAATTTGAAAAAAGAACATAGAGCAGAGAAATTTAAAACATAGAATGGTTCGATTCCCCTTGGATCTCTTTAGGAATGTATGGTTTCTGGACTAGCCTTAACCTGCCATTAACTCTTACAAGTGTTCAATTGAATGTCTTGTTATGTCAGGGGAAAATATATGCATATCTGTAGAGATTACGTTATACCAGCTGAGGCAACTACTTTTTTGAGTTGAAACGCCACCGTCTGGCAGTAGGAGATTTGACAACCAGCTGAGCATCGATCATATCTACCCATTTTTTCCTGCTTATACCATGTAGGTCCAATACACTGTGCCACCAGGTAGTTTGTTTATATCTACATGAATTTGTCAGGTAGGTCACTTTGTATGTATAAAATTACTTAGTGTAGATAATTAGGCCACATAATATTCACTAACAAGCCCCATGCCATGTCAGCGATCCTGTGGTTGAGACTACAGTCAGTAACTCTATAGTTACAGAATCACCCCTTTATGATACTGTAGCTGGTCATTTTTATCTCTAAAGGCCTGAATACACTAAGCTTACATACGGTCTCATTCTATAACACTGTGTGAGAAATGTAATACATTTCATCCCAATATTATGTCATATAAAGCAATAATTATGACATTATATTTTACACTACTGTACCACTGTGTTTGAAATAAGGTTCAGATGCTGGCATGAAGCTTTCTCGGTTAGGAAATGTTTCTGCTCTCGTTAGCAGTTCGTTCGCGCCCCCTTAGGAGGTTGAAAGGGTCGGCTTATACTGTAGCAAGATCATGTGAATTAAGAAAGGCATTAAGAAGGGAAAAGAGAGCAAAACAATCTTGTAATAAGATCATGTAAGGTCAAAAGGAAGAGGCAGAGGTGATCAAATCAAGAAACAACTCCGAACTTAATGTGTAATGCACATTTGGCAAAAACCTGCATCATGAATCCCCACAAACACTCTAAGAAAATAAAGACGATTCACTCCAGTTGAGGTGAACATGGTAACTATCACTTCAAGTATAAAACAGACAGAAAAAACAGTTAACTGAATAATCAAGCTGCTCTACCAGAACCGTAAGACATACCTACTGTGACACTACTGTGCTGATAAACAGAGGAAGTTCGTGTTTACCTTTGCATCCCTTTCAAATTGAATTGTCGACCCTTGTGCATAATCTTCAGTATGCTGTTGCAACAATAACAAAGGAATAGCTCATCATGTCTCCTGAGTGTATTCAGGCCTTAACATACGATTAATCCGCACTGAATAACGGTCCATAATTTATAAAACACCTGTAGCTCTTTAACTTTGCATTTTGAACCTGGCAAAAGTAAGCTTGGGGAATTAAACAAGGTAGACAGTAAATAAAAATAACAACATTAATAATAATAATAATAATAATTATAATAATAATAATTATAATTATAATAATAAACCTAGTAAAGAAAAAAAAAACTGTGAGAATGGATCAGTCTATTTGGAGTGTCCCATCATATTTTTTTTTTTTCAGATTGTAGTACATTTAACATAGATTAAACATCCTCTTTTATGGTGTGTGCTCTCATTTAGGAGAAGCCAGAAAGTTCAGCTCGAGGGAGTCTTTGTGCCAGGGCGCTGCTGTTCAGGGGGAGGTGAAATATCACTGCATTACTCATTCATCCTCAGCTTCCAGTGTCACTGCAGTATGAAAAGAGACCACCATTTTCTCTCTCTCTATGTGATATGTCTATAGTGATTTCCACACATCTAAAATACCAAATCCGGACATGACAAAACACAGAGGAGGAAGTGGGAGGACCAGACTCCGGTTGAAACATTCAAGTCCCTCTTCTACATTTTGTCATCCTGATCCACATGTTGAACTGTCCTTGCGGAAAAGTACGTCCATTAATCTGTCCGTTCTTGATCTCCTCCCTCTGTCTCTGCCTCTCGCTCCCTCTCTTTCTCTCAGTCCTGGCCTCCCAGGAGGTCTGTATTTGCAGTGCTCTGAGGGGGCGGGAGTGCACAGGCTCTCGGAGGGGGGGAGTGGCCTCTTCGGCGTGGGCTGGGGCCGCCACCCCCCTCGCTGTCTGTGTTGGAGGAGGAGCGCGGTGGGGGCGGAGCTAGGCGAGGCAGCGGTGCTGAGGATGGAGGGATGCGGGAGCACGAGGTTGTGCGTAGGCTCTGTATGCGCCGGCACTCCTGGCAAATTCTTACATGAGTGCAGCCTCGTGGCAGAGGCACAGTCACTGCAGGGGGGCCCAGAGGCCCTGCGGGTGTGCTCTTGGCCCCCAGAGGCTCCTCTAAGAGACGCTGAGGTCCGGGACCAAGCTCTGAGGGGCCTCCCGCACCTCCAGCGCCTCCTGTTAAAGGCCCTGCACCACTGTAGAGCTTGCCATTGCTGAGGCGCATCTCTCTGACGAGGCGCAGGGGACGCGAGGACCCCAGGCTGAGGCGAGCCGGGTGGCGCAGGGCCAAAGAGCTCGATAGAGGCCGACGGCGGCGCAAACGAGAGCTCTTCTTACATGACACGGCATTGCGAAACTCGCTCAACATCTCCTGACACACAGACACCTGTGAAAAACAGAATGGTAGGAAAGCAAATGAATAAAGGGTAATGATAGACTATTAATCTAACAACCTCACAAAAATAAAACACCTAGTGTAAGCTCCATCAAATACTAAATTATGAAAAAAAGACATGCAGATATATACTGTATTATTGTGTTTTCTTATGTATTTACTCTAAGTGATGTCTAATAATCATGATTTTATTCAAAACCGATTTTAAGGGAGCAACATAGGGGTCATTGCCCCAGAAGATGTTTTGATTGACTTACTGTATGTTTTGTAAATACAATTAAATATGATTTATTGATATATAATCAGATATTTCCACTCTGGATTGAAATAGAATCACATTCTTTGATATCTGGAAAGGTTTTTTTTGCAGGATTTTTGTTTAAATCTATGAGAAAAAAAGTTTGTGGTGGGTGGAGAGAAATCACACCTCATCTGTTTCAGCAATGCGCCGTGTGGACCACACGAACTCCATCACTGCCACAAACACAGCGATGATCAATCCACAGATCAATACCACAAAGATGCCACCAATATTCTCCATCCCCAGACCTGCAACACACAAAGACACTCAGACACTTTATCAACCCTACTCATCACAAGTATTTGTGGAAAAGATATTGGTAAATGAATAAATAAAGAGCATTTATTTGAATTGAAACAATAAAATACACAATTGTTATTTACAGTATGCCTGTTAAACTAAAAGTCAAGACCTGAATTAATTATTGAGAAAAGATTTGACATCATGCTCTGTACTGTATATGGTATAATAGACAAATTAAGTGTCTCAATGGTCAAACCTTTCGCTCTGTGATCCTCTTCTTTGGGGCACTGCCCTCCTTCCCACCACCTTCGCTTCAAAATCTCCAGCCTGTTATTCTCCTGCAGCTGTAGAACAGCCAGACTGATCTCATCTCTAAAGGGAGAGCCTGAGAAAAAGAGGAAGTGTGTGTGATACAAAGTGATGGCAATATGTAATTCAAAATACATTCCTGAGACATAGAGAAATACAGTATTTGTTTTCTTTTGTTTTAGTTTTTTTGCTTTTCAGTTCTGGCTTCTGTGGCATGTCTCTATCATTGCCTCACTGTGTTTATGAATATTTGAATAGTGCATTGGCGTGGATGCCTTTACCCATGGTGAAATTCATCTGGTCATGGCTGAGCAAATACATTGTATGTGTATAACTGTGTGTGTGTGTGTGTGTGTGTGTGTGTCTGGATGTTAAAATGATCTCTTCTAACTGCTCTAAATAAGATATAAGACATTCTCTATACTGCTTATCCTGAACAGGGTCATAGGCCTAGAGCCTATACCAGGGGACTCGGGGCATTAAGCGGGGTACATCCTGAATGGTGTATTAGTCCATCGCAGGGCACACAAGCACACATATTGTACTCAAACACCACGGGCAATTTGGAGACACCAATTAGACTACTCTGCACATCTTTGGACTGGGAGAGGAAACCGGAGTATCCAGAGGAAATCCACCAAGCACAGGGAGAACATGCAAATTCATACACACGGCCATGAGGGGGGACTCAAACCCACAATCCTGGAGGTGCAAGACCACAGTGCTAACCACTACACTACCATGCACACATTCAAAGCTTGAAGATAGACATCCATGTCTCCTTTTTATTTAAAAAATTGTGTAGCATTTGATATATACAGTCATTTCCAAAAGCAGAGAACTGTGCCTCTTACTTTAACTATCTGTTCCAATACTTTTGCTCACCTAAAATTAGGTGGTATGACACGGAAAGTAGTGTGTTCTAAATTGTTTAACACAACAAATGATCAATTCAGTGAATCATGTCATTCAAATAGCTTCGAATTACGAATTTTTGCAGATGCGAACGAAATGAGTCGCCCTCAACGGTTTCAATGAATCAGACTGGGAGCACAATAATGGAAAAAGTCTGGCCTGTAAAGTTGTCCTGATGGTGAATAATCCTAATTTCAAGACAGAGAGTTTACAGTGCGAAACGTTTCAGAGATAAAATGGCATCTGGTCAAGCGCGCAGTAAACACAATTTAGCGTTACCCTGTCCCTCTCCCCTACCAGGATAAACCCTTATCAAAATATTATTAAGAACACATTTCTATACTGTAGTTTCCTGATCAGTGGTATACAGTGGAACCTCGGATTGCAAGTAACGTGGTGTTCTGCAAACCGAGCAAAAATTTTGAACACATTTTTAATCTGAAACCAAGCAAGTATTAGTTTAAGAGCGCCGAGTATCATGTATCACGCGGATTACATGCGGAATTGTGTAATCGTCTCCCCTGCTAGGTCTTAGTGCTCGTCTCTTACTTGCATAATCAACATCTCCCTCTCTCTTTCAGCGTCTCTTATGTGTGTGCGTGCGCGTAATTTGACACTGACACACACACACACACACACAAACACCTTGACACACGCACAGACACTCTCTTGCTTTTTCCCCCCCTCCCCGGCTTCACAAACACACAGAAACTCTGCTCTGTCGCGATTCTTTTCAAAGGTAAGGTTCATTTGTTTTGTTTTTGTTTTTTTTTTACTTTACAGCAGTGATTCCCCTAGTATGCGCTCACGCCAGTGTCAGAGAGATTTCTTTTCTTTCCGTTAAAACGGTGTTTCCGCTGTGTTTGTGTTTGTTGTGAAACTTAAAAAGTGATTCTGTTAGTATGCGCTCATGCCAGTGTCAGAGAGATTTATTTTTTTCCAGTTAAAACAGTGTTTCCCTTGTGTGTGTGTGTGTGTGTGTGTGTGTGTTTGTTTGTTTGTTGTGAAACTTAAAAAGCGAGGTGGGGAGAGGGAGGAGGAGTGTTACTGTGTAAAACGAGGCGAGGGAAGGGGCTAATTCCACACACACACACACACACACACACACACACACATGACGCCTGCGCGCACCAACTGAAACCCTTATCTGTCGGGATTTATTTGTACTTTTTTTTTAAAAAGAACGAAGTGAACGAATTGTGCTCGTAATCCAAGGTTCCACTGTAATCTGTTTTAACATCAGTGCTTCCTGCACAAAAAAGTTATTAAGCTCCAAAATAAATATGCACTTGTTAAATATGTCCCTAAAGTGTTTCGCTCAGTCTCACCCAGAGGCATGCCAATGCCGTAACCCTTGGTGTCCAGCAGGCCTCCAATCTGTGTGAGATTACAGTTGAGACTTCGATGGTACTCATTCATAGTGCTCTCCAGCAGAAAGGCGTATTTGGAGTTCAGGACACGGGCGATGCCTTCCTCCGTGCTTTTCACAAACACACTGGGCTGCTTGGAGTACATGTAGTTCCACATCCGCTGATATGTCTGATAACGTGAGTTCTGGAACAAAGACAGAAATGAAGAGTAACTGAGATGGACATTTGTCCTGCATGGTTTCAGCAGCTCTGCACTTCTTGCAACAGTCTCTTAGCTGGTTGAGACATGATACATGGGAACATTCTACGGCAGGTTTTTGCCCTTGTAAAGAGGAAAGGCTAAATGACTTCTTCATACTGTACCACACTATATATGGTATATGGTTCTATCATGGTACATATTGTACTTTGATATAGCGGTATGCGTACTGTAGTATGGTATCATGGAACACATACTGTACGAGGATACTGTCATATATTATACATGTCATGGTGTATATAGCTACCTGTGCTATATCATATCAGTATACAGTAGTATGTACCTTCGTATGTAATGATGGTTCAGCATGTACAGTACAAACAAACCATATTAGATACTTGCTGAAGTTTGGTAGTCACCGTGGTACCCAATAAGTACTGTACCATGGTATTCACCAAATGAATGTGGTACACACCAAAATACTACCACGATACTCACTGAAGTGGTAAAGGACATATCCTGGTAAAAAAAAAAAAAAATCTTATGGGAATCAATCACAATTATAATTATGACATCTGTTTTCACTCAAATTTCATCAACAGAAGACAGAGACAACTAAATGACACTGACCTTCAGTGAGAGTTTATTCTTGTAGTAATAACATTTCATCATACAGACTGTATTCTCCTTTTATAGCGCACCACTTCTTTTGTCCTAATTAACTGGGTAGGCTTATCTGCTCATTTAAAAGGTAATTATTTTATGGATTTGGTTTGGATTGTATTCTATCAATTCATTAGTATGAACTGAGTGGGTTTCACAAAAGGTTCAAGAAATCTGTGTATGTAATTGAAATAAATTTGTAAAGATAATTATATGATTTGAAGCCTATTAACTGAGGGTCGCATTAGTTAGCCGACTACAACATGTTGTGAACTTACTGGATTTTTATAAATGTCACATTTGTGTGGGGGGTTTGTGTGTGCGTTTGTAAATGATGTCTAAGTACATTCATTTAATTCCGCTTGATATTTAAGATAGTATGCTTTATACATTCAGTTGTGCTTGAATCCATGCTTGTTGTCCTTTTTCCATCTTTTTCCATCATTTGCCCTTTATATACTATATAGGAAGATTTCCTCCCCTGACTTGCTGCTCAGCTTTGATGTTCACTGAAGGGGCGTGGCTCTGCAGCAACTCATTTACATAGACACTGAACTGGCACACTTGGAAGAGGAGTAAAACAGAATGAGTTTGAGGTATGAAAAAAAAATGCATTGTCTTCTTTTTTTATATTTCAGCTGGATCATCATCATCGGACACTTTCTAGGGGAGCCCTGAGACCTATACAGTATCAACTGTATAGGTCTCAGGGCTCCCCTAGAAAGTGTCCGATGATGATCCAACTTGTTAAAGAAATAGTAAAATATTTTTAAACTGTTGTTGTTTTTTTTAATCCGTTTGTTTCCATCTTATTCATGCATGTGTGTTGGCTGAGGAAGTTACTGAACAGAAGTTCACTGTAGTAAATTAGATTAGAACTGAGCTGTTCCAAATGAAATAAAATTTTACTTCATCTAAATGCCAAGCATTGAATGCCAGTTTGCAGTTAGGCCAAAACCACAAGTCATCTGGGTACAAAAAAATAGTTAGTGTGATTGCTCGAGCAATCTTCCTAAGTTTTATTCTTTATTATTATATTTATCTTTATTCCCCACATATTTGGCGCCGCTTCTAGTCCTAGCACTTTTGAAATATCGACAATGCCCGATGTCTGGTGTGTTTGCAGATCCCATGTGGTCCTGGTGTTAAAATGATTGCAGTGGTGCCTGTCTTTCTTTTTCTCCATCAAAATGAATGGCCGAGCATTCAGCATTTATGACCTTACTCCCCCCCGCCAGCTGTACAGCGTTCTGAGCCGAACACCTCGCTCTTTGCATTTGATTGCAGACTTGCATCTCAAGTTCATAAATGAAAATGTGTTTCATTCGTGATCAGAGACAACGACACAAACAAACACAGAATGTCACGCCCTGACAGGGGTAAACAAGACCTGTTACAAAGCGCACCGAGCCAAGAGTGACTCAAACGAACAAACAAAATACAACACTACTTCAAACACCGGCATATGCCAATCCAAACAGAAAACTGCTCTGACACACGGCTGGCATAAGGACAGCGAGGAGAGCACATGAACGAGATTATTTGATTTCGAACATTCACATTTTTCATACCATGAAGAAGGTCATGGTACTCCCACCATGTATGGTGCCATACTGAATGTTGGTTTGGTCTGCCAGGTCATCGGGTGACTCGATGGGGACCTCCATCCTCTGCACGGTCAGAAACGCAGCCAGATTGGCAGTGTACGAGGAGATGATAATCAGAGTGAATGCCCACCTGAGCGGAAAAAGAAATTGTGAGAGAAAAATATTTATGAAAGCATGAATGATTAGAAGGCAACACAATGTTGACCTTCATTATGCCTGACTATGTTATTATAATTAACATTTATAACATTTAACCTTCGCTACACTAAAACTCTGATTGGAAGGAATTAATTAAACGACACATGCTACACACACACACACACACACACACACACACACACACAAACTAACCAGACTCCGCTAACACAGCGTGTAGACAGAGCTTTCGGCATGATTTCCGAGCCCTGCTGCATGAAGCCTCCCACTGGAAACCACAGACTGTTCCCCAGTGTGTACTGGTTCTCCAGCAGGTCCCGGCGTTCGCGCAAGCACGGGTGAGGGTTATACCACTCATAGGGGCTTAGCCTAGGATGCACACAGAGAATGTGATTTATATATGAATATATTGTTCTTTTCTTTATTCCCAAGCCACCCATGAGTAAACATAATGCTTAAAACAGAGCCAGAGTCTGGCAGGTCTCTTTTTTCATCACTCTGTTATATAGCTGCCTGTTTTTTGTTTTTTTGTTTTTTTACACGATGAGGGCATTTGATCGACAGTGCAAATGACTAGCCACAGACCGTTAATTTTGTGTGACAGATATATTCAGTTAGTTGTGGCTGGTTAAATGTGCAATAAATGTAAGATGGTCCACAGGCAGAGTGTCTGAGGCTGAGACTCGTGATTGACTGACTAGGGTTCACAGTAAAGCAACTGATTGTAAGCGTTTTAAAGTTCCTGTAGCGTATTTTACATACATTAGATATTAAATCATAGATATTCGATAACAGATATTAGATATAGCTGTGCTTGGCTCTGAGACACACCACACAAACGGTGTGCTGAGTGCTGGAGGTCACAAAACACATAAACAACTATCTCTGATTATGAGTCGGGGTATGTGTGAGCAAGTGTGGGTGGGTGTCTGTACCGGGCAGCGAGGAACAGCACGCAGCTGACAGCCAGGTAAGCCAACAGCATGAAAAGCCAAACGGCTGGAGAGAAAGGATCTAGGAATGAGAAATAGCCTGGCTTTCGCCCCTAAGACACAAGGGAGAGGAATAAACACAAATAAAAATGAAGCTCAAATACTGTGTATACTGTACTGTATATACATCTCAGCTAAGCGTTATTCAGTGCATTAGTAAAGCAGTATATGCATAAGCTTAATCAGACAACATTAAGTTCTGACCAAGTAATATGATTTGAAGAGAAGCGTTCCATGATTGGTGATAATAGAACATAATAGCACTGTGATGTACAGTATATGTATCACACTCAGGTGATCTGCTACTCGCAGTAATGAAAAGAGGGAAGAGCAGCTGTTTGCCAAACCCTTATTCACGGAAACCCTTCCAGCAAGAAAACACATCTGATAACGTTATGTCAGACCGAACTTTGACTTCTTAGTAATTGCTTCAAAGTCATTCCTAATTGCCTCTCAAACATTTCACATGGTTAATGCGAGCTACAAAGCTAACTAGCTTCTAATGTGAGGCTAAATCCAAAATCCCTCTCTAGAACCTGATTAAGGGCACTACTTGCTGTATGGAACAAGTGATTGTACATCCTAATGTGTACTAAGTTTTTAATTTGAGCTAATGTGGGATTCAACCCTGGAACCCAAATGTTAGCTGATTAGCTTTATTTTTAGCTGAAAATAAAGTAAATATTAAAAGTAAATTAGTTTATTAGGACTGTCCAACACCTTCATGTTTTATTCTCCTCACCTTTTGACTACGTAGTATACTGTAGATACGAATTTAATACTACATTAATCCCTGTTAATTACGCTAACTGATGGTCGCTAACTATCGGTCACCAGCTCAGTCAGTCGTAGTGAGGTGCTTCCAGAAAGATTTGTCTTGATGGAGCAACATAACTTTGTAAATATATAAACAAACAAATCATAATCAGTTGATAATGATTGGTGTTTGTGGAACAGTGATATAAGGAATATTAAACGTTTGGTTGTGCTGTTGTACTGAATATCAGCATGGCTGTGATATTTCCAGTTCTTATCCCGAGCCCCGTGCGGATATTCAGTACAACGCCACTTCATCTTGTGTGATGTTGCGTAAATAATACATACTGTACAGTGAATACCATTTTCACGACAATTAAAGCACATTAATGTGCTTTATTGACAAAGCTGGCATATACTGTATAAACTCTATCTCTAATGTCACTGGCAAATCTGTTTACAGCTACCCCGCAGATTTCCAGGTAGGCAGACGCACGGCCACCCCCACGTGTGGTTGCTAGGCGACGCCACCGAGGAGGTAATCAGAAGAGATGCGTGACACCTGGGCACGCACCTATACACAGTACACCGCTAGATACAGAATGTGGTGTGTGGACATTTAGGTACTGTAGCACCAAGTACTGTATAGAGCGAGTCGGTCTGGCATAGGGACAAAGAGCATGTGAAAAAGAGAGAGGAGTATGTTGAAAAGAAATAGAATGTCTTGAAAAGAACAGAGAAAAGAGTGTGTTGAAAGAAAGAAAGGTGGAAAGAACTGTATAAAAGATAAGAAAGTTGTGGTTAAAGAAAATTGAAACGGAAAAAGCAAAGAAAGAAGTTGCATTTAAAAACAGGTGGAAAAAAGTGTTTACAAGAAAAGAAAGAAGTGGTCTCTCCAGAAAAGGAGGAAAATGTCCCAAACAGTTGCATAATTACTCCTGCGGTCTACCGCTCCTCCATCTCCCCCTGCGTCGGGCTCCTACTCACTACACACTGATCTTCGCTGCCACTAACATCTGCCATGCTGCCACACATAACAATATCATAACCCATATAAACAGGAATGCCTGGTTATTCAAACAGGCATCGTCTGTATCCTAAGTAACACTGATTGTAGCCAACCATATTCTTATATTTTATAGCCTATTTATCTTTTATCCATTTCCTCTATACACTAACCTCCCAGGTGCACCTGCCTTTAGTAATCCACTTATACAGAGCTTCATTAGAAAGCAGTTAATAAGTTCCTTTTTAATAATGATGCAATATCCTGTATCATTCTGTTGCCGTCATGGTTATTAAAGTGCAATAAGTGATTTAAAAGTCCATACATCAAAATCTTTTTACCTGGAAAATAATGACGATGTAACAGGTGAGCCTGCCGAATTAGTCATTTGTAACCTGAACGAAACTAAGCGCCTTAAAACTAAGGGATGCTCTGCACATCGTCTTTGCCCTGCCATGCACATGCTAACACTGGCTGTGTAGTGTATACTGCATACACTGTGAAGGTTTTCAATATATTTATATATTTTGTTAATTTGTATTTTCTCTTACATTTACAGTGTGTTTCGATTTTAATAACTTATAACATTATAATTACACATCTGATTAAAGAGTAAGAAACTTGATGACTAGACTAATGACACACGTACGGTATGCAACACTTAAGCACACAATTATTTTAATTAAGTGACTTTAACAATTCATAAGAGTTTAATGGAAGTATTGAAATACATACAGCAAAAATATCACCTGATTCATAGTAGCCAACTGGTGCATGTTTGATTGAGCCTGGCTAGAGAATGAAACATATATTGTACACTATTTTGTATTATTATTATTATTATTATTATTATTATTATTATTATTATTGAAACATTGGCCAAAAATGGTCACAATATCATAAGGGTCAAATCATTGGGCTGCATCAAACAAAAAAACAACTAAAGCGATCTGAAATAATTTCACTGTGCTGTGAAGTACATGTGACAAATAATTGATTATTATTATTATGATTATTATTATTATTATTATTAGAATTAAATTATGGAACTGAATTAAGATTGATGGGCACATCAGGGAAAGAAGGGAAACACATAAATAGATGCACTCATCATGCCTCATGTACATGCCTCACAGGCAGTTTTATAATCTGGTGTTCCTTCAGTTTGATTTGGAAATAAAATTAAGTCGACTGATGATCTATATAATTTTCACACATGAACTGGCCACCACATTGTGAGCTGTAATGAAAGCTAAAGATGACTGAATGAAATCGTTGAGTATGAACCTAAGCCAGTCAGTGTATATTAATGAATTCATTGTAGCACTTTTATAGCACTTATAAAGCCTTGGAAGGATTACTTCTATAACAGTCCTACATATACAGTAAGCTTCATTCATACAGCACTCCTTTTGGAAATACTACATCAACATGCCTGCGTCAAAGGAATATGTCTATTTATGGCTTTGCTTTTTCTCACCAGTAGAGGGAATATTTATCATCAGCAGAAACAGCTGAGTTAAATCAAGGGATTGTCTCTGATTGCCGGCACATAAATCTTTATATAACTTACTATATGAACTCGGTAAAGAATACTGATGCCCAGGGTCATGAAAGGTTTGGAGAAATCGATGACTTTCTCGCGCTCAGAGGTGATGGTGAAAGCAGCTACAGCTAAATCTGCCTTCTGCTCCAGATAAAGAGAAAGAAGGAGAGAACATTGGAAAGGTCAGTAGTGTGACGGGGGGCATAAAAAATTAGGTAAGTTAAATTCAGAAACAAAATGTGTGTGTGCATGTGTGTGGACTTACTCTATTGATAAGTTCCCCCACCATGCCAGTCCAGGAACCGTTGGGCTCTGGAGCTCCGTACAGACCATCATCTACCAGTTTGATTCGAAAGGTGAACTTCAGAATGTCTGACAATTCCTTCAACATGTCCACACAGAAGCCTTCATACTGCTCGTTCCCTTCTAGTTCCTGGTAATTTGCTTTCCTCATAACATACGGGTTCTCCTGTGTTCACACACACACACACACACACACACACACACACACACACACACACACACACACACACATAGAGAGAGAGTTAAATTAAAGAACCTTGAAACATGTAATGTACATTTACTTTTTTTTTGTACACAGTTACTAGACCTCACCAGTATGGTCGTGACGATGAGGGTCTTGTTGGCCAAAGTTTCAGAGACATTGATGTCCAGACTGGTGGAGTTCATAACCAGGGTGTTGTTCGAATACCAAATACCAATCTAATACATAGACACCGAATAAAACTCCATTATCCAAAAAACATTATTCTGTATAAAGATAAGAACTGTGTGTGGGAAGCAATCTGAATGTGAATGTGTGTTACCTGTTTGTGGCCTGATTTATGCTTCTCCAGGATATGCAGGGTGTAGTTGGTTCTCTGACCTTTGCTGTTAAACTCAACACGGCCTGTTAAACCATCATACTCCACCTGAGAGCACAGAGGGGAGAAAGAAAAGCCAAAAGCATTGGCAACAGTGAGATGAACTACATTTTATCACTCCCAGCTCCAGACGCCTCTTGTAGTAGATATAGTGTATTATCGAGTTCTGGTTTTAGGCAAGTTGGGAGCTGTGAGAAACCAAGAATGTGGACCATTCTGGGTCTCCAGAGAAATTATTTACCCAAAACAGGCCTAGAAAAAGAAGAGAAACAACCAGCTATTTATAAACTGTAGGCACATTTTTACACAATTACTAGTTCGGGCTGCACTGTAACATACGCTCTGTTATCTCATTAGATCACATAGGTGATGCAACCTATGAAGGGAATCCATTATTTAAAAGGATAGTTCCGCTTTGTTTTGTTTTTTTAAGTCTGGCTTAAATCAGAATTGAGGTGCATATCCATACTGTAGGTCGTTATAAATGTTCATGTTCTGCACACTAACAATTAAGTTTGTTACTAAGTAATTAATTCTCTTTAAATCTTTTCTTTCCCCAGAAATATCTGTATGAGAAGAGAAAAGAGTTAAATCTTTACTAAATACACCGTAACGTTAAAGTCCCAGCTTAACTCTGAAATGCTTTTTTGCACAGAAATGGGATTGTGGAATTTGACCCAAATACTTACATTATACTCTACAGTACTCACATTCTGGGTGACAAACCTCATGGTCGGTGTGCAGAGCAGGAATATTCATAACAACCAAGACCTGACGTACTTACAGCACTAGGACAAAACGTCACACACTCCAAGATTTCAATGCCCGCCTTTTGCTTTGCTTATGACGCTCCTTGAAACCACACAATCACAACCTGCATCCTGGAATATGTCTGTGCCATCAGGGGGGGAAAGGACATTGATGTGATAACCTGGTCATTCAGTACATTCAGGTTATCAGTTGACTTCATTTTATTGCCACATAATATTGCTGAGGCCACGGAAGCAACCTCAGATCATAACACCAGAGGCTTGTAAATTGGGCAGTATGTATGATGTGTGCATCGCTTCATGCACTTCCCTTCTTACCCTGATGCACCCATCACTCTGGAATAAGGTCTATCTGAACTCATCAGCCCACATGACCTTTTTCCATTGCTCCATTTTTTTTTTTACCATGCATCTTCATAAATCATTTAAGTGATTTAAGTTGCACAGTTCTTAACCAAACTACTTAGTGTTTTCAGTACTTGATGCAGGCAAATAATTTGGCTCTTCTGAAGTGGTGAACGTTTTTATTGTTTTTATTTATTATTTTGCTTCTTTTCAATCAAGTTTTTTTTCAATCCGAATTTTGTTTCCACCAAGACATGTGGCACAAGCTAAATGCATATATTCAAACTGCTTGCACACACACGGTAGGGAGAGATGTAATACACTCGGAGTATAGCGCTATCCACTACTTCCGCTTGTATGAACTCACAGACGCCCATGATTGGCTAGCGTTGTCATGATTGATGTGGGAGCGCTAGTGCCCATGGATACAGCACCAGCCAGGAACTTCAATCTTTGGTTGAAAGGCAAGCTTGTTATCACTGCGATATTTGGGGTGGGAGGGGCTGGGGGCCTTTTACCTCACTTTTGATCTAAAGCAGGCTTAAAAATAAACCCCGAACCATCCTTTTAAGCATGCAACAAAAACACAGCAAGACATTGAAGCTGTTCTTCAGAGTTTTTGCTTATTACACACAGATTACACTGGCACAAATGTAGTTTAAAAATGCCATAACTAACAATGACAACAATTTTCACCTGACAGTGAAAATGCAACAGCAAACCCAGACACACATCATTAACTCAATACAGGAAGGCTAGGTTTGTATTTAACATCACATTCCTGTTGGCTACAGAGCAACTCAGTCTGAGAGACCAAGGAACACAGACAGCCAGACAATGTTTAAAACAGAAGCAAATATGAACCTCAGTTAATCTACTGACTCCCTTATTCCTGCTTATTTTCATCAAGGGTATTCATATGATGGAATCTTAGATACAATGACTATATCGCATGGCAGTATTACTGTAAAAGCAGGCGCATGCCGAAATCCAGCATAAAGAAATCAGCATTATTCAGAAGAAAGAATTAGTCCTCACTATAATAATAACAACATACACAAATAACTTCGCATTAAAGTCATTTAAATAACAGCCTGGAAATGTTCTGTTCCTGTTCCTTTTAATAGTCATGCATCGTGTTCCATCAGCAACCAGCATGTGATGTTTAATAAGCACCTACAGGCTCCATTTCGACTTAGTTGTAAATGTGTTTCTTGCATTTACTCTTTGTAAATGTATTTTGCACTTACAGGTCACCGGAACACTATTTTTAAATGCAGCTCGAGGATTGCACAAAAACTACAATACATTCACTGTTTGGTTTTGTTTTTGAAATTACATACTCCGCAGCAAAAAAAAAAAGTACAAAATAAAAAAAAGTTTCCTAGAACTACAGCCTGGGAACTGGAACTCTAGTTTTTTTCTGGTGGAAATGCTTCTGAAAGCCCTCAGTAGTAGAAACATGCCCAAAGTAAATCTGCACACACACACACACACACACGCACACACGCACACACACGCACACACACACGCACACACACGCACACACACGCACACACACGCACACACTAACCATGCGCAGGTAGTTCATAAGGCTGGTCCCATGTTGCCAGATCTGTGGGGAGGAGCAACTTAAGGGTTTCACTCCAATTTCCTGACTTCTGTTCAGCTCCTGGACAGCGCTCGCCACCACATGGACGGCATCGAACAGCAAAGCTGAAGACAGCTAGACACAGCAGGTAGAAAGAAGTTAAATGTGTATTTGCATGTTTCTACAGTATGTTTCATTTTGATAAGGATATAATTCTCTGAAGGTTGTGACATTTGGCTATTTTTTTAACAGTAGTATTAAAAACTAAAACAGTCAACAGGTTTCATTGTGGTTACTGAGGTTAATAGAAGGGCTGGATTTAGATGCAATTATAGCTTTAATTATCATCGTGTATGTCTCACCGCTGGTCCTGGGTATGGGTTAAGGTCACAGCCTTCTCTCCACGACAGGTTGAGGCTCCGGATAAATTCCAGGTAAAATGGATGAGTGGTGTTGAACATAGAGAAGCCAACGATGTTGGAGTGTTCATCAACCACATCATCCAACCACAGCAAAGGAAAGTCCTACATACACACAGAGACACACACAGAGCCATGACATAATCGCCTACAGTACAGTACATGTCCTGGTGTCCATGCTTAATCTTGCCATTTTAATTACACCGTTTTAAATCATGAACCAATGTATTATTTAATGTTAATTTACAGTATGTCTTCTTACTCAACACTCATCATGTGTACAATGTCACGGGGGGCCTGGAACCTATCCCAGGAGACTTAGCGGGGTACACCCTGGACGGGGTGCCAATCTATCACAGGGCACACATCCATACATACACACACTCACACACTCCGGGCAATTTTGGGAACACCAATTAGCCTAATTTGCTTGTTTTGTGAAACCGGAGTACCCTGAGGAAACCTCCCAAGCACGGAAGAACATGCAAACTCCATGCACACAGACCCAAGGTGGAAATCAAAACTCAGACCCAGGAGGTGCGAGGCAACACTTCTAACTACTATACCACCATGGCAGCCTATGTCTTCTTATCAGAATTAAATAAGAGCTTTCAAAAAATAAAATAAATAAATATTCCGATTCAGTTGCACATTATACTAAAGGTGTTTCAATACCAGAGGCATTTCAATTACAAAATGAAGCTGATGAATGAATAACCATGCGCATAACCATCAACAATAAAAAAAATACAGATCCTTCTTACCATAGTGGTAAGAATGTACTTGTAAAATGCTGACGTCATCCCCAACTCAGACGCCTGGGACGGGAAAAAAGAAAAAGAAGAGATTAAAGTGTAAAAAAAAAAGGAAGGTGAAACTAGAGAGAATCATTTCATCAGCAGGTTGAACCATACATATTCAGAGTTCTTCAAATCAACCAGAGTACAGGTACTTTTAAAGGGAACAGAACTGAATTACAGTAGCTGTAAATCAAAAAGGAGAGGGAGAGGGGGAGAGGCAGAGTGAAAAAAAGAGAGAGAGAGACAGAAAATGACTGATACGAACAAAAGGAAGCCGTCACCGAGCTCCATTTAAATGCATTAGTTTTCAGTAGTACAGCCACCAGGGGACAACCCGATCCGTGCGGTGCAACTCAAACCCATATCATTTTGTCAAGTAGGTTTTTTTTTTTTTTTTTTTTGCGTGTGTGTGTGTGATGCTCATCATGATATACTGTAGCTTGGCAGCAAAACAGAAGCATTGCATTTCTTTTAAAAAATGGGAGTTTTATGATTTATCTATCTACAATTTAAAGGTGACACCAAAATGAAAAAGAAAATCTCTAAAATGATTTTTGTTACAAGTTTAAAGATTGCAGTTCAGCTGATAAGTGTCTCTCACATATATGTACAGTATAAGAGACTCAGATCAGCTACTGTATAACATTAAAACCTAAAGCATTAACCCCATAAACAGCTCTAACCCCTGTGACACACTCTATCCACGAGACCTTTTGGGGTGTGCTGTGGTGTCTGGAACCAGGACATTTGCAGAGGAATTCTGTAAGGCGGGGCTTCCACGGATCGGACTTATATGTTTGCCGCATTCCGTAATCCGAATTCCGTAATTACCGAATTCCGTGATCAAGTTGGGGAGTTTAGAAACCTTTGGGGCCCCATGCGTGGCAAGCTGTGATGCTCTGAGTGTTTCTATCATAGCCAGTACTGACTTTTTTTCAGCAATGTGTGTTATATTAGCTTTTGTGTTGAATCAGACCAGACAGGCTAGATTTAGCTCCCCACAGGCAGAAACGAGCCTTTAGTGGCCATGATCCTGTCACCAGTTTACTGGTATATAATAAATAGTCAGTGTTAATGTTATGGCGTGTTAATGTTAAGGCTGATCTGTGTGTAATGATAAGGTTATATCTTCGGTGGAGAGCAAATTTGCCTCATCCGAACTCTTTGTTCCGAGTTCATTCCGGTCTTTTTCACAATAACTGCAATTTTTATTTGAAAAGATAAAACAGCCAAAGGGTTTCCTTTTTGTTCTCGAGCTTCAGGTTAAGTCTAGGCTGATGTGATGGCATGGCATTAATTAGCGACGTTTATTAATTATGTCCCCACAATGCTAGTCAAACAAAGATTCTGTGTGTGTGTGTGTGTGTGTGTGTGGTGGGGAGGGGGTGGGGTGGATGGGGGGGGTTGTTGCTAAGTGTCTGTACCTTTTTCAGGATCAGGTATGACACAGAAGCATTAGCATCGATGATGATCGTAGCTATTTTATCATCACGGATCTCTTTGAGTAAAGACGTAGGATCGAGGTCATCATCCAGCATTCTGACAGACAGCGTTTCCCTGGAGATAAGAAAACGTCGCACCAGCTCCTCCAATCTCAGCAAACCTGTAAAGCAGGTGGGGTTAAAGATAGCACAAGGGAATGTGCATGCGTGCGTGCGTGTGTGTGTGTGTGTGTGTGTGTGCATGTGTGCGTGTGTGTGTGTGCATTAAATGTAAATAAGTGGCTGTTTTCTCAAGGGAGCGTGTATGGAGAGAGAGAGAGAGAGAGAGAGAGAGGCAGTGAACCCGGTGCCAAACTTTAATTAGTTTGAGGGAGGAGAGAAATCAATGCACTCACTTACATGCTCTCATTCTCTCTCTTTCTCTCTCTCTCTCTCTCTCTCTCCCTAACTCCCCCAGCACTTCTTCATCCCCCCTTCCTGTATCTTCCTCTCACCCACTCACTGATTCCTGCAGCAACCCTTCCCAGATATATTCTCGGTGGATTTCACTGACTCTGTTTTTTGTGCATTAGTACTATTCATGCCATCTTTCAGCTTCTCTTTCTCTCTTTTCCCCGACAATGAAAACTGAAGGTGATGAACAGCAGAAAGTACAGTGACTAAATCCTAACAGTTAACAAAGCAAGTACTCTGAGGTCAGTCTCCACTATTTGCAATCATTAGATTCTTGTCCAGAGAAATGCTGTCCTTATTTACTCATTATTACCTGCCTTCGTTCCATTAGCCAAATTCTTTTACGACGATGAAACCCTTTCTGGTTCGTCCCAAAGCCCTTCCATATATCACAATCAATCTATTGCTGGGTCGGGGCTAACATTCTTTCCTGTTTCTTGAACCTTTTGCTGACTAAAAAGGAAATAATTTATAATACTTCCTGAATCGTATGCTTTTTAGCTGAAGAACTGAATAATAAGCCTAAGAAGAAGTGTCTAAAAATAGCACACCTCCCTTAGTCACAATTCACCTATGAAAATAATAAAGGGCAATAACAATGTCACTGGATTATGGATTATAGGTTTACTAAAGGCTAAAGAGCAAGTGCAGCAAGAAAAAGAAAAAAGCATTTTTTTATGGATTACTTGGTGCCTCCTACTGCTTTATCCTCGTACTTCAATTGTTCTCAGAAACGTGCCTCAAAGGTCAGCTCTACAATTTTCTTACAATCACGCAAGACCTTTTTCATCAAACCTACAATCATGGAAAAAGTATTCCCACAGTCTTTACGGAATAACTTCATATATAATTTCACAGGTGCGTGTGTCCGAGAGGTGGCCATCTTGTGGTCGGACTCGGCGCTGTTAAATCGGATGTATAATGGCTCCCCTCTCGTGTGCCCGTTCGCACTAACAGATGCAGCCAGACAGAGAGATCAAATCGAGTGTGCAGAATCAGAGGTGATCACGAGCGTGTCCAATCAGAGGGCAGAATAATGACTGGGTTGTAATGAGAAATAAATGAACATATTCTCATTAATTAACAACTGTGCATCTCTCTCTCACACATACGGAATCGCACACAAAACCAATATATACACAGCACAAAGCGGATGTGTCGAGCAAGGTCCGCTGGCCTGTCTCTCCATCTCCTGCCACCATTTTAAATGAGCTTGATGAGTGGCAAGTTGCACCTACTCTGCTGCCATGGCAACCACAGTGCAGCCAACTAGGTCAGAGCCAAGCAGTGTGAATTGACGATCTCGCACATGCTCACACTTGCTTAACTGTATATATATAAATATATATATATATAGCGAGATATATATAAAGTGCACTTAATGTACATATTTCCAGGCTGGTACACAACACAGAGTGATACTTAATCAGAGTGGAAGGCGATACACTCCTGCGCAGAGACGTTCCTCTACTGTGAAGGGATGGATGGAATATATGACCGAGCTTTCAGGATTCATTCCTAAGTTCTATATTCACACTGATTCATTTATGGATACTAAAGTTAATTAAGGAACATCTTATTCTATCGCATTAATTATTCAGGCCAGAATCTTGAGAGTCTGTACTCGCTTTACATAAAATATTTTTCAAAAGCTGAGTAGCCATACAATCCCTGCGGTGACTCATTTGGAAAGGCACTTTGACATGTGTGGAGCTCCTGGGCAGGTCATACACACTGATGGCGAGAGCAAAGATCAAAGACTCACACTCGGCCTTGGCACAGACCAGACTGGCTGATGGGTAGCTGAAAGAGCGTAGGATGGCGCCCACGGCCAAGCTCAGATCCTCGTTGCTAGGATACAATGTGACGGACGCGAAACGCAGGTAAGGCAGCCGTGGAGTCTCCTCAGGACCGATCTTCACATGAGGGATCTGAGCAACGGAGAGACAAGAAAAAAGAGATGGTTTAAGAGAGCTTGTTCAGAATCAGTGTGAAATACTAAAAACTATACCGGTATACATCATACTATACTTACAGCACATCCTGTTCGGAAAGGACGGGGAGCGTTCAAGTCAAACAGGGACTTGTGGTGAAATTTTTAGACATTTACAGAAGAGTACGGAAGAGACATTTCCATTAGCAGAGTACAGTAAAGAGACTCTTAGCCACAGAAAAGGTGGCTCGGAGCCCACCGTGATCGTTCTCGTGAACATTCAGTGAGTGAAACGCCTGATTGCTGAAAATCGACAGATAACTTGTCACCAACTTGTGAAAGAATCTCATCTGTCTGTGGGAACTGTTCACCACTTTGTATAATACGACTTGCACATTACAGGACCTTGGCTGGGAATTATTGCCACGTCCCCACTACAGTCCTGATCTCACTCTAAGAGATTTTCACATGTATTGAAGATGTTCCTGGGTGGCCAGTATTTCTAGTATTTCAGATTGTGGCTTCAGCGTCATCAGAAAGATTTCTACCTTGTGAAGTGCATTAGTGTAGAAAGGAATTATATGGAGAAATAAAGGTAGTTTTTACTCTCATGGCTGTGTTCTGTTATTCTGCGCAATCTAAAGTCTCTGTTTGACTCGAACACCCCTCAAATTTACAATCAACTCACCTCCTTTTCCCCACAGATGTGACTGACAGTAGAACCCGAGGCAGGACTGGAGGCGGGGCCAATCACAGCAACCACTCCCTTAGGCAGAATCTGGCACACTAAAAATATCAAAAAAGAAAAGAAAAAATCTCTAGGTCTCTTTTTCCTCAGGCCCTTTTTCCCCCCACTCACTTCACTTCTTTTCTTTTTGAATAAGGCCAACTCATACTGATAGATAGAGCTGCCCAATACACTTATAGTGATATATTTCATTCCTAATTCCCTTTTACTCAGTGTTTTTGAGTGTGGATGGGTCTGTTGATGAGACTTACTAGTATCTGTGGTTTCGTACTGAGAGTCCTTCTGGAGCTCGAAGACTTCTACATCGACGCGAGCACGAGCCGGTCCCTCCAGCACGCTGTTGATGTTCTCCCGTGCTAAAGCTAGAGCCAAGCGCTCTCCACGGCCACAGGCAGAGCGGTCATCCAAAATCGCCGCTGAGCAGTAGGAAGTAGGTGCAGAGCAGTGAGAGAGAGAGAGAGAGAGAGAGAGAGAGAGAGAAGTTTACTCTGCCTCTCAAGGGCCAACTCCGAAAGGTCATGGCAGAAAATTCTGTGCTTAATGTGGTGGCAGTAAGAGCGGCCAAGCAAAGGCCAAAGGCAAAGTGTGGCTTTGGCTGAACAAAGCGGATATTTAAAAAGACCCCTGCCTGGTGACTCAGATGAAGTGAAGGACAACATTTTTTGTCCATCCTGTTCTGACACAAACTCAAATTTCCAGCTGCAGCATCACTATTGTATAGCGCTGGCTCTATAAAAAAAGAACTGTTGACAAATTTTATTCTTCAACTGCGATAAAAATGATTCATTACAGTACATTCTCACATAGTTGGTACCCATTACAAACATCTCCAGCATCTCCCAGCACCTAAATCCCAATAATTGAATCCCCACGCATAATATCATCTGTTTAGGATTAAATATTTAAATCCCCGTCATCGTGAAGGTGGTGCGACTCACCCATTCGCACAGATGACAGGAGAGGGGTCTGGCTGAGAGAACAAGGCGGCATGTTAAGCACAGTAACTAGCAGGAAGTGGACGTGAATCGACAGCAGCACTGCTGGCAGTTCCGGCATCTTCTACTGCTCCTCATGGAGACGCCGTCTGCTGCCTAGAGCACCCCCTGTAAAACAGGTGAGGAGACTTTTTAAGATTAAAAAACAAAAATATATATATTTTTTTTTAAATGCATGCATTATTCCTCACACAGTTGAGCTGCCTATAGCACCCCCTAGAGGACAAGTGTTAAAAGTAAAAGCCTAAAGACACATCCTGTTTATAGCACACGTAGACATAATCTGCAGCCTAGGGCATGGCAATGTGTTAAGGATATTTACACACACAGTTAGTTATACTGCCTAGAGCTCAGAATACTTCCATACAGATTGCAATTCTTTCTCACATCTGCTCAGCAATCATACAAGTGTCCGGACGGAAAACAAAAAAAAAAGAAAAGAAAAATCTGTCAGGACTTCCCTTAAAGCCAAGTGCACAAATTAAAGCAAATTTACATTTAATTTGAATTTAATTTGTGTTCACAGAGCAGTAGCTGGTCCGTATTTACATGCAAGTGTAACTTGAGAATCTGAGTGCTTATAACGGCAGCATATTGCTAATGTAGTTGGTGCATATTTTTCCTGTTCTTGCTTAACTATGAAAGCTGAAAATGAACCCTAAGGTTGTTCTTATAGTCTGGTGTCGTTAACACATAATAACATTCACTCACTCACTCACTCACTCACTCACTCGTCTATGTCGTTTTATCCTGTAAACAGGGTCATGATGGGCCTGGAGCCTATCCCAGGACACTTAGGGCACAAGGGGTGCCAATCCATCGCAGGACACACACACACACATGCACACACACACTCACACACTAGAGGCAATTTGGGAATGCCAATTAGCCTAATCTGCATGTTTTTGGACTGTGGGAGGAAACCGGAGTCCCTGGATGAAACCCACCAAGCACGAGAAGAACATGCAAACTCCATGCACACAAACCCAAGACTCAGAAGACGGAGGTGCAGGACGACAGTGTTAACCACTAAGACACTGTGCTGTCAAATAATAAACAAAAACTCATTAAAAATAGTCAACAGATTGAGTTATTGTTTAGTACGAGGAAAGATGTCACTGTGCTTAGCTGTAAAGAGGGGAAGAGGAGCTGAGTTTTGATTAGATACAGTACATTTAGGCATTGGGCAGATGCCTTTATCCAAAGTGACTTACATTTGTATTTCATTATACTGTACATCTGAGCAGTTACTAATACTGTATCAGCTATCCTAATGTGCTGTCTTTTGACAACATATTCATTCCAACCCAATCCACTTTTTTAAAACTACTGTGATTTTCTCAAGTTCTGAATGGCCAGTGGCCATAATGCATTTTAACAAGAAACCTTCCTACAGTCCACTTCTCTATGGTATGATATTTAATAGTACTGAGAGATAGCAGTTGTATTTAAAAGTCCATGAATGAACTGTTGGTTAATAAAAATTATTTTCTATTTACTATAAATTATTAGTAATATTCTGAATTGCAAATAGGTCTCTTTTGATTCCCACACCAGGGCAAATAGCTTTTAAAATTAATGTAATTAAAAACTCTGATGCTGAATAGTGATTGCAATACAAAAAATACCACACATTCCAACACTATGAACATATTTTAATTAAGTTAAGCCTTTATTTGTCAAATATACATTACTGCACAGTGAAATTCATTCTCTGCCTATCGGGGTCAGTGCGCAGCCATGGTATGGGTAGCAGATAGGATTAAGGGCCTCGCTTAAGGGTCCAACAGCAGCAACCTGGCTGAGCTGGGGCTCGATCCGAAAACCTTCCGTTCACTAACTCAGAGCCTTAACACACTGAGCCACCACACCCTACAGTCTCTAGCTGGCATCCAGAGGCCTAATGTATGCAATACATCTTAATAACTAGATTTTCATATAACTGCTATATTATTGAGTTTATCCACTTTTTTTTTTTACTTTAATGGCTGTGTGTAGTCGACCAGTCATGGACTTTACAAGTTTGTGTAAAACCTTATGATCCATTTTAGATAAAATCTGGACGTACTGTATACTTCAGTAGAAGAAATTAGGCTTGAGGCAAATGGGACGTTTTGCGCAAAGCTGCTAACATGCTTAATATCACAAATTAACTTAGATTTAAATTATTGCAGAAAATCGAATATTAAATATTCAACTAACTGAACATGTTCTTTGTCATTTTAAATGAAAAAAAAAAAACTGTTTGGCTTCAGACTTTTGGAGCCCACTGTGTATGTGTGTGCATTTATAATATACTGTATAACATAATCTATTATACAGTATATACTGTACTATATGTCGAGTATAAGATGGCTATCCTAATTTGTATGACCTCAAATAAATAATGATGGTCAAAACAATACTGCCCTGTGTAAACCACTCGTGCACATATGCAATGCAATCAGCGATGACATTATAATGGAGAACCCTTTTCAAACAAGGGTTAGCAGGTGCGCTAATTAGTGCTTTGTTTTTGTTGTTCGCATGGACCAAGGGAGAGGTCTTTCTATGCATGAAAACAACGGCGGCGTGGTGAACAATAGGGAGAACTAGACAACCAGCATCATGGGAATGCAAAAACATTAGATACAAAAACACAGTGTAAAGCCACTTAACAGGGTCATAAAGATGCCTGGTGAAGTAAATAACAAGATAGTTTATTACTGGGCTAAGCTCTCAGTGGAATAAGCTCTAAATTACTCTTAATTCCATAACAACCATCATTTTGGGCAATGAGCATTCGTTAGGTAGACAGGCATTTTATGTTTTGGATTGTCACCCTGACTGTCATCATTTTATTCAGCAGCATTTAAACAGGTGTGTGTAAATCTGTGCGGATCTGTGTGACACAAAACCTGCCATCCAGTCATCCTGGATTTTACTGTAAAACTACTGGGCTGAGCGGGTGTAATGGTTAGCACCGTCGTCTCGCACCTCCAGGGTCCGGGTTCGATTCCCGCCTCGCGGTCTGTGAAAGAGCATGTGAGTGTGTATATGTGTGTTCCCTGCGATGAATTGTCCAGGGTGTACCCTGCCACGTGGGATAGGCTCCAGTGCCCCCGCGACCCTGTATAAATGATAAAGCGATATATAGACGATGAGTGAGAAAGTAAAACTATATACAGTACATGCAAGTGAACATGTGATTCACGTTTTTCCCTTCATTACTGCTTAAACCACAGAATAAGCCACAGAATAGGCCTATAGCAAGCAGATTTTTGTTCGGATATATGCCACTAGAAAGTCACAAGACATGTGCGATATACAAGCACACAGCGGTCAAAGAAGAACAAACACAAGGTATTTACAGACTGATGGTCATAGCTATGTACATTGTTTTTCTTATAGGGTAACCATTTTGGTCAATCAAATACAAGGGGTGTTTAAATCAAGCCAGGACTTTTATTTGTGCAGAATAACAGAACACAGTTAGAATCCCTTTATTTCTCTATATAATCCCCATCTACACTAATGCACTTATGCCAGTGTTTCACTAGTGCGTGGATATTCAAGGTAGAAAGGTTTCTCAGGAACTATGATCGGACTGCCTGCTTCACGGCCAAAATGCTGGCCTCCGAAGAACGTTAAAAGAAATCACATTGAGTGAGTACAAGAATATACTATGGTTGTGGCAATAACTCAGAGATGAGTACCTTTAATGTGCAAGCGGTGTTTCTGAATGATAGTGTGTACAGTTCCCACAGACAGGCGTGTCTCTTCCACAAGTTGACGACGAGATATATTCATTCATTTTCAAGGATCAGGCGTTCTCACTGAATGTTCACGAGCATGACTGCAGTGGGCTCTGAACCACCCCCAGCCAAGATCATCGCTCACACATAGGGCCATGGTCTGCATTAATTCCCTGTAATTTGTGCATGTCAGGCCACCAGTGTGTAATCTACAGGGTGCCTCAAAACCCTCCATACTTTTTAGCTTTCTAAAAATTATGGCCTTCTTTAAAACTTTTGCACCATTCAAATATTTCACTCTGGCTAAGAGTCTCATCGCCATACTATACGTGACGTCTTCTGTTAATGGCAGTTTTACACCTTCATTCACATGAAAGTCTCAATTTGACTTGTACACTGTTTACCATTAAAAGGTTCTGACGGAGAAGCTTTTTGACCAATGTTACCACATATCGTTCTACCATGTTAGCTTCATACAGTACGTTTGTGAGTGTTCATGTGCTGCACAAAGTAGATGTAGTAATTTCGCCTTGTAGTTGAATGAGATTTGTGGATCTGTTGACAACAGCACACCACAAAGGAATCACACAGAAAGTTTGAAGAGAGTGCTGTTTGTTGCACAGAAATGAGTAAATCCACAGGGTGTCCCAAAAGTCTCTACACATAGGGAAAATTAATGCTTTGTATTTACAAAACAGCTTTTACAGTACATGATTGCCTTTTCTTTGTAAACCCAGACAGGCGTCGCTCCCACATATTAACACATCTGGTGTTATGCATGTAATTGCTCTCGCTCATCTATCACAATCTTGCGACGGCTTCCCGATCCAGCCATTAGAACCATTTCTATGCATCCTTCTAAATAAGTATGAAAAAAATGTAAGTCATTTGCTAGAAAGTATGGAGGGTTTTGAGGCACCCTGTAGATTGCACATTGGTGGGCTGACATGCACAAATTACAGGGAATTAATGCAGACCATGGCCTATTGATGTGAGTGTACTGTACAATACAGAAATATAGAATCACGACTTGCAGTACGGAAAGCAGCACTAACCCCAAATGAGAAATGCACTTTGCAGCATGCTGACTCAACTCAAATTTTATAAGGTCATGATCATAAGGCTCAATACAACCATTCACAAAAGTAAATATGTAGGTATAAGATTTTATATTTCCTAGTTCATGGATTTAGAAATTGCACCTTTGGGATTTTACTCTAGAATTCAACACGTAAGTGTTTCTGTATACAGTCTTGTTCTGCAGGCCTTTCACTCTTCAACTCACTATACAAGTAAAGAAATGCCACTATAATATTGATGATTAAATTACAACAACAACAAAAAAAGATGATGAACAAATTATTAGATAGATTCAAGATGATGAACAAATTATTTTGTTCATACACCAAAGATGAATGTGCAATCTGATAAATTGCTTTTGCAGTTAGTGGGGATGCAAAAGGAGATTTACAAAGAACAACTGTGTAAATGACGCCCAGTGTGCAAATGTCAATGGTGAGGTGCAAAAGAAGAAGGGGAAAACAACATTTACTCCAGGCTTTTGTGTGTGTTACTTGCTCATTATAGCTTTGGCAAGTTCAGATCTCAAGGAAATATTCAAAAGTGAAACTAACAGCTTAAACCCGCTGTGAAAGCTTCTTCTAAAACAGATATTCCACATTTGCGGCCATTAAGACAACAGTAGCTAACCTGCTGCTACTGTACCTTGGGTTGAGTTATTGTCCAGTAACATACCATGTGCTATTCAGAGCTGAGCCTGCTGAATGTATAGGGTTGGAGACACTGTTCCTTCCACACATATTTCTCTTTACTTCCGTGGGATTTCTTTGTATGTCAAATTGATTGGCCACAAATAACTCTGCACCAAGTCTGATACGCACGTAGTCAACATTACAGTATGTATTTCTTGGAAGTCAAAGATGGGCACCAGCTTTCTGCTCACTGCCTCAGCACCAACCCAATCAAGGGTACCATGCTCGACTTCAACATCTGGCCCAAGCCCTGCAGCATTAACAGCTTTCTAGTCAGAAACACCCACGTCCAGTGAACTCTCTAGATGAATTATGACTTGGCAGCAGACATGGCTAAATTTAATGATTCACTGGAGTGGGCCCTATACAGCAATTCTGACATTGCTGTAGGGTAAGAAACTGCAGTTCTGCTCCCAGTCCCTGCCTTTTCATGACTGGAGGGGTCAACACAACGTCTCCTCAAAAACATTTGTTGCAAAAATGGGTAGATTCCAGAGTACAAAATGGATTGCTTTATGGAACAAATAATTAAAGTCATAAAGTGCATAAATCTGTGTGATAACTGTTTCCCTTCCCAAAGACCACAGACACTTTTAAAAGATATATAATTATGATGATGATGACGATGATGATGATCTAATTATTATTATTATTGTTGTTGTTGTTCAAATATGAATCCTGCTTTGGCATTTTCCAAACATCACAGGTATTTTTATGGTGTATGCAAGCAGTGACTTCTCCTCTGATGGCCAGTGGAATTAGGACACTGCTGTGCTTGGACAAGTTGCTCCCATGTCCCTTATAAAGAAGCGAGGCATCTGAGACATACCCACCAACTTCACCCATATTATGGTGCTTGGTCATGTGGTAAAAGCAGACCACACATTTTATTGGTTATTTGGATAGATTCCAAAATACTGGGTATGGGTATCTATTGAGGAGGTTAGTATTGGTTAGTATTGGTTAGTGGTTCTTCCAGGTTAGTCTGGAGTTACAGGCATTTCATAAGTCATACAGTAAGTGATTATATTGTTCAGTACTTGAAACCCAAATGCCACAGCCTGAAACATGTTCTTGCCTCAGTGCCATAAGGCCAAGTATTGGCTTGCTGGAGACACAGGGCATCCCTATCACAATGGATTTCACCCACACCTGCTGATTCTTAGAGCATAATATAGAATTCAGAAACTAGGTCACGGAATGTGGTATTTATCACAGAGCAAAGCATTATTTCCCTAGTGGTCAGAATACCCATGCATCTTCTTCCTTGACCAGGTTGCTATTTCAAATGCATAGCCCCCTTGAGCTGAATCACCAAATGAGAACTGCAACTTTGGTGTTGAGGAACCCCCTCTAAATGCAAGAGATTGTAGCACACAGATCTTGTTTGTGCTGCTTTGCAAAATGTGCTTAACTCATCAGCTGGCCCTGGACATTGCCTGATTTCCAGTACAATTCCCAGTCTACACTAAAGGTAAATGTGCCAGCTATCACTTGCACCTTGGATGCCATTTTGTATGGTTCATTTGCCTTTTACTGCTTTTCTAATGGGAATGAGACATCTCCACCTACCATGGTCCCCTAGGAGCCTAGACTGAGAGCTCTTTCTTGGACTCCCTTGGAGTCCCATAAGCCTTTGCAAGATACAGAATTGAAATGGCTATCTCTGAAAACTACCATTGGCTTCAGCAAGAGTTGGGAAGTTAAGTGCTCTGGCTATAAGCTTGCCTTGCAGACATGAGTAACCAGAAAACTCTGGAGTGATCTTGTGGTTGAAGATTATTTTTTCCCAACTTTGCAAATCAGTTTACTGACCTTGCAGTTAACCGGTGAATCACTCTTTGCTGTGCTCAAAATGCACCCTATGGCATTAGTTCTCCTCTCAAAAATTCTTGTTTTTAATCCTGTTTGCCAGGAGATTCTTGACGTTTCGCTTTTCCCTTTTTCTCCAATTCCTGAAAGTTTTCATTATATTCTTTATAACAGCTGCATGTGTATTTGTTGACCTGCTCAATATTCAGGTAGTGCTCTGGAAAAAAAAAAGTGCAATATGGGCAATAGGGCTTCTTGTGAGAGTAAAACTGGCCGTTTAGGGAGGGATGGTATCCATTCCAATTGGTAAGGTGCTGCTCATATTTCATGTACTATAGCTTATAGTCTTTTAAAGGCATAGTTAATAGCTGATAATCCAGGGCCTCGGCCAGGCAGCAGAGTAACAGGTTACATCGACCATCTGCTAACTGCCTTGAGGCATCAGATTTCAGATTCCAGATTTCATTCTATCGAGTCTCTGTCTTTTCCCCCAACATAAACAAAGATGCAGAAAATTTCAGAAAGCTTATTGTAGTAAACTGCATGACATTAAATAGTCCATGCCAAATGCATCACAGATTTTACGTTAACACTAGTGAGTATCTCTCTTGCATCTAGTTCTGCGTTTATATTGCAAATAAAAATATCAGAAAGCAGGGACTGAATGTACTTGTCTAACTGAAATTTAAATTAGAACAAATGAGTAGGAAACTCTAAACGGGGGTATCCCCAAAGACTCAATGAGAGCAGCATTTGTGCGCCTCAATGGGCATCACTCGGATATAATGGGGCCACTCACAACGGTGGGCGTACTGGTAATTTAATACTTTCATTTAGCGGAGATATACAACATAGTCATCCTACCCCAATCTAAAATTAACTGAGTACCTCATTTCGTATGTATTGCATCTCAGCCATTACAAGCATATTAGCTGCACAATCACAACAGCTTTACTGTTCTCAGCCTTATTGACAAAACTTCTGTTTATTGGTTTCCCCTTTAACTCCAAAGAAATTAATCAAGTGACTGAATGCAAAAAATGTAATGTTTTGCTACTGTAGACACCAGATAATAATAATGTTGCCCAATTTGAAAATACAGTAATTACAGAAAAATAACTTGAACCTGGGTATAATTGTAATTTTTTTAAAGGACCTTTTAAAATGTAGAAAGGCAATGGCAGCAAATTACAAAGATGCATAACTATAGAAAGACCCAGCTTATCTCTGTACTCCAATAGAATATGAATAATAATCTTAAATTTAAACCTTACTAGGAATACGACAGACACTGATGCACAATTGCCCACAGTATGAATTATCAGTGACTTAATGTTTTTATCTTGACAACATCTCCAAGATTCTAGAAAAGCAAGTAGCTCAGTAACTGAATCCTGTACTTACATACTGTATGAAATCACATGCAGGAAATAATTCACTCAGGGTTTGCAAATGTGTGCGTTTAGATCAATACATCGATCGATCAATACATCGACCGATCGATCGATAGATAGAGTAGATAATGTGTTACTCACAAAGAGAAATTATAAATTAGAATTTTATAATTTCATCCGGCCTTTCATCCACATGCAAACATAGTTTTGATAACTGAAAACGGAGCTTTTGGAAAATTCCTTCCAAAGTGAACGAACAGAGGTGCCTGAATGAAGTTCACTGCTGCTATATACAAAACTATGACAACTCAGACAGCAACGGCGGTTTTGAACAAGACCCTTTGACTTTTACATACAGTAACGCAACCGGTAATGATGTTTTGTCCACGCTTCTGATTGGCCCCTTGTTGATTAGAGATGCTACTAACCGCACATAACAGGGCGTTTTGCGTTTTTATGTGGACCAGGATTTTTAGAAAACGTAGGTCATGTGGACCAAATTTTTAAAAAACAGCTAGTAAAAAAAAAGCTCTGTTTTAAAAAATACCCGGCTACGTGTGGACATGGCCTTCATAAACATGGAACTTCAAATCACTGCTATGCTGATGACACATACCTGTATGTTTTACCCAAATCAGCTGACGAACTCCTGACTTACTAAAGGTGTTTAAAAAGACAGTAGGCACTGAAGGCTGAGTAACTTTCTCCTACTTACTTCTGACAAGACTGTAATACTTCTACAAGGTGGAAAAAGCCAAAAATAAGCTTTCAGATTATGCAATATTTTTCCATGGCCTTTTGTTGTACTGTACAGTTGTTTCTTGTGCAGTAGTAAATGACCCTGGTTTGACTACTGACCCCAGTCTCTTATCTAAAACACATGTATATAATTTTAGTGGAATCGCATTTAGTGGCAATTTTAGAAACTCTGCCAAGCTAAGAACTATACTGTAATTACATTATGAATTAAAACTAGTTGTAAATCTCTAAACTTACTAGATTCATGAATCCAGTCTAAGACAATTTTTGCTTTATGACACGGTGCATTCTCATGCTGGAGGAAGTCATTAGAAGATGGGGAAATGGTGGCCGCACATAATCAACAACAATAATACTTAAATAGGACATTTACCAAACATGACACCACCCCACCAACCTGTACTGTTCACGCAAGGCAAGTTGGGTTCATCGATTCATGCTGTTGGTGCCAAATTCTCATCCTACCATCTCTGTGTTTAAGCGGAAATCAAGGTAAAGTTTTAACTGTTTGTTTTTTGTTTTTTTTGAGCGAATGCCCACTGCAACCTTAGCTTTCTGTTCTTGGCTGGCAGAAATGGAACTGGATGTGGTGTTTTGCTGTTAAAACCTGCTGTTGAAAACTGACTCAAAATTTCCTGTGTCTCTGAGATGCTTTTCTGCTCACCACGATTGTACAGAGTGGTTATCTGAGTTACTCTAGCACCTCGAACCACTCTGGCTTTTCTATATTGACCTTTCTCATTGACATTTTTCCATCCACTAATCTACTGCTCAGCATACTGTAGGTTTTTTTTATTATTATTATTGTATTATTATAAGCAAACTCTAGAGACCAATCACAGAAGATCAGCAGTTATGAAAGAAGATTAAATTTCATTGTATGCACAGAACAAAAAGAGAATAAAGATATTAAATTAAATTCAGTCGAACTACGCAAACCAGCTCCCACGCCACCAATAATCCTGTCATGTTCAAAATCACAGGCATCAAATTTTCCACATTCTTTTGTTTGATATGAACATTACCCTTGATGCTATCTGGTATCTGCATGATGTTTTACATTGCACTGCCGGCACAGAATTGTCTGATTAAATAAATGCACTAATGAATATGTGTACAGGTGTTCCCAATAAAGTGCTCAGTGAGTATATCATTACGCGCACGCGCTCACAAGGAGGTACACTGTATCAACAGTAGGTGTTTCAGGCTCCATCTGGCAGTAATCCTAGGCTTACGGACCCACATTTACCTACATAACTAGCATTTCATTTCATTATCAAGTAGTGGAAACAGGCTTATGCAAATGTAATACCTAACCTTCAACTGGGTTAATTTACACACAATTGCAGTTCCCAAAATGATCCTCAAATACCAAGGGGGCTAAACTAATCATGCTGAAGAGGATGAATTAATCTTTTTGAATCTTTGCTGGTCTATCTGTTTGTTTTGTTTTTGTAAGAATTGCATATTAATTACCGCAAACATGCAAAACGGACAGACTAAGCATTTCTTATTAGAAAGTAGCAATAATGTTGGTAAATCTGCATGGTGTTATCAAGCTTGCATATTTCCATAACAAGAAACAGCAGCGCAGGAAAATTTTGTGGACTCAGAGCCCTTTTATCCCTTGTATACATATACACATACAGTACAGTACATTACAAGCTCTACATAGAGTGCATAAGTGACATCGCCACCTTGACCATTTTACCTCTGTCCTTGAACATCCCATTCCAAAAGCATGGGAATTAATATGGACTTGGTCCCACCTTTGCTGCTATAACAGTCTAAGCTGTTTTGGGAAGGCTCTCCAGTAGATTTTGTAATGGGGCTGTGGGGATGTGTGCCCATTCTGCCATAAGAGCATTACCGAGAGAAGGCTCTGATGTTGGGTGAGAAGGCCTGGCACACAGTCAGATTCCATTTCATTCCAAAAGCAGTGAGTTCAGTTGAGGTCAGATCACTGTGCAAGCCACTCATGCAAGTTATGAGCTACGTTTTCATGCGTTATTTTTGCTTACGACATTATCAAGCTGAAAGGGTGTTTGGGGCCCGGAGTTCCAGTGAAGGTAAATCTTAAAACGTTCCGTATTTCTTTAACAAGTTAGCATAGGTCTCAGAGCTCCCCAAAGTGTCTGTTAATGCTATGACTGAAATATGCATCAGATAATGCATTTTTTATACCTACTGTATATTATAACTCCCTTTATTTCACTTCTCCAAATGCGTAGTTTCAGTATCTATGGCTACGTTCACATTACCAGGCTGAAGTGACTCAAATCTGATTTTGTTTGTTTGTTCAACCATAATGTGCCACAGATCTGATGTGTTTCAGATCGGATGGAGTCACTTCCATATCCAGTCCTAGACTGGATATATATCCAATATGTGAATGTGAACAGGCAGACTTTTTTACCTTTCCACATGCAAAGGGTGGTGATGTCATCAGTAAGCACCAGCAACTAGCAACAGCTGCTAAAACAGCGAAAGGTGAGGCGTCTGGCTTTCTTTCTGCTTCTGGACCACAACAAATACAGCCAACTCACTCCCTGTTATCCAGAGCTAAATCCCAAGCATATTTTTCCTAAAATCACATCTATTGTTTGAAATGAATGACCGTATGCACAGATATGGCATGTTTTAACCCATATGGCTTAAGTAAAGATGTATCAATGTGTGTTTCAGTGGCCAGCCACATCCACATTAGAGTCAGGTAAAAGTCACTTGTAATTATGAACATGAACTGTCATGACATGCGAATTCAAGCTGACCAAAATAATGGAATTGAAAATGTGGCTTGAAATGTGAACATAGACTGCAGTATGTAAACAAGCTACAGCTAAGCCCCATTCAACCAGCAGAGATCAGCAGAGCTGAGGACCAAGCTGAAGGCGAGGTATCTTCCTATTTGATATTACAATAAAGGGAAAATCTGATTCTCTTGTTTAAGCCAGTACTAATGTAAAAAAAAAAAAAAAGAAAAAAACTGAAAAAAAAGACAAAAAAAGAAGGAAACGTTTTTGTCATGTATTTTTTGGCAACAGTTTGGGGAAGAACCACATCTGGGTTTGATGGTCAGGTGTTCAGAAACACAGTACAGTGCCATAAAATAAATAGTGGGTGAATATAAAATGCATTTTTTTAAATGGGGATTTTATTTATTAAGGGAAAAAGCTGTACAAACCCACATGGCCCTACGCGAAAAGTAATTGCCCCCTAAACCTAATAACAAGTTGTGGCATCCCTGGCTGCAACAGCTGCAATCAAGCATTTGTAATAACTGGTAATGAGTCCTTCACTTCACTATGGAGAGATTTTTTGGCCCACTCGCCTTTACAAAATAATTTTAATTCAGCCGCATCGGAGGACCACAGCATCTCAATCAGACTGAGGTCTAGACATTGAATCAGATTAATGTCCAGATGTAACAGGGCACACAGCTTCCAAAACGTTTGTTCCATCAGTCCACAGAATATTTGGCACAAAAGTCTCGGGACAATCAAAAAATTTTTTGGCAAATGTGAGACGAGCCTTTGTGTTCTTTTTGGTCAGCAGTGGCTTTAGCCTTGGAACTCTCCAATGGATGCAATTTTTTCAAAATCTCTCTCTTATTGCTGAATCATGAATACTGACCTTAACTGAGGCAAGTGAGGCCCGCAGTTCTTTAGATGTTGTTCTGAGTTCTTTTATGTGCTCCCAGATGAGTCGTTTTTGTGCTCTAGGAGTCATTTTGGCAGGCCGGCCACTCCTGGGTAGGTTCACCATTGTTCCAAGTTTTCTCTATTTATGGATGATGGCTCTCCCTGTGGTTGCTGGAGTCCCAAAGCCTCAGAAATGTCAGTTATTTTGTTTCTTATCTGTTCTTTGATTTCTTTAGATCATGGCATTGATGGTGTGTTGCTTTTTGAGATTTTTTTAGCCTGCTTCACTTTGTCAGCCGGGTTCTATTGAAGTGATTTCTTGATTCAACGGGTCTGGTAGTAATTAGGCGTGGGTGTGACAAATGAAATTTATCTGAAGTTTCCAAAAAATGTGGTTCATTCATGATTTAGCAAGAGGAGCATCATCCTTTATAATGTGCATTTTGTATTTACTCGGGTTTGTTAAAATTTTAATATAATTCATTCGATCTGATGTGAAAGTGTGACAAATATGCACAAAAAGGGAGCAGATACTTTTTCACAGCACCGTACATACATAGAATTCACACATACAGCTACATATAAAAACACACGAGCCCTGACCTTGAAAAAGCAAGCAATATTTATTTCCTCCAGGGATGAAAATTATTATTTCTCCTCTCATTTTCTTTTGTTGTTACATGTACTGTATGCTGTACAAAGAAATGTGTGTTAATGAATGTGTGAATTCATCCTATAACACTGTCCAACAAATTCAGATATACTTCTCCTGATGCCCACTGTTTTCTCAAAACAGTCAGAGGAGAGAAAGAAACAGACAGAATATTTGCTGCACTCTTGGCAGTCTGCAGTGCCTTTTTATGAGAGCAAGAAAAGCGTAAAATTGTGCCATCGTAATTATCAAGAGAGAGAAAGAAAGGGAAATTGTGAGTGCGAGAGTGAGAGCAAGAGAGGGGGGCTCAGGGGAAGGGAGGAGTAGCTAGCTGGCAATTCATTTGTATCTTCATCTTTGTAAGTAAGAAGTGAATCTGACAGTTACAATAATAGCAATGCGAAACACTCGATTGGATTTCGTTACAGGAATGTTGAATGTCGGTCTTATATAAAAGCCGTTGCTCTCCAACCACACTGCTCTAGCCATCGACGGTGGATTTGGACTTATTTCTGTGACACCAGGCTCAGGAGTAGGAGAGAAAACAAAAATAAGTTGTTATTATTTTCTCCTTTTCTCGCCTGAAGCTGCTCTGGAATGATTCCAGATGAGACATCTTTGTCATCTGCGTTTTGACCCTCTTGGCTTTCCGTAGGCAGATGCAGCAAGGGCTCAATAAAACTTCAAAAACCCTTTCCTGTCAAAATAAAGCCTGGTGTCAGCAGCAAACACACACCTATATAGTCTCAGTTCTATTTACACATGTGGGGGCACGCACGCGCACACACACAAACACACACACACACACACACACACACGTACACACTATCATGCTGAGCTTCCCCTCAGCACACCACAGGCAGAATTGCTACAGTTCAGTCAGTTGATTTTCTTTCTCTCTCTCTCTCTCTCTCTCTCTCTCTCTCGCTCCCCTTGTCAGTCCAATCACTATGCCTCTGTTCCCGTCTGACAGTCCATCCCTCAACCCTCCTGTTCTTATTCAGGCTTTTACACTACATAATTATCCTACCTTTTCTCTTCAGTTCTCCTCTAATAGACCAACCACAAGTCCTGTCTAACAGATGTTTCAGTCTGCTTCTATGACTTCTCTTCACTTCTATCACGATTTCTGTGAAATGAAAATCTCCTCTTCTTTGGGTCACTCTCGAGCTCTGGCATTCATTGTCACTCCGACAGTGTCTTAAGCACAGTTTCCATAATCCTTTGTCTGCTCCAGCGGAAAGGACCGTGCTCGGTGACACTATCGACACGCAGTGCATAAATCTCAGTTATTTGTGTGGTTTGACAGTGAGACCCAGGTGACATTGAAGATGCATGCCCTGACACGTTCTCTCAGCTGACGCCGTAGCTATCGCTCTTCCTCTGTCTCTTTTGCAGTAGGTGGGTGAATTGCAGTTCAGTGCTATCCTGCGGTTAAATTCAGATAATCCTGATTTTGCTGCATGAGACAATGAGCTGTCTGCTTGCTTTGTGCGCATAAACAATGCAATCAAGTCCCTGGCAGAGAAACGGGTTATGGTGTTTTATTTAGTGTCATCATTAGTCTGTCAGGTATATATCAGCTCCATAACATTCCCATTAATCTGCCAAATCTTTACGACTGCTTAGTGTGTTTATGCTTATTCTGCCAAAACACATCACATAAACGATATAAAGGTTTAAACCAAAGTGACGATGAATTCTGCTTTAATGCTACATAAGTGTGTGGCAATACGTATTACATGAATATTGGACTCCAGTCTGATGGCATCAATAAAGCGAGTAATAAAGTCCATAGGTGTGATGAATGCTGCACAACAGATATGAAAATGAACCTGTTGTGGATCTCGTGCCAGTTCTACCGAGATCGCACTGGAGATATCGGAAACATTCGCGAACATTTGTAACATGAGCATTAGACCTGATGCAACGAGAGGATAAGTATATCCCCCGTGTGTACTATTGAATTACTGAGAAAAATCGCACCAGGCTATGACCCTAAGCATTGATCACTGTCTAAACTATCGTGAGCTTTGCCATGCTTAAAACTTATATCAAAACAGTGGAATTTGAGTGGTATGTAATGAATACGTGAGGGTGGCTTAGCCCCAGTGAGGATGTAACATAGTGTCTTGCTATTAAATTAAGTTTATTCGTCACATATACATTCCCGCACAGTGAAATTCTTTATTCTTCGCAGCTTTGTTAGTAGACAGGGCTCAGAGGTCCCAACAGCGGTAACCTGGCAGAGCCGCGGAACGAGACGCCGACCTTCTGATCAGTAACTCAGAGCCTTAACACACCAATTAATTAATGCAATAAATAATCATTAATAGTAATTTAGTGCACTTTAATGTTAAGTTGCTAGGTAGTGCTTTATGATATTATGATATCGAAAACTGTGATAGACCATTTTGAATATTATTATATACAAAAAATAGACAACAATAAAATAGTTTTTATAAAAAATAAAAATGTCACTAAACATGTTATTACTAATAATGTGTGTGTGTGTGTGTGTGTGTGTGGTGTATATGTTAATGACACAATGTCATGTGTTATTTCATAGTTTATAGTTTAGAAATCTCCAGTATTGTTTTAGAATGTAAAAAATAAATCATTAAACACAAAACAATCTTTTGATTGGCTCTGTGTGTATATACAGCATTCTATGTATATATACAAAAAAGTATACAATTAGTATATATATGTTTAAACAGTATATAACATATATATATATATATATATATATATATATATATATATATATATATATATATATGTTATATACTAAAAGTATACAATTAGTATATACATGTTTAAACAGTATATACTGTTTAAACATATATATACTAATTGTATACTTTTTTGTATATATACATAGAATACTGTATATACACACAGAGCCAATCAAAAGATTGTTTTGTGTTTAATGATTTGTGTTTAAAATATATGTTTAAACAGTATATTAACAGTATATACAAAAAAGCAAAAACAATATGCTAGAATATTCTGTCTGGAAACATATTCCACCATTTTATTGTTGTCTATTGTTGTGTATTATAATAATAATAGTTTAGGATGATCAATCACTGGTTTTAATATCATGAAGCACTATCTAGCAACTTAAGGTGCACCAGCGGTGAGAAAGCAGAATAACGTTAAATCAGAACCCATCTTTAGCAAAGTATGCCTGGTTTGAATTTATCTGTTTTATTTTAATCCGCATGTAACAACATTAACCTGCCATGCAATTTATGTCTCCCATACATCGACCACCTGAACCAAAGCAGTACAAAAATTTTAACGGCTCTAATCAGAAAGATTAAATAACTACAACTACTGTACAGTACTCCTCCATTCACTCCCTCTTGCAGTAATGTTATGTGCCTCCACCTACTATGTTGTAGTGTAATGTCACGCCATCAAGCAAAATGAACATTAAACCATTAGCAAAATCTGTCTGTCATGTCCCTAAGCAGATTGGACTGTAATAGTAGAGCACGAAAATGATTTTAGAATTTGTATTTATTTTTATTATTATTATTATTATTATTATTATTATTATTATTATTGTTGTTGTTGTTGTTGTTGTCTTTTAGAGTGCTAACATTAAATAGTGTCTAAAATCGTCTATGTCAGGGATTAATATGTATTAAGCCCAGGAAAAACAAACCAGCTATGGAGCGGAACAGAAGGCCACAAGGCCTTTTAATAAATGTAATTCCAAACCACATACATCAATCCTGCAAGAAAAGACACCATGGGAATTTGTGTAGCAAATAAAAGCAATTTTAACCCTGAGCAGAATGCCAACCACCGAGCTTTACTGATCAGTGTTATCGCTCCAGACCATCAGCGTAAACTGGACATAAAAGGAGTCGTTGTCTCAGTTAAACCTCGTTCCAACACTCTCTGACGTGGTGATTCCTAACTCAGCCAGGCAGGTGATGTTTTCTGGAATGATGAACAGACAGACAGAGAAAGAGCTGTCTTTATACGTGCTACAGTATGTGCTGTGCTGGTGAGCTGACAACAGCAAAACAGGTGTAATACACTAATACTGAAGAATCAAACCAGTCATTAACAGAATTACTGAGGTATCAGATGCCCTGCCACTGATGCATTTTATATGCAATAAAGTAGCAATAAGGTAACGATTTAAATTAACTCTGTAGATTAAAGCTGTATAAACTATTAGATCTCTGTTGTGTACTCAATTGAGCTTGCTCAGCTCTTTTTAACTTTTTATACTGTATGAGCACATACATATAGCACTAGTGGTGTGTAAAGAAGAACATAAATTACTGCACTTATTTGGGAATATTTCTATTATACCCTTTGATCACTAAGTATTAAGTATAGATTTAATACATTTTGCTCGAGACACATTTGCTACCTACTGCAGTACTAAATAGATTTTTTGTTTAAAGAATTATTCTACTCAGTTAGATGAGTCAAGTCAAATGACAATTAAATAATTCTGAAAGATTATTCAAAATATTTTCTGTTAATTTCTGCCTCATTTTGTTGGTGCTTAAGGAAACTGCATACAATAAACCATAACGTTATAAGCATGGGAATCCTGTTTTTTGATTCCCAGTCTGATATCATTCGGCCCCATGGGAAATTTCGGAGGCAAAAAATGAAATTCTGTTATCTAGATGTTTTGTGGCGGTTTATTCCCATCTGAATTTGCGAATAGTTACCAAGCTATTACAGTATGTAGACGGATCAGCCATAGCACTAACACCACACCACATTGAATAACACTGATTATCAATTATATACCAGTAAACTGGTGCCATGATAATGGTCACCAAGGTTTATTTATACCTGTGGCGAGCAAATGCCGGGCCACCTGGTCCAGTCTCACAGAAAAAACAATTGTTGGGAAAAAAAAGTCATGGCTGGCCATGATAGAAAGGTACTGGATAAAAAACGGCCTTCAAATTCCTTCAGATATCAATCCCATGGAATGAACCAGACAAACAAGTTTAATCCAAGGAGGCACCCCACCTCACAACTAACAGCATCCAATGCATTCACAGTCAACGTCCTTTTGACAGAGACCACAGCACATTCCCAGAGGTCTTGTGGACCAGAGCGCCCCCAGGGGAATAATGGATGAGAGAATTTACTTGAGCTTACTGTACAGGTTCTTGGTTGCCCCAGGCAAGCAGTAATGTCAAGTCCAGTATAAATACATTTGTTTTAAAATATTTCATGACTTATAATATATTTTGGAGCAAATATACAGTCTTGTGCAAAAGTTTGGGCACCCCTTGATAAATAACAGACTTTGGTGATTTTTTTAATTAAAAAGATGTTAACACAGTCTCTCTTGCAAATGGAAAAAATGCACAATATTTTCAGCAAACATTGATGCATACTTACTTCTTATGACATAAATTGAACAAAAAAAAAAATAAATAAATAAATAAAAACATTATTATGGCACTGTGCAAAAGGTTGAGCACCCCACGAGTTCTTCTCTTCGTCCTAAGAGTTCTTTTAGATTTATCTGTTTCAATGACTAAAAGATCTCAGATTCTTTTTACAAGGTTTCAGACCTTAATCAGTTCATTAGATCTGATGCACAGCAACAGCTGTCATTAGTAAATGCCAGTTTCAAAGCTTTACAAATACGTTGACTCTTCAAACCTTGTGCATACAAAACTTGCGGATACTCAACAACCACGAGTTCCTCTAAGAAGCTGTGAAAGACTAAGAAAATGAAAGTTATTGATGCAGGAGAAAGCTAAAAGAAGTCAGCTTGCAGGTTCCACAGTGAGAAATGTAATTAAGAGATGGCAGTTTAGGGGAGCTGTGGAGGTTAAAATGAGATCTGGAAGACCAAGAAAACTCTGGGAGAGAACTGCTCATATGCTGGTCAGAAAGACAAATCAAAACCGCCATTTGACTGCAAAAAACCTGCAGGAAGATTTAACAGATTCAGGAGTGGTGGCTCACCGTTCCACTGTTCAGCGATGCTTGCACAGACAAGACCTTCATGGAAGAGTCAGCAGAAGAAAACCTTACCTGAGTCCCTATCATAAACTCTAATGTCAGAGGTATGCAACAGAACATCAACAGAAGCCCAATGCGTTATGGTAAGCAGTGCTGTGGACTGATGAAGTTAAAATAGAACTCTTTGGCCACAATCAGCAAAGGCATGTTTGTAGAAAAAAAGAGCAGCATTTCATGAAAAGAACACAAATATTGTGCTTTTTTTTTTTTCATTTCCAAGAGAGACTGTGTTAACATCTTTTCAAATAAAAAATCACCAAAATCTGTTATTTATCAAAGGGTGCCTAAACTTTTGCATAAGACAAACATCTTTTGTATTAATGCTAGACTTGCCCAGGGCAAACAAGAATTGGGTTGGTCAAGTAAATTGTCTCATTCAGTTGCCTGATTTCATAAGTGAATAGTAGTAAATGCTAATATCCTCCTGCATGCTTCCTCCTTGGCTCATAAACAGCCTAATAATCATATTCATGGCACATGCAGCAAGTGAAACCGAAACAGCCTATCATTTAACAAGTGTAAAGTTCAGTGGCACCCGTGTTGTGCAACAACAACAGGAACAGCAGGCAGACAGTGAGGGAACTGTTACTGATAATATACAGTAGGACAGGTCACCTCGCCACTATGGCAGTTTTTGTTTTTTAATTTGTGCAAGTCTAGTCGATGAACATTGTTGCACGTAATGATTACACCACTTCCTGTTTGGATATCAAAGTTTGACAAATTGCAATTTAGCTAAAAATGCTAAATATGCTTCCATGAATTTAAATTTAAATATGAATTTACAGACAAAGAATGTAAACACTACCAGTTTGTTTTACCATTTAGAATCTACTGTAACTACCAATTAGATACCAATATAGATACCAACGTAGTTACCAATAGAATCTATTTCCTCCTATGTAAAAGTAGGATTGTCCACGTTGTGTTTTTTATTTTTTTTAAAGGGTATAACGTTTCTTGTCCTGCATTTTTGTACACCGTGTGCCATAATTACACTTCACAGTGTTGAGGAAAAACATTAAAGTGAATAAATTCAAAATAACTCAGTGTTATGGGGCAGAGTATGATTTGTGCGTGCTTTGAGATTAAACCTTAGTGTTACTGCTGTCATGGTTACAGTGACTCAGTGGCATGATTGTTGGGGGAAAAAAAGGTCTTGCAGTGGAAGTGCACCTGTGAAACATATGAAACTGTCGAAATAGGAAAAGTACAAAAGTAGGTTTAAGCAGTGAAAAAGAACTGGTGCTGTCTCTTATTTCACAAGATCCAAAATGGTAGCCTGTAACTTCCTCCGTGTAGATGTGTGTAATATGTCCTATACTGTATTTGTATATTTGACAGATTATGTTCTGTGTTATATTGTTATAAGCACCCGAGGCTCACCTATGCTCGTGGGGACCAAAGGCCACCCTGTCTGGTCTGATCCCAGGGACAAGCCAATGGAGCGCAACATCATCCCAGCTATGTACTTTAATTGAACGTTTTATATATTACATTTTAAGAAACGTCCAAATCCCTGTTGATTTAGTTTACTTTCTATGAAGTAAAGTCAACATCTCAGCCCTGTGGCTGTAAAAACTGAATGTCAAGCCCTGCTATGTAAAATTGTGTTAATAAACACAGATTCAGTAGATTTGCCTCAGAGCTCCAGTGCAAAGGCCAGCACTTGACATCACTGTTTGGACACAAAAATCATTATTTGCAAAATCATTATTTGTCACACAAGTGCCGTAAGGGTTGCCTGAAGTTCAATCCCTCACAGCATGCACCACTGTCACATGAGTCTGACTGCAGGGGGGGGGGGGCGTGGCTGCAGATAGCTGTGGCATCATCATGATCAACAGACAAAAGTTACCAGTATGTTTATGAGACGTGGAGGTAAACATACAAAACTCCACACCGGCAGTAGCCTAAGTTCAGGATAAAAACCCTGGAGTTGTGTGGCAGCAGTGCGATACAGGTATTCGCAGTGCAGTACCGTGCAAACGTCTTGAGCCACCCCTCATTTCTTTGTATTAAATAAAATTAAATTATGCAGATTCAATTAAAGAAATGGGATCAAATGTTTTACTGTGACAGGTTGCAAAGTGCCTAAAGATACGATTAGAAAATTGGCTGCTTTTTTTACGTAATAACCTCAGCAGGACCTGATTTCCCCTCTCGTCTGTTCCAACCACTCAGCATTCCGCATCAGCAGTATACTAATCACACTAATCACCTGATCATCTCTCATCATCTGCACCTGTTTCTCACTGGTTCATGCCTTAAGTTACAGGTAGATACTTTTTATGCCTAAATGATTCATAGGTCACTGTGTGGTTCAACAAACAAAAAACATTTATCTGAAACTGCTCATGTACTGTACAGGGACACGACTGATAATGAGAGCCAAGAAAAGGCTATTCCTCAAGACTATGTTAAAAAGACAAGAAAGTCGGGCTCTTTGGAAGCAAAACATGAATAAAAGTTCGAACCTTGCTCAAGACTTTTGCGCAGTTCTGTATATGTATTGTTTTCCCAAGGGTTATTTCACTTTTGCTCACTGGGTCATTTACTATAATGGTATAATTACTGACCTTTTACTATAGCGTGCTTCAGGGCCTCAAATAGTGTAGTTTGAACCTGAACCTGAGTTACTGGCCGTGTGATGTTTCAAATGTTCTCTCTGTGTCTGTGTGGGTGTCTCCAGGTTCTTATAATAATAATAAAAAAATCCTGCTGGTAGGCGGATTAGCTACACTTACTACACAAACTACGCTGTTGGGGCGATGGGTATATATTTATATCTTGGCAGAAGCAAATGTGCCCTCAAGAGCAGGAATATCAGAGAGTTTTGACCTTGCTGGGACACATGGCTGGTCCCCACGAGGAAGACTGCTTCTGCACAAAACAACTTGTTGTCTTAAATGAATGAATTAATTAATAATATCTACAGCAAAAGGAAGAACAAGAAGTATGGGTCAACTCTGGGCAGGGGCGGATCTAGAAAATTATTCATGGGGTGGAAAGGGGGTGGCATTAAAATTATGAGGGGTGGCAACACTGAAGCAAGCATCCGTGCATGGTTTTTGTGGATTCAAGGAACGCTATTCTCATTCGGAGTATACGCTAGGGTGCACATTTTTACATTGTCCTATAGAAATTAAATAAAGGCTGATGTGTGATGGACACTAGTGCTGCGTGGCAAATGGGGTGGCAAGGCTTTTTCTTAGGGTGGCAATTGCCACCCCGTGGCACCCCGGTAGATCCGTCCCTGACTCTGGGTATTTTGTCCACTGTCCACATCCACAGTGAATGAATGAATGAATAGGTGAATGAACATACAGTACAAACTCACATAGACTTGTACATAGATTTATCTGTTTCAGGGACTGGCAGAGACATCAATTCTCTTGCCTTGAATCACTCGCAAACACACACACGCGCACACACATACCGAACACAGAGTTTCTCCAGTAAGCGTGTCACATGGCATTTTCTCTTTCAATCAGTCTTTTTCTCGGCCAGTTTTTGCTGCTGTGGCAACAGATATTGTGAGGAGACGTGGAGGAATACTGTACCAAGACGATACAAAGTGGGGGGGGGGGGGGGGGGGGGGGAGCATCAGCAGGCTCTGATATTACAATGATTAAATTTAATCTAAAGTACTGTATAACGTTGCATGTTTAAGTGGATATGATTCCTGTAACTTTACTCTCCTTCTCCTAAACTGCATTTGTTGTCTCTGCTTTTTAATATTTGTTTCTCAAACACACATCACTCTATATGAAAAAAGTCTTTCATCACTCGGTATAAATATAGAAGATGGCCGCATGTACCTCCCCGGGATTATGAGGAAGCTCGCGTATCGTGGAGTGAATGTTTGTATTTATGTCGTATTTGTGTTCCAGAGGGGTGTCTCAGTTATTTACAGTTCTGACCTTGAATTTAAGTGCCTTTTGCAGTGTGATGTCGCCCACAGCAATAATTCCAGTGGCAGGGCCTGACAATTTGTTGTAATCACAATATTTCACGCTGAAATACACAAAAACAACAATGGAATCCCGTTTGAGAGCAAGATCAAATATAGAAAAATATAACAGTTAAAAAAAAAAAACATTTGTCTGAATCATTCGCACTCCATATCACTGTGAAACCTTGAAGGAGTGAGATGGAGTCACAGTGGTGTTTTTGTTAACATTATAGTAAATAGCATTAATAATAAATCCAAATAAAAAATAACATTGCAATAAACAAATAATAACAAATAAGATTATAATAAGTCCATAATTTATTACAGTTTCGTATTTACAGGATTCAGTATATATATATATATATATATATATATATACACACATATACACATACTGTATAATGTATGATATTCCATGGAATTGATTAGAAGAAATGTTATAAATTAGGGTATTGCCTTTTAGTAGCAGTAAAAGAAAATATATTTTTTATAAGTTTTTAAGCTATAATAATTGATCATATCTAATGTGTAGTTTGCTATGGGACACGAGGCCAAAAAATGGAAACTATGCCTGATTAGGCTTACACATATTCAGAGTTTATGAATTTATTAATGATGTCACACTCCATGGTAATTGTTAATGACTCATATAAAAGTTAACATTCAGAACTTCAAAAAGTTGCATTTTTCATAAGCATCTTTTTTTTTACCTACCCAACTACTGTTCACTCACTTACTCACTCATTGTCTATAATGCTTTATCTTGTATACAGGGTCGCGGGGGCCTGGAGCTTATCCCAGGAGAGTTAGGGCACGAGGCAGGGTACACACACAGTCACATGCTCATTCACACACTATGGGGACTGGGTGACAATCCGTCGCAGGGTACATATACTGTATGCACACGCTCACACGCTCATTCACACACTGTGGGCAATTTGGGAACGCCAGTTAGCCGCATGTCTTTGGACTGTGGGAGGAAACCGGTGTACCTGGAGGAAACCCACCAAGCACGGGGAGAACATACTGTACCAAATCCATGCATACAGAGCTTGAGGCGGGAATTAAACCCGGAACTGTTTGCCCAGCACATGGATCGCACCCCTTCCCTTTTCAATCAACATGCTCAACCATCAGCTAAACTCAAAGGCATCATACGCTACATACAGAAACCTAACAGAGTCCTGAATACTCTTTATGTTGGGCTTGCACTGCTAAAAGGTCTTGATTGAATAAAATTGAAACTTCAGTTTACTGTGAGTAAAGGCCAAACAGTGCACTGGAGATTTAATGGTCCGGGTTTATTTTTATGACATCATTAAAGGGAAATGCCAGAAAAAATTCCCCTCATTACAGATGAGGTAAGATTTGGTTGACTGAGGATCATGCAAGCTCTTGTGACTGACTCTCATGCCAAGCTCTATATGAACAAATGGGTTACACTTTGAGGTGAACACCAGATGAGCAGAAACAAGATAAAACCTTTTAAAGATTCAGAGTGGTTTGTTCTGCGCTATATTTTCACCATGATGTATGTTACACAATGTTCAAAGAATTATTCAACATAAAACACATGAGCTCTATTTCAGACATACACACACAGCCAGCACTCCCCCCCAACACACACATGAAACAGAAATGAGTATAAATTTAGACAGAAATGAATGCATTATCTCTCCATATCTGCAATAAAGCAAACAGGAGACTGGTGAAAAATGTCTTAGTTACCTCACTGAGGGCAATTAACCCGGCTAAAATAAACCTGAGGCCGCCATTTTGCGCAGGCTTATTTTGGCACTGCTACCTCATGGTTAAAATGTTTATCAGACTACTGGTGAGGTGTCATTATGGTAATAGGCCATATGCTAAGTGGAAGAAGCAGAGATGCAGTATGATGAGATTATGGAAGCGCAAACATTTAATAGGAGATTACCGTTGCCTTGTTTCATAGCTCAATGAATGCATGCGTGTGTGTTTGAGTGTGTGTGTGTGTGTGTGTGTGTGTGTGTGTGTGTGTGTTCATGTTCAGTGGACTTTCCACGTTATTTTGTATGCTGCATAGGTTTTAATTTGTCGAGCCCCAACTCAAAGGAAGATAACCGATGCTGATGAGTAACATTTTCAGCCTTAATCCAGTGTAAGATAACAAATGTCTCCTAAATGAAGTTCTCTGTATCTCATTAATTAGGCCTTGCCATTTTCTCGCTGTGTGCCATTTCAAAGTAGAAGCGCTCGGTTTGCTCACTTCAGCATGAAATTTAGCACAAATAAATGAAGGCTCAGACAACATATTTATTAACGCCTCCTTGAAAAGCAAATCAGTTGCAAGTTGTAAAATGTAAACAAATAATGTTTAGAATATTGTAATTGCAATTATTGGAATTTTTTTTTCTAGACTTATTAATCCTTTAAAACTCAAGCAACATGGATGTGTACTGGCTACAGCAATGGCCAATGACTGATTTAAAAGACCAAATGCTAATATGGAAAGGGAGGCTTCAGACATCCGGGTTTTCGGATATGTCATGAAGCACCAAAGCCATCATTTCTTTTAAAATGTGTACATTTTACCGCTACTGGAGTACTTTTTTGCTGCTCAATCGTGTTTGTATAGTTGGTTAAGATGAATGAAAATTTAGCATATTGCTCAAGTTGTACTAAAAAAAAAAATGGTATGTCACTCTATATTGCACAATCCTGGTATACATTTATCCGTATATATTTATTAAAACCTTGTAATGTAAAATGCCAAAAAAAAAAAAAAAGGGCTAAAAATGGGTTTTAAGGGATGCAATGCAGACAAACTGATAGCTTGGTAGCTAAGCTATACTGCTAGGTAGGTAAGTAGGTTAGCTATTTGTGTATCTAGGTAGGTAGATAGGTAGCTTGGTAGGCAGTGGCGGCTGGTGCAAAAAATTTTTGGGGGGGGCAGAAACAAAATTCAAATGAAACTTTTAATACTCGCCTGTAAATAGGCATTAGGTGATTAAGCATCATAACTACTAGTGTAAAATAAAGGCATGACTCACATCGCATCCAGTCAGCCATCCAGGCATTGAGAATGGTCCAATCACATGAGCACAAATATTTAAAAACAATATGATTCGCTAAGAACAAAAGTGGGAGGGTTCAGGGCGCACAGTGCTGCGCCTGTAGGATGCTTTGAAAAGATCCAATCAGAGCTCAGCCTCAGGTCTCACTCGTTTGTCCGGCGCCTCGCGTACACGAACACAAATGAACGGAATACAGTTTAGATTTTTTTTTAATTGCAAATAAATTATATTAAGAAATACGGCGGAATATTGTGACTAAATGACTTTATTTCATTTTTAAAATAAATAATTATTATGTTAAATAATTGCATGTTAAAGTAGCATTCTTCTCTGCCGAACTTTAAGGGGGGCCCCGTATTGACCGGCCGCCACTGTTGGTAGGTAGTTAAGTAGAAAAGTGTTAGGTACAGTAGGTAGGTATATTGGCATGTAGGTACCTATGGAGGTAGGTAGGTAGATTGAAATTATAGAATTGTAAGTATTTTCCTGGATGGATGGATGGATGGATGGATGGATGGATGGATGGATGGATGGATAACAAAGTACAGTAGGTAGCTAGATAGGAAAGCAGGTAGGTAGACTAAGTAAATAGAGAACAATAAAAACCTCTCAAAGACCTTAGTATAAAATCAGCGGTGCTACAGCACATGAATGACAAAATGACACACATGAAAGTGTGAGGGGAAAAGGGACAGAGAATTTGTGTGTGGAGGGAGATGTACAGTACAGAGAGAAAGCTAGTGGGAGGAGGCAGAGTGGGAGTATATGGAGGATGCTATATATAGCCGTAGGGTTATGGAATAAAAGACAAGAGGTATCATAGTATGCGTTTGATTGCTTAACTCTCAAAGCCATGGCAACCAGCCTACCAGCTACATAAAAGTGTTCATGTCCAAACTTACACACACACACACACACACACAAACTAGCACACGCGCGGGTGGCATACGCCAATGTGTTGGATGATGTAGACTAAATGTTCATCTTAGATGAGGTCAAGCTCTGATCTAAATCAGCAGCATACACTCTCATTTCATCACAAACAAACACACAGAATCTCAGATTCACGCACTTAGTCTGTTTTTAGAAATGAGAGAACAGCAGATCATAAAGGTTGAAGCATCACATTCCAAGTAATCACACAGGGATGTGTTTCACTGAGATTTGGCTGATGCACAAACCACCAGCCACGTGTAGAAACAAGCCAGAATTGTCCAGAGTGTAAATACCAAAAAAAAAAAGTCTCATGGCCTCTGATGCATCAAGAAATGAGCAGAGAACTTTGATTGTGCCTCCCAGCGTGCTGAAGCGAGGCCGACAGGTGTACAGATCTTAAGGATTTTTGATGGGGTGCTAGTGTGTGTAGGTGTATGTGTGCACGGAATGTAGATACACATAAAAAGTGAGTGTGTGTGTGTGTGTGTGTGTGTGTGTGTGTGTGTGTGTGTGTGTGTGTGTGTGTGTATATGTGTACTTTTTGATTCACAGACCTGGAAGCAAGAGAAAGTGGAGCAGAAATGAACTGCAAGTAAAGCGTGGCAGGGTCGCAGAGAACAAGCGATGCTTCTCTGTTGTTTTTCTCCGGTGAGAGAGAATAAACACTGAATATTTTTTTGCAGTAACTGTATCCTTGAGGTCTAGATTGAGGACGTAAAGGCCAAATAAGTTTTCAAATCCAACTAGGCAGTAACAACAGACAGGAAAGCTTCAGACAGAAACAAATCTTCCAGTAATTCTATATGGCATGATGAAAAAATAAAACAACAATAAAGCATTACATGAAATAACTGAGATTTTTTATTTATTTATATGAATACAATTTAATTAATCAGTTACAATATCCTAGTGCACTATAATTGGAAATGTATCAATACTATATTAGATATATTTCCATTAAAAAAGTATGAGTTAACCTGCCATGTCATAGATGCAGTTAGTTATATAGTTATCTTGTGCAGTGCATAATTCAGCCTTTAATTCCTTTTAGAAGCGACTGACAAGTTATCTTCTTTGTACAACTTTAAAAAGCATGATCAATAAGTCAAAATTTCTTTTAATATAGAGAATAGCAAACTATCATATCTTCCTCAGAATAACGACAATTTGTCATCCTGAAGCAAAAAAGCACATTGCCATGACAAGTGACTAATGAGCAAGTTTCAGTTTTGCAACAACAAGCATTTGCAGACATAAATTAATTCCAGCATCGTATTGAAGGATTCAATTCACCAAGGTAAGGAGGGCCTTAGTTAAAAGGAGCTTCTCCCTCATTCAGTCTGGATGTGGGCTAATCCGAAAGGATCCATTATCTACATAAAAAGGATACTCGTGGATAAATGAGCGATCTGTTGGAGAACAACCAAACGTTCGTCAATTTCTGTCAGCAAACAACGAGGCGCAAATGGCCAAACAGCTCCAAGAGGTTTAATCTGCTTCTACTTTTCACTAATGGATGAATAAGAGAGCAGGAAAGAGATTCAAGACCTGTCTGATTAAATAGTAAAGATGGCCACAAAACAGTCCTCCAGCCACAGAGTCTCTCAACATTATGCACGACACATGAGGCTCGTTCTGCCAGGTATGACATATTTATGCTGGCGCTGCAATGGCAGGGAGGTGTAAAATACTATTCACTCAGATTCACATGGTGACTCAGTGTGGCTCAACTATTGTGTGTACGTTATATGGACATGGACACAATTAGATCCATACATCATGAACAAAAGTGTGATCTTTGCTATATTTCCTCTACTTGAAAAAAATTGTGCTTGTACAACCAGTTGCATATACAATGTGATACAATCAGAAGTCTCTATTTAAATTGGTCCATGTGCATGCGAGAACAGAGCCACATGATATTAATATAATAACTGTTCTTTAAGACCCTCAGCCTGGATCACCACCAGGAGCAGACCTATAACAGTGAACGCGTGATGTGGTTTCTTTATGCGTTATGCCCCACCGCTAATGTCTCAAAGTGGCTTGACTTGACAGTTGGTGTGGTATGAATATTAACAAGCAAAGTGCTACCTACATAGAATCAACTCATGCTTGTTTCTAAATGGTCTTATATTTTTATTTAAATTAGGAAAAAGGTAATTGGTGGGTTGCTGCTTTTAGATACATCTCAGAAACGAACAAAAAAAAAAAAAAGACTATGCACATATCTTCAGCAAAGCATCAAAGAAGCCCCTTCTGAGTTGCTTTGGAAAGGCACCATGGCACACCTGGTGCAAACACAAGTATTGACTGAAATGGAAGCAATAAACCCTAACATCTGAATCACAGCTGGAATGCGGCACTTCCACTTCCATACTGTATATTCATGAGCCACTTCATTAGTTGCACCTTACTAGTCTTGGATTGGACCCCATTTGGACTTTGGAACTGCCTTAAATTTTTAATGGCAAAGACTGAGCAAGGTTCTGGAAACATTTCTTCGGTCCATATTGACGTCCAATTTTGGTAATCCCATGTGGATTGTGTGGCACCTGGTGTGGTCTTCAGCTGCTGTAACCCATCTGCTTCAAGGTTTAATATGTTGCATGTTCAGAGATGCCCTTCAGCATACATTACCTCAGTTGTAATAAGATGTTATTTGTTTTATTGTTGCCTTTCTATCAGCTCAAACCATTTTGGCCATATTCCTTTGAGCTCTGGCATCAACAAGGCATTTTCACCCAGAGAAGTCCAGTTCACTGGAACTTCTGAAGAAGGATTTGATTATAAAAAATAAAAAAATCTCAAACATTTACAGTACAAATCGGATATCAACATTAAATTCATTACTATAAGCTAAAACAATAAGACACAACTTCTACTCTGCCTAGAGGAGGCTGTCCAACAGCAGTGCAGAGGGCATTAGTTGGAGAAGCAACCAAGAGGCCTAGGGTAACTGTAAAAGTGCTGAAGAGCTCCACAACTCAAATTGGAAAAACTGCTCACGGGACAGCCCTTGAAAACTTGACTTTTCTAAAAGTGCAGTAAAAAGGAAAGCAGCTGTTATAAAAAAATAATTAAAAAAAACTATAAACTCCTACTCAGAGACTCAGCAAGTAGGTAGGAAAAAAAAGGACGTCTGGACTTTTTAGCTGTATATCAACCTGAGAACACCATAGCACAGTGAACATGCTCTGGGAAGTTTTTTCATCAGCAAGGACAAGGAAACCTTGTCGGGTTGATGGAAGCCAAACACAGCACAATCCTAGAAGAAAACCTGGTACAGTTTTCAAACCTTCAGACTTGAAACTTTCAAACAAACAATGACTCTACACATACTGCCAGACCTGGAGGGGTAACCCAGATCCTAAAGGAGTTACGATGGCACAGTTACAGTCTAGACCTCAATCTAATTGCGAATCTGTGGAATGACTTGGCACTTGCTGTTCACCAATAGTCTTCACCTGAACAGATGGCTTTTGGGTGATTCTGCCAAGGTGAAAAAGAAAAAAAAAGCAGCGTCCATATGTGCAATGCTACCTACAGTATGCCACCAAAAAATGGTGCAAGTAAAAAGGTAAAAATCCCAATAGAGACCATGATGTCGTGGTCGTAACACTACAAAATGTGTAAACTTTTACAAAATGATTACACAGGGGACACAGTGGTGTAGGTTAGCACTGTGACCTCACACCTCCAGAGTCAAAGTTTCGATTCCTGCCTTGGGTCCACTGCGTATGTTCTCTCCGTGCTCCGTGGGTTTCCTCCAGGTTTCTCCAGTTTCCTCCCACAGTCCAAAGATATGCAGAGTAGGTAAATTGATCAATTCCCTGTCGTGTGCGATGGATTGGGTGGGTGGGTGAGTGAGTGATAAGTAAACTTGATGTTTTTACGCTAAGAGATAAGTGTGGATTTTAACCTCTTTATAGGTTTAACCTCTGTATAGGTGTCACCCCCACCCCCTTTTCCCCACAAACAGAAGAAAAATATATATTTGTTTTATATTATTATTACTATTATTACCGTGAGTAATCATGTCAAAAGCAGGTATTATTATTGTGTCTATGTTTAAGTATCTATTAGAGAGTTGAGCAGGAGCTAGAAACCATAAGGGAAAGAATATATTCATGGCCACTGCAAATACTCAAGACTCTGTACTCTGTAGTGTTTGTCATAAGGAATCTCTGAAAGCCTCTAAGCCATTTCTAATAAACTGCGTTTTAGTTCATTTAACTGTCAAATCTACCCTGCAATATTACAGTCTCACTCGCATAAGCTGCTCGCATCACTCGCAGTGTAAGTGCCTTAAAAAATGAAGTTCCGGGTCCAATATCCAGTTGGCATAAAAGACGTTCCTCTGTTCATGTTAAATACTTAATCATTACGTATCACTTTCATCAAAGATTAAAAGGAAGAAAAAAGTAATGGGTAGAGGGTGTATTAAAGACTATAAATCTCATTCCTGCTTCAAGCAAATATTCATGGCCATGACGTATACCCATAATGATCTGTAGTATTTGAAATAAAGGTGATGTAGGATGCATTTAATACAGTGGGCATATAAAAGTCTTATCATTCTTAGGTAGAACGCTCAACAGCACTGATATCAACTAATAAGCAATAACGTATAAAATCCAATATGCACTGTAAACACTCAAATTAAAGCTTGTCCTGTTGTGTTCACGCATGCTAACCGGGCTGTAAAAAAAAAAAAAAAAAAAAGCTATAATATGGCTATAAAATTGACAATGTGTTTAAGCGCGGCAAGATTGTAGATGCACCGTATGATCCACATACAATAAAGCAAACGGATCACCACATGACTGTAATCAAATAACCCATACAGCCTGCAGACATCTTTGTCTTGGTCATGGTCAGGAATCCAAGGAGCAATACTTGTCCCTGCTCTCTCAGTGGACAAAATGGCATTTCCGTCTTCCCTGTCGATCGCACTGAGATGTGCCACTTGTGGACACTAGTTTTCTCCGGGTGTCTCTTAGATCTAACGAGAGTAGGCTATTAGCATTTCCCACCAAGCGAGTTTAACTGCCCTGTGTTGCAGGAGCAGCTGCATGAACGGATACAGCTGAAAGTCATTTTTGATAAAAGATTGCACCAGTATTGCTGAATGAGTGAACATAGAACTAAAGAGCTTCCTAGGACGCAGCCTGTATTCATGGGTCAATCCTAGTGTTTGGCAAAAGTGTTCAAGAAAAAGTTATAAACTTTATAAAAAAAAAGTTTTTTATATAACATAAAAGTTAAAAGTGCTCTACAGAATGAATGGGCACGAATTCCTACAAAAACAAAATCTTGAGGACAGCCTTTCAAGAAGATTCGTAGCTGTTATGGCTGCAAAAAGGCAGACCAACTCCATATTGTATAGAGTATTTATTTGAATATATAATGTCATTCCCGCTTTGGCAATATATATATATATAAAAGTAAAGAAAAGATGATAAGGTCAATACATATGGTGTTATATTTGTGCAACAATTCTGAGCAAAAGAAAAACTCTCCCATGTGCTTTAAACATACTGAAACTCTCACTCAACATCTTTCGCCATCTGCCTACACTTGCTCAAATAGAATTGAATTACCATAGATTAGAGGAGAGTCTATTCCAGCCAATCAGAAATTAGAGCAATATACATTCTGACCACCTGTTTCTGACTGCTCCATTGTCCTCTACTTGTGTTTTTACCTTTAGCAGTCATTATGCTTTATCATGGCATTAGTTTATATCATTATTGTTTTACATAAGGTAAATTGAATTCTGCTTGCTAGGTCATTTGGAAATTAAATACATTGTTTAAAACATGGAAGATATTATTGTCAACAGTTTTATTCATAGGTTGCATTAAGTCATTATGTTTGGAGAGGTTAAAAAACTCATGAATTTAATTTTTAAAATATTGCAACCGTCTCGGTTTCAGTTGCTCCTCACCCACTGTCCCTCACCGTGTCTGTCAGCTAAGTGTCTTGCTTGCCGGTACTGTCCCTCTTCCTATCTTCCCAGACAAATAACAGCAATAAAAGTAATAAACTGATGCTTGTGAGAATATACAGAGGCAGAATGCCTACTAACTGCATTAGCTGTTCACCGTTCCCCAATTTATCCACACACCTCTTTACAATCCGACACCAATGTGAGATTTGCCGGCAGCATAAAGAAAAAAAAATTGTTACATTATTTGTAAAACTATATATATATATATATATATATATATATATATATATATATATATATATATATAAAACACAGGCTTGTTTTTGTGATGTGCTATTTTTATAGCTAATTTGTCTTTAACAAAACTTCAGGTTGTCTGACAAAACAAAAATATAAATTGTTATCTGGACAGAAACAGAAGTTTACAGTTATTATCAGAATATACTTTATAAAAAAGAGGCAGGATGGTGTCTTAGGTGTTAGCACCATCGCTTGCACCTCCAGGGTCCGTGTTCGATTCCCGCCTCGGGGTCTGCGTGCTTTCTCCTGTGCTTTAAGGGTGTCCTTCGGGTACTCCAGTTGATCCCAAGGACGTCCTACCATGGTCTTAAAAATGGGATTAATGGGATCACCACTGCCCTCCACGTTCCTTAGTTGGATGACAGAGGTTCTTTGATGGATGGATGGATGGATGGAGTGTATATACAGTATATACAGAAACTAGTTGAAAGCTAGGTAGCATTCTACTAAAAGGAAAGTACATATTGTAAGTTAGCAATAAAACTGGTGAAAACAATGGTTTCTATAATTGAAACTCGTATCATACCACTTTATGCTGTATTCATGGTCAGGGGTGGGGGGGGGGGGCCTCCTGGCCTATTCCAGGAGACTGAGGACACAAGGCGAGGTACACCTTGGACAGAGTGCCAATCCATTTGTAGGATTTGTAACATAGAGAAAGCCTGAGCTCCATTAACATTAATTATCACCAGCCGGCCCCCTTTCCTTTGCGCACCTGCAGAAAAGGGGGGGGGGGGGGTGCGCTAACGTAGAGAGCCTATGGAGTGAGCGAGGAGCAACATCAGGTTTAGGGGCACGCCCATCACGGCCGCATGCAGTGAGAGATGTTTTCAAAGTAACTTGAAAGTAACGTAATTAGTAACCTGATTAATTTTTGCATGCAATAATCAGTAATGTAATGTAATCAAATTATAATTTTAAAGTAGTAATTAGTAATTTGTAGTAGATTACTTTTTTTGAGTAACTTCCCCAACACTGCTAACCACTACACCACCTATACACCGCCTATAACTGAAACTATAAGTAAAACTTTCATTTCAAACTGCCTAACAAACACCATCAAATCACAATCAAAATCACATTATACTGAACACAATATAAATGATCACAATATAAACTAACCAGGTGATGAAACATACTCGCCGTTAAGGGAAAAAACAGACCGGAGAAAAATGGAGCCAATCAGAAACAGGTAATCAGAATGTACTGTAACCTCTTCCAGTTTCTGACCGCCTGGAATTGATCCTTCTCTAGTCTCTATAGGAGAGAGAGAGAGTTTCAGCGGCACAAAACAACGAGTTAGAGATTTTAGGACACAATAGGGGGTTTGAACGTGAGCGAGAGAGTGCTTTTGCTCAGGATTGTGGCAGAAATATAACGCCATAAATCCCAAGCCTAGTGAGATGGAGAAAGATTCTTTCATTAATTACAAAGAGTTATTTGGCAGTCACGCTATGACACTAAAGGTGAGATGAGCCAGTGAACTCAGCCCAGCTCAACAATAAGATTAGACTCTTTTGTTTCCTTTCCTTTTTCTTTTTTTACACCAAGGTTGTTTATTTAAATTGCATTGTGAAATCTGTCATACCTATTAAATTATCATTGTAATTCACATTGATTTAAAAAAAATAAAAATTTAAACTACTGAAATAAAACAGAACACTGTTACATATTTGCATTGACTAATAACCCAGAGCAATCATTTCAGGAATAGTAGCTTCAATATTATTGTGCTACTGAGCATTTGAGTAGAAATTGAAAAAAAAAATTTTTTTATTAATCCCTGTAATGATTCACTTTCAGAATAAAAAAAAACAACACATCCCATCCATCCAGACCAGCAGCAATGAATGACATCTCACATCAACCAAAAATACATTAAGATTTTTTCAATAATAATAATAATAATAATTGAGTGAAAATTGTGTGAAATATAAACGATAGCCAGCTGATCTGTTCTGTTGTCTGTTTATCACATTGGCTCATGTTGTGTTATGGCTTCAGTTTCAACATTGCTCACTCACTCACTCACACACAGTCAATTTAGAAGCATCAATTAGCTTAAACTGCATGTCTTTCGACTGTGGCAGGAAACCAAAGTACCCAAAGGGAACCCATCAAGCGTGGGGAGAGCATGCAGACACAAAGTGGGAATCGAACCCGGACCCTGGTGGTGCAAAGCAACAGTGCTAACTGCTAAACCACCTTAGCTAAAATCATTTTCAAATTAATTAATTAAGGATAAGTTATTTCATTATGTAGGTTTCACTATTTTATAACTGTTTTCAGAAACTGATATTGTTATCATTGCTGATGTAATATTTACCAGAGATGGCACGATATGGCATGTTGTTCTCTCTCCTGACCCCAGGTTACTGTCTGTGTGTCTTTGTGGGTTTCATCCGTATTTTTTTTTTTTTTTCGCTTTCCTGACACTTCATAAAATATTTCAGCAGATCACTTTTGGCCAGGCTGTACATGTCTGTGTGTGTGATGGTTTTGCAACCCTGTCCAAGAAAAACTGGTAACTGAAAATCCATGAATGAGTACTTGGCCCTTAATGTGAATTTCTTGACAATATCACTGTTGTTCAAGAAGATCTCAGGATGTATTATTTTTGCTTCCCAATAATATAATACATTTTTATTACTCTGCCATGTACACTATGTTGCCAAGAAAATATGTGGGCACCTAACCATCACATTAATATTTGCTTGTTGGACATTCCATCCCAGAGTCTGTCCCTGCTTTCATGCTACAGTGTAACAGCCTCCACTCTGTGAAGTGTGTCTTTTAGAATGTGGCTGTGGGAATCTGTGGCCTTTCATACACAAGAGCATTAGTGAAGTCAGGTATTGATGTTGAGAGCCCTGGTGTGCGGCTGGTGTTCTAATCCATCCTACAGTATAGTGCCTTGCAAAAGTATTCGCACCCCATTGAACTTTTCCACACCTTGTCTCCACATTTACGTTTGTGGTTGTAACGTGAGAAAATGTGGAAAAGTTCAAGGGGTATGCATACTTTTGGAGGCGCTGTAAAAGATGCTCAGTGGGGTTGTGGAGGACCCTTAAATTCTTCCAAACCTTGGCTTTATGATCCTCGCTTTGTGTATACAGGCATTGTCATGCTGGAACAGTTCAGTTGCAGTGAAGGGAAATCTAAAATTTATAGCATACAAAGACCTTGTGGACAAAGTGTTGTCTTTTGTGTGTGCTTTTCTCACTATATTACGTAGCTTCCCATCAAACTTTTTAGACTTTTTCTCAACCTGTGAAATAGTGAAATGCTATCAGGATGTGCAGTATGTATTGACAGAGACTTCAAAGCACTGCTGTAAGTCATTCTGCATATACTGTATGCTGTCTGCCAAATGCTATAAATGTAAATGTACAAGGGGTGTTCAAGTCAAACCAGGACTCGTGAATAAAGGCGTAAAACCAATTTACATTTACAGGAGGCTTGCACAGACCCTTAATCGCAAACATTTTTAAAAAGGCCATATATTAATGAATGACAATCTTGGCCAAGGTGGCACAGAACCCACTGAACATTCAGTGAACGGAACGTGTGATCCTTGAAAAGCAACAAATAACTTCTAACCAAATTGTGGACGAGACGCATCTGTCTGTGGGAACTACTGTATCCATACAATCATTCACTAATACCACTGGTACAGTACATTACAGGAACTCAGCTGGGAGTTACTGCTACATCCTCCGTACAGTCCTGACCTCGCTCCAAGCCATTTCCACATGTTTGGGTCATTAAATGAGTTCCTGAGAGGCCAGCATTTCAGACATTCTGATCATGGCTCCGGCGTACTGAGAAAACTTCCTACCTTTGTGGTATCCAAGCCCTGGGGCTTGCTGTAGTGTATGTGATACATTCTGCCAAACCCACAGTACTTCATCCAAGGTCATGAGTTTGTCAACCATCTACTCCATATCTGCACCATATCCTGTCATTAGTACATTAGTTTTTTAATAATTAACTGTACATGTACTTCCAACACATAGAACTGTACGTTATACAGAGATTGCATTTTGCTATGAGACTTGTGCAAACTCTCTAGCTGTTAATCAAACTTGGCCTCAGGGCTATCAGCAGTCGGTGCGAGAACACAGAGCGATGGCTGATATGTTCCTCATCCGTTCGGTGTACTTACTGTTTACAGAGCTCGGCCGCTAATAAAAAAAAGTGCATTTTGAGGCTTTTTTTTTTCCTTTTGTATTTCGGATTCTGATTTCTTCCGCAGCAGCAGTATCATGTCTCATGCGTAGACTCTGGCACTGCTGAGATGATGGGGCAGTTAAGTGAGGTGCACAAGTGTCTCATGTGTCACTGCTTTCTTACAGCACTTACAGTGAGTGAGTGACTCAGACGCACTCTGCAGCGTGGAGTGAATTTTGAGTGTGTTTTCGCCTGCCAGGTTGTGGTACAGCATGGGGCGAACTAGAACGGTGATTTTGTCGTTGTTATTGTTGTTTTATTCTGATATTTTGCTTCTAGCTATTTTACGGAACTCATTATAACCCAATTTATGTCATAAAATACGATAATATGTGCTCACAGCACATATTGTCTGCTGACAATCATTAGAGGATCCCTTCTCTGATGGTCAGGTCGTGTTTGAACTCAATTTGCTGTAACCAAGCTTAATTAATCATACTTATTTGAAATGATTTACCCTTAAGGATTTGTTCAAATTAAATTGAGGAACGGTGCTACAATAAAACACAAAAGGAGGAGATAAAAAGAAAAAGATTTAACAAGACTGGGGAAGAACAAGAACAAGAATATGGGAAGAAGAAGAGAAAAAAAAACCTTAGCACAATTTTTTGAAAGGAATGAGGCAACATAAGAAAAATCCATTATGTGCATCCGATTATGGCATAACAGTAAAATATCAACGAACCCTCAGTTTCATATCATTAAATGTTCAGTGGGTCCACAGTAGGTCATGTTTCTTCAAATCAGGACTTTTAAGTATGCACAAATGCACAGCAATCTGACGACCTTTAATGCACAATTGAATCATTCATTCATTTATTCATTCATGCATGGATCCAAAACCCAGGAACACCGAGTGTGATACAGGAGTACACCCCGGATGGGACACTAATCCATTAAAAAAAAAAAATCATGCACACCTACAGTACATTCACGCCTCAATTAATTCAATGTAGGGTAGCCAAAGCTGGATAAAGATAGGAGGAAACCTGAGAACCAGGAGGAAACCCACACAGACACTAAGCCGAGCCCAGGATCGAACCCTGAGGAGCTGTGAGGTAGTTAGTGCTACCTACTGTCTTTCACAGTAGATGAGAGTATTTTAAAAAAATCATCTTATAATGAAATACGTTTCATCTTTCCCTCCGTGTAAGTTATTAATACTAAACAAGCTATTACGCTGGTCTAGAATGAGATAAGAGCAAAAGCATGACCCGAGTTATCATTTTATGTTTGATTAGCTAATGTTAATGCTAATGTTTCTAAAATGAAAGTAAGCAGTCAGGAACCTACTATGATTTGAAGGTCAGACCAGCAAAAGAACGCTAACATTTTTGAGGCGTCGACAATACATCCAGGTTACCTAGTTTACTTAATATGCTGCGTTTCCTTCCCAGAAAGAATGGCCATTTTAAGTATCTTGAATATTAAATACGGACTTGTAAAAATAATCAAATGAATGAACCTTTTGTTAACCTACAGCACTAACTCTTAAGATGTTTCAAAGAAAAACCTGTACATATTCATATATTCATATACATATGTTAAATATATACATATTCAGTTCAATACATACTGTAGGACCATGTACAGTGCTGTGCACAAGTCTTAATTCCTGACCAACACCAGACTTTCTTCTACTATTTATTGTAATCTTAAGGAATAGATTCTGAAGGACTTTATGGCTCTCAGTTTCAGTCCAGTCTCTGTACCTGATCAGTTTCAGAAACATAACACATGAACCAGTGAGAAACTGGTGCAGATGATGACAGGTGATTAGTATACTGGCGATGCTGAATGCTGCGTGGTTGGAACAGACCTTTACCTTTGGGCACTGAGCAGTCCGTCACGGTAAAACATTTGTTCCCATTCCTTTAATTTAATCTACATTATTTTATTTAATTAGATATATAACAGGCATATAACACAACCCAGTTATGAGAGTAAAAACTAACTGTATGTCTCTTATCTTATCTCCTGCTACACTACTGCACTTATCCCTGCATTTCACTAGTGCTTGGATACCATCAAGGTAGAAAGTTTTTTTTTCCCCCTCAGTACTCCAGAACCATGATCAAATTGCCTGCTTTATATCCTTCTTTAATGGCACAAATATGTGGAAATGGCCCGGGGCGAGATCAGGACGATACGAAGGAGGTGGCAATAACTTCCAGATGAATTCCTATAATGTGCAAGTGGTACTGGTAATGATTGTGTGTACAGTTCCCACAGACAGATGCATCTGCTCCGCAAGCTGGTGACAAGTTATCCATTGATTTTCAAGATCCACTCACTGAACGTTTGCGTGAATGACTGCAGTGGGCTCCAAGCCACCTCAACCGGGATCATATGGATGTTCTTTAAAACGTTCGCACCATTCAATGTTTTGCTACGTCTAAGAGACTCGTCGCCGTACAGTGCCTGAATTCTTCTGTAAATGTCAATCGGTTTATGCCTTCATTAATGAGAAATTCCATCACATGTTCCGGTTTGTCACTCCTCGTACATCAAAATTTCGAGACAATTAATTAATGCATTTCTTTGTATTAGTTTCTTGTGTACCAACAAATGATATCTAGTCATTCTCAATTGATTTCTCTCTCTCTCTTAAAGAAGGCATTCCCATCTACGGAACGGCTGCTCACTGGATGTTTTTTTTTTCTCATCATTCTGAGTAAACTCCAGAGGCTGTTATGCGTGAAAATCTCCAGAGATTAGGTGTTCCAGAAATAGTCAAACCAGTATACATGCAAACCAATTTAATATGTGCAAATAAGAGATATCAGCTATACCTGACATATCCATGGAGACGTATTTATAACCAATAAGAAAGCGCACAGCTGTCTGTGCTCAGGGAAATGTCAAGGGTGTTGCACTTATCAGCTTCTCTGAATCATTTTTAAAAGCAAGGATTAAGCAAAGAAATTCTGAATATTACACTACTGTATGTCTATAGCAGGCTTTAAGCAGGGTGGCTGAGTGGTTGGTTTCTCGCCTGCCACGTGGTTCAGTTCCCACTTGATGCCCAAAACCCCAGCCACTGGATGCGGTGCCATCCCAAGCTTGGTTAAAATATGAGGATTGTGTCAGGAAGGGCATCCAGCGCAAAACCTGTGCCAAGTTGCTGTGCGGATCGGTTGGTCCGCTGTGGCGACCTCTCAAAGGCAACAGCTGGAAGACTAACAACATAACACTATATCTTTGCCACAATCATTTAAACACTACTGGGGAAATGTTTTCGTCGTTCCATGCAAGGCTTTAAAATACTGAAAAGGGTGAGCAGAATTTTAAAAAGAGAAAAAGAGTCGTGAGTGCTAATAGGGTCAAAAAACAAAGCTGCTCTGGGTGTGAACCTGCCTGAGGTGTGGAAATGAGCAAGAACGTTTGTGTGGAGGGGGGCAACGGGAAAGTGCGTTCGAGGAGAGGAAAGGTCTATGTATAAACAGCACTTAGATAGCTGACATCTCTCTGAATAAGTTCAGAGCAATGTCTATATGACAGGATCGCTGTGGGGTGCACACATGCTAGGTTGCAGCTGTTTGTTCACAACACCTTCCATTACTCGTCTCTCTGTTCTGCTCCCTCGCGCTCTCTCTAATCTCATTTGCTCCGACTCTTCTCTCTCTCCTCCTTTTTTTTTTTTTTAAATAGCTTCAACAGACCATTGTTCCTAACAAACACCTTTGTTTCAGCAAAGCGACTATGCAAAGTTTCAAATTAGCTAATTTTTTATTTTTTTTTTTTTTTTTTCAGGAGGTGGTAGTCTATCCATTAGCGCGACAGCACTTGAAATAAAAACACACACCCACGCTAACACAAACATGCATGTTACCACGGGTCCTAACACTACAAAAATCAGGCAGTTAGTCTGGAGTAAAGCTGCTTTTAATGAAGTAAGACGGCATAAACTAAAGTTGCTGCATTCCCTGGTGTTGTAATTTCAGCTAAACGAAATTATTAAAGTCAAATAAACAATAGCAGGCACAGCCAAAAGTGTGGGTGCATTCATTTTTAAAGAATGCTGGGTTATAATGACAAATCATGGCGAATGTGTTGCTACTGTAAAACACACACACACACACACACACACACACACACACTTGAAATGTGTTATATAAGCTACAACAGCGAAGGTTAAGGGCATTTTCTCAGGTCTAGCATGTTTTAGGCTAGATTTGTTAGCACCAAATTTAGAGGGGCAAATTTGCACCTCAAGGGTGTGGGTGCGATTCCCATCTGAGTGTCTCTGTGTGTGTGGAGTTTGCAGGTTTCCTCCCACAGTCCAAAGACATGTAGATTAGGCTAATTGGCGTTCTCAAATTGCCCGTAATGTGTGAATGTTGAGCGGAGGTCCTACCATGGTTGTGAAAATGGGAATAAATACAATGGACAACTGTCCCTGGTTGGTTCTGCAGAGGTTCCAAGATGAAGATGGAGCATGTTTTACTTTTTCTAACTAATTGACTTTCAATTTTTTTCTATATAAAAGACCAAAATTAGGGGAAGCTGATGTTTTTATGGCACTTTTTTTTAAAGATAATTTTATTCAAATTTCATACCCTACAGGTACATTCAGTATACCAATTAGCCTTACTTGTTAAAAGTAAGCCATGTTAGCCAGTGGTTTTCAGTTTCAGTTCATGTACACAAATAGTATTTAGCTCATAGATTAAACAACTAGCACTTCATAATCTGGATCATTGGAAAAGAGTTTGGGGAACATCGTGCTCTGTAATTGTTGGCAAACCCAATATGCTGGCACCATATTCCATATGGCAATATTATTCGCACCATTCATAATACCTAACAAGTTTTTGTGTTCTGCTTCTGATTTATTTGGAAGAGGTGAAAACTATGAAAGGGTGATGAAAGCATCATTTGTGAATTGAAACTGGTTCTGATAATTGCTGCACACAGGAGCCAATCAACTTGCTTTTGTTGTGATTAATAGACTAAATTGTTTCCGTCTCATTTTCATTCGAGGAAGCCAATACCCAACAAATGACAGCTTTTCGAAATTACTCGACATTTCCTCCATTCGCTGAAGTTCCTCATATTCTCAATCTGAATGCTTAATTAGAGTTTGAAGACATGAAGACGCATTACAATGCAAAACACACAAAAAAATTTATATGGGACAAAAAAACAAAACATGCAGGATCTCCAGGGTGAGGATGCGTTTGAATCTGATTGACAGGGTTGAGTGGAGCAGTGAGACCATGCTCAAAAGGTCTGATTTAGAACATCAAAAAAAGGTTTTTAGGTTTGTAACTTAAACTTAAAGAAGCCTAGAGCACAGTGTTTCCTTCTGAGTTGAGCTCATTTTGGAAGCAAAGAATGCTTAACGGTTTAAAAATCTTTCAAGGAAGCCTTTTCTTCTCCCCATGAGAGTACACTTATGAAATCATGGCTGAGTCAGATGTTAGTGGAGGTATTTGTGAGTCAGAACAGTGTATTTAAATTTATAAGAGTTTGTATGGGTGGTACGCAGGGGGGTGTGGGTATTTTGGTTTTGCCAAGAGAAAGACATTTGCCAAAAAAAAACAAAAAAAACATGTAATATCAAACTAAAGGGCAGAGTTTTTTTTTTAAGTTAAAATGGTAAATAAATCCGGTTTCTTAGACAAACCTGTTTCTCTTAAGGCTCTAAAGCCAAGATTTAGTAATGGTTAATACCGTACACACCTGAGAAACTGATTAGTGTAGCTGGAATCATTTGGTAATAGCATGATCCCATTTTACCTGGAAAAGGCAAATAAACAATGCTCAATTTGTACTAAGGGCCCCAAAGTTTGCCAAGAAAAGTCCCACCCCACACACACACACACACACACTATTACACCCAATCACCAACCAGAATCATTCGTACAAGGCAGACAGATCCATACTTTCATGTTGTTTACACCAATTTCTGACCCTACCATCCAAATGTCACAGCAAAAATCGAGACTCATCAGACCGTTTTTCCAATCTTCTGTTGTTGGATTCCGGTGAACTGTAGCCTCAGTTTCCTGTTCTTAGCTGACAGGGGTGGCAGCCGGTGCAGTCTTCTGCTGCTGTAGCCCATCTGCTTTTAGGTTCGATGTGTTGTGCATTCAGAGATGCTCTTTGGCATGGCTCGGTTGTAAAAAGATGTTATTTGAATTACCGCTGCCTTTCTATCAGCTTGAACCAGTCTGGCCATTCTCCTCTGACCTCTGGCATTAACGAGGCACTTTCACCCAGAGAAATGCCGCTCACTAGATACATTTTCTTTTTTTCAGCCACTAACAACCATGCCACATTCAAAGTCACTTAAATCACTTTTCCCTCCTCATTCTAGTTCTCATTTTGAACTTCATCAGGTCATCTCGACCAGGTCTACATCCTTACATGCACAGTAGTACAGTTGCTGCCATGAGATTGGCTGATATTTATGTTAACAAGCAGTTGTACCAGGCGTACCTAATGAAGTGTCCGGTGAGTGTACTGTACATCGAGACTCATAATCATGATCAGTTTGACTAATGCAAATAGTCATATTTCTCTTGGACAAAGCGGCGTATGACATGCACAGTTTAGTTTAATGTGGCTTTGGGAGATTAAATCAGAGTCCGAAAATGATAATGCTTGTGGACGATTCAGCTCTTTATTCATGCTCAATTTTCTATTTCGAATTTGAGATTTAATATATTTCTGCTTATGTTTTGGTTTGTTTTCACTCCTTTTGAAAAATCATGCACTCGACTGATTTATGTTGGTGAAATTCAATCTAATCTTTGAATAGAGTCATAAAAAAATCATTTTAAAATATGTGCAACAATCCTACAATTATTCTGTGGATGGCAAGGGTAATATATCTGACATCGCCATGCTAAAAAAAAAAAATAATCCAAACACACCTTTACAGCTGAGATTTACTCCCTCAGATCTATAAACTGCATTTCAGTAGGTTTTTAGAGGAGCATCCTAATTTAATTCATTTGACTTACAATAGACTTACAATAGTATTGCACACAAAATATTAAGTAATAAATGCAATAAAAAAGGATGATATATAATATACTGTATATATATATATATGTGTGTGTGTGTGTGTGTGTGTGTGTGTGTGTGTGTGTGTGTGTGTGTGTGTGTGTGTGTATATATATATATATATATAATTCATTTTAATGTGCAGTCTAGTGTTTAGGTCGAATAAACTTTTTTTCTCAAGCCAGTTTGAGCTTACGGATTATTGTCTTCTTAACAAGTCCAACAGCCTTGAATCCAAGATCAGACAACAATCCATGCCAGCTACAGTAAATCACTAATCCATATAGGAAGAATGGGCCACATTTCTCGACTATTAATCTAATAACAGCAGGCAGACACACAACATTTTACAATATAAATACGATGAATGGTAGACAAACAACATGTCTATATAGACATGATAAATATAGATTAAATTATAGATTATATATATATATATATATATATATATATAGATAGATAGATTACATTTAAGAAATTGGAAACAGAAAGAAACAGAAACAGTTTTACTGCAACAGGCGGCAAAGTGCAAAAAGATTCAATTTAAAAACTGGAGTTATTCCGCATCACCAGCTTATTGCTAAGAGGCGTGAGGTAACTTGAGAAAACCTTGTGGAGAACAATTCAAAATTCAATTCGACAAGCCCAGGATCGGATCAAACCGCGCACCCTAGAGTTGTAAGGTTGCAGTGTCAAACACAGCATTGCCATTTGGACATGTGCAACATCTGTATCTCTGATTATATTTAAGGGCTTACCAAGTTTCCATAATTGACATGCATTCAGTGGCTTAACTGATTGTTTGTATAGGCAACTCTGTCTTTACATTATCATTCAGTTTTAATGGTGCAACTGTAAGTCACTTTGGATTAATGTGCCAGCCAAACAAGTTAATAGCAATGTTAAAGCTTTACAGTGGTGTTGAAAGCAATTCTATGATGGCGTTGAAACCAGTACAAATAGTTCTGGAGCCCAGGTATAAAGATTTTTTTTTAAATCAAGCAGCGCACAAAAAAAATATATATATAAGCATTTGTGTAATTACTGAAATACAGTAGTATAGCATTGAGAAGTCAGGGTGCTTACAAAGAGCTGGAAAAACATGTGGAAAAAATTTTTTTTTTTACGTCTATTAAAAAAAGGCTAATTACAAAATTGGAAAGTTTGCATTAAAAGAAGAAAATAAGTCTTGCTATATATTTGATCCTTTCTCTGAATTATGCTTTGTGTATCCTACAAAGTTGACATTTCATGCATTCCGTGCCGTTCCTCGAACTTTCAGTCTGAATGTTTAACTAAAGGTTGATGTTTTATTTCACAAAATAAAGTCAGATTATCACAAATACGGCAATTAAGGCATGATGAGACATCATCAAAGACATGAGATCTTCAAGGTTATAATGACCTCAGGTTAACTTCATGAAGTTAAACAGTGAAGCACAGCACTTGGGACTGTACATTCATTGTCAAATATTCCTACATATTAATTACAGATCAGACTAATCAGTCAAGTAGTTAATAGCGTCTGAACTGGGGATTGGAACTATTCTGTACTCTATAGCACCGAGCACTCACTCATGAGAGTCCTGCCGATCTCTGATAAGTAACAGTTAAATCATTGCTGATAATGACTCTATGAATGTAGCTTAGGATATAAGCTCTATACACCAGATTTAGTAAATGGGGAAGCGACCACCTTGTAATGAGCTTAGCAAGCTAATCAGGATTAAACCGGCAAGACAAGACAATACAGGGACTATAAACAGCTGAAAACGTAGTCCTTCTTTTTCTCAGTCTTTGTGCAGGAATCGAGTTAAATGTGGTATTACAGTACATGCATATCTGACTTCCCGTATATGCAATACACCATTTCTATAATCATCCACTGGAGGTGTCCATGTGCACTGTCTCCAGTTGCATTCAGAGTCCCGGTTTGACTTGAATGTCCCTTGTGTGTGTGTGTGTGTGTGTGTGTGTGTGTGTGTGTGTGTGTGTATATAAAGAAATATGTTGGAATGGTGAATTTTAACATGAAACATTTGGAATAGTAATTATGAAAAATAATTACGAAGCTATAAAATATCTATTAAATATTAAATCTGAAAAATTATTATTATTATTATTATTATTATTAAATAAAAATGATATTTTTTGTAATTTTCATGATTTTTGTGCCTCTTTCACCATATTGACACTTCATTCATTTAAAAGTAATGTTTGGCAGTAAAACATATACATACATACATACACACACACACACACACACATGTACATACATACATATATGTATTAATGTATATGCTTTTACTGCCAGAAATTGAATTATTAATTATTAAGTATTACTGATGGTCATTATTGATAAAGAAATTAAGAAGCGGGTGTAACTTAAGTTCATATGCATGTGACGGTAGATGAGCGAATACTTTTAGCAATATTCATTAAATATATATTCTTAACCTATAGGGTTTAATATGAAACCGTAGAGTTTAAACCATTCGTCCAGAAGCGCATTTGTGAGGTCAGACACTGATGTTGCACGAGAAGGCCTGGCGTGCAGTCTCCACTCTAATTCATCCCAAAGCTGTATACTGTATATAGGACGCTTTGGTACAGTACGAGCTCTATGAATTATGCCTACAGTACGTTTGTTTCCCATGATAAGTGTGACCTTTGCATTGAATTGCCCTCATGTAACCTGTGAAGCTGCTGATGAGTTAGGGTTCAAGGAAGGATGCAGACGTGGATATGATTTTCGCTGATGAGATCCGTGTACAGTCCTGTTTGCGCTTGTGCTTGGAGTAAAATTTCACCTCAAGCATGCAAGTCCTGATAGTGTACATTGATTTACTCTATTACTGTCGGAAAAAGTTCATTCCACAACCACTCTTTTAAAACATTCATACTCTAGCAGTGCTTCGGCTGTCATGATACTGAAACACTTTATTATAACCTAGGTTATGTAGGTGTTTCAATTTTTACATATTTGGCTTCTTAACATCAGAGCGTACGGTCATATTTGAAATGGGGGAAAATGGGGCCATGTTTTTAGATTAATGATTGAATGAAACAAAGCAGATGTGTCTGGGAAGCTGGGGATATAGGTCTATGGTCGTGTGTGTGTGTGTGTGTGTGTGCATGTAATTGCATGTGTGAGCCAAATAGAGTGTTTGAAATCTCATAGGAAAATTTGTCAAATTGGTTCAGAGAGAGAGAGAGAGAGAGAGAGAGAAAGAGAGAAAGATTTGTTTCAATGAGTGAGCATGTGCATATTTGTGCTTGTGTGTGTATTCGGTTGTGATCATTAGACCTAGCCGTGTATGCACGTAGAAGCGGGTGTAGCCCGTAGTACGGCTGTTTTCAGCCACCATTAATTATCCTGGAACCTAAATATTTAATCACTATCAGTCTTTAATTAGCAACAACAGCACGTGCGCTCGGCGCAAAATAATGATGATGACTGAGCTCGGGTCTGGCACCCGCTTCACAACGTGACCTCACACTCCTATTACCACCGGTAACAACCAGCCATAACCACGGCAACTCATCACCACTGCAGCACAGACAAAAGCGAGCGAGACAGAGAGGGACAAAGGCAGCCTCGGATCCATTTAATAGAGAAAGAAAAGATCAGTCGCAGCTCGAGAGATGGAGGAACGAGATGAGAGATTTCAGACGCCACTCTCTGCAGGCAGTTCTAACTTTAATCACGTTTTTTTTTTTCCACCTCTCCTCTTTATTAAAGAATGTAAATTCCCATGTCACTGGAGCTCCAAGGGTTCAATGCAGCTTACCATAAGAAGAGAACAGAATAAGCTTACACACACACACACACACACACACACAGAGGTACACGTGAGTGAGAAAGGAACACAAGGACAAAAAGACCATTAGAACATTAAAGCTAATTTACACATGCACACAAGCGCGCACACACACACACACACACACACACACACACACACATTCCTAGTCATTCGTCTTTTTCAACCTCGCAGCCCCCCCACAGTCAGCATCACACCATTAGCCAATGGCTCTCCACCATCCACCTCTCCCACTCTTTCATCCATTTTTCTGTAGCCCCTGCTTCTCTTCAGCACCTATTCACTTCATCACACCACCTCTCGGGCTCAACAGGGGCGAAGGACGGACACATCATAACAGGAAGACAGCCAGATGGAGTGAGTGCCAGTGCTCTCTCAGCTCCATCTACTGACTCTCCGTTCTCTGCCTCGCGCTTTCCCCTGTATAGAATCATGCAGCACCCACTCCATCCTGGGCGGGAGATTAATTCACAAGACGAACGGGAAGAGTTATGTCTGGAAGTGTCTGGGGCAAAACAAGGGGCACGGCTGGAGCAAAGGGAAGGGCAGGACGGAAACAAAAAAAAAAAAACAGGAGGCAAGAAATCATCCATAATCTCCTGCAGGGTTTTTTTTTTTCTTTTCTTTTTTTTTCTCCCCTTCCCTGTTCTTGTGCATTAGCTGAGCGCCGTGGCAATTTAGAGGCCAATAAACCTCCTCACATGAGCATGCATCATCATAGAAAGGCGAAATAAAACAGGGACGTAGGCACCTGGAGATGGAAGATAAAGGAACGCGTGGAAATAAAACTGAATATGGATCAGGGCCTTGATTTATAATTTACATATACTATCCACACATACGGAGCACTATAATAGAGGCAGGAAACCTGCGCGCGGAAATGTGGCTGCGCTGAACAAACAAGGTGAAAAGGAGAAAGAAATGGAGATCTAAACAGCAGCTGAGGTGTGTGATGATGGCTGATAGAGGAGCGAGAGAGAGAGAAGATAGATTACTGAAAATGGGAGGGAAGCAAGAAATCTCGGATGTAAATGGGAACAAGGGGAAAGGGGCCGTTTGTCATCTGGATTTAGATGAGAGATATATGGTATGATGGATGAACAAAATAAACGGCTTTATTTCAGTCCTACACTGAGTGACTCCATTTCGGAGGCAGCAGAACGGCGCTCGAGAACGCACGGCGAATTTCAACAGGGTTAAGATGCGTGCTCGTTTTAGCAGGCCATTTTCAACAGCTGGTGCTTAGTCAGTTCATCGATCTGGGCTTTGAGGTGATAGTGCTTAGGCAGATTGTACGATTACACACTTGTGGCCAAAGATTTTCTGGAAAGGAAAGAAGAAGAAGGGAAAAAAAAAAAAAACAGCTCTCAAACGACACCCTGGTTATGTATGCGTCCTGGTCCTCGAGTAGCCCTCAATTGCGATGTTTACTGTCTTCCGAGTTTCAGCTCGACTACAATTAAACAACTCTTAATGAGTTTTAAATTACAGGTTAGAGCCGAGAAAACCGTAACATGCAATTGTGGGCTACTTCATGACCACAAAACACTTATCTTGGACATTAGGACTGTCATGATCGAATTGGGCCACTTCTCTTCCTCAGCATCAGCATGCACTTTTTGACCAAGGGAGAAGTAATCGATTTACAAATGATTGGCCAAATGTCCAATTCTACTTATGTTGACTGATCTAAGACCTATAGACAGAGCCGGCCCTTGGTATCTGAAGAATTTTCATTTTTATCTTCCTGTTCATTGTAGTCTATTTGAGAAAGTTCTATTTGGGGAGTTGTTTAATGCACATTAGATGAAAAAAAAACAGGACCAAAATCAGTCATACGTAGTTCTGCCTCATTTCTCATGTCTGAGAAAACATTGCAGTGAATATTGCTTCCTCTCCCCAATGTTCGTATAGGTTTCCACTCGGTTCTCTAGTTTTCCTCCCAAAAGCATGCTGGTAGCCAGCGTGAATGTGTGTGTGTGTGTGTGGTGAGAGGTGCCTAGAGATGGACTGGCATCCCATCCCAATGTTCCTTAAATAGACTGCAGATCCAATACAACTGTAAACAAAGTGCTTACTGAAGATGAATGGATGAATTGTCACAGTCTTCTAAAGTGTCTAGCTGCAAATAAAACCAAAACAGAGAAATGAAATACTTACATGTTATATAACATGCAAGGGGCCTTCAAGTCAAATGGTACTTCTGATTGCGCAGAAGAAAAGAACGCCGTTATGAGAGTAAAAACTAGCTTTACTTCTCTAATGCACTCTTCTCTAAAGCGTTTCCCTGGTGCTTAGATACCATCCAGGCTGAAAGATTTCTCAGTACATCAGAGCCATGATTGAACTGTCTGGAACTGAAAACGTCTGAAACGCAGGCCTCCCAGGAACTCCTTTAATGGCCCATATACAGTATATGTAAATGGCTTGGAGCAAGGTCAGGACGTGCCAATGTCTCAGAGACAGTCCTAATGGTGTTTGTGAATGATTATGTGTAGAGTTCTCACGGACAGATGTGTCTCTTTTGTAAGTCGGCAACGAGTTATCCGTCCATTTTTTATCGTTCCATTCGCTAAATGTTCACGGCATGCCACCTCGGCCGAGATCGCCATTCACATTCGATGCTCTAAAGCATTTGCACCATTCAGATGTTTTACTGAGACTGAGTGTCTCATCACTGTACAGTACTTGAAGTCTTCTGTAAATGTCAGTCGAACTTTGCCAGTGTGACTTGAGCGCCCCTTTTACTGTATATTATGACAAATATGTCAGTCTGTTCCCCAGGTTTTATATTTTAAAACTTTAATATTTTAGATCATTCTTGAAATCATTCAGCACCCAGGCAACCAATTTTGAGACAGCTGTCTGATGGGAAATATTGACCGTCTCAAGGTGCCTGGGAAATGTCAAGTGTCAAATCTGCTCAGCCATTTTTACCCCCCTCAAGAAAGGTGTATGCAGGGCACACGTCTTTCTCGCTGCAATGATTTCCAGGAATCAAGCCATGCCGATCCCAGAATCAGTCGGAATGCAACCGCACATAATCCTGAGAAATCCTCAAAAGAATACGCCAAAGGCTCAATAATAACAACACTAGGCTGCTTCCACCAACCTTAATATAATGAGTCACAGACTCCAGTGCTTGGTGGTACAGTGGTATTTGTCATCCGTTTCTGACAAGCAAGGATAAAAAGAGGAGGAGCTGTGTAGGGTTGAAAGGAGGTTTGAGGAAAAGCTGCGCTGAAGGCTGGAAAAGTAATGCCGGGCCTCATGAATCTGCTTCTGCCTTCTCGGAGACAGTAAGATGCATCCGCCGTGCTTGTTAATGCCTCAAATAGATAAATAATTCAGCGCAGCGAACCACTGACGGGGAGGACTAATTAAAGAGCAGACTCGTGAGGTGAGACACCACCACCTCGAACATTTGCCGACAATTAACCGTGAGCAGCGAACGCTGTGGCCACGCCGTTAACGTGGCAAGGCAGCTGTCTCAGCTGAGCATGATGGGAAATGTCAATCGTTGACTAATGACCTGACGCCACCACAACACACGAAGCGATCACACTCCAGCATGGCAGCGTATGGCAACACACACTCGTTAACCTGAGGGGAGAGTTGTCAAAGCCGGACATTAAGAAAGACCTGAGCGCTTCTGACAGTAGCCGAGGCCGCTTAACAGGCCGAGTGTCTAAAGGACACACCGCTCACAAAATGTTTACAAACACACCATGCAAGCTCAGGTTAACGTGGAAGAGCGATAAGCTCCGGGAATAAGTTGGTAAAAGGGTACGGATTAACGGTGTCATGAAAACACTGCTGGTCAGACGACTGCAACATCAGCACAAGCTCTTGGCCTTTTCCTAAAGGGTTTTATTGTTAAAAGGCCCTCTGTCCTGACCTCGTAAAGAGAATATAGACTCCATTAAAGCTATAAAATGCGCCTCGACTCTTGACATTTGGTTATGAAGGGAGCGAAATGGCATCTTGTGTGGCAAAGGCTTGCATGTCTGCTGGGAGTTGACATTAACGGAAGCTCGGTGTGTCCGGTGGATGCTGTAATAAAACCAACATGTTCCAGCTAACCTTGTGGGAGCGGCCACACATGGCGGTGCCCGTGACAGCTGGAACACTGGCATTTTGCACAGCACGGTTTTCGCCAAAATCTATTTGAATTGGTTCATATTTGTATCATTTGCTGAAAGAAAAGTTCTACACAACTGCAGGACACCTGCAGCTTAACAATGAATAATTTCTGCTGTCAATTAATACAAAAAATTGTCGAGTTAATCACAATTAATCATAATTTAAAAATACTCCGATTTGCTTGTATTATAAATGTGCAATGTGCAGTGAAATTAAGAAATGCATGACAAACTGGTTCAGTGAAACATATTATGCAGTTTTATAATATCTTACAAATGTCAAATTAAAATCTCTTGAATGGGATCAGCACTGCATACAGTGGCTGGGTAGTATGGGTAAGGCGGGGCTCGAACCCGGATAATTACTGGAGATACAAAAATCAACAAGCTCGAGCCTTAGCCGCCTGAGCCACCACTCCCACATCTTATATTTAGTGTATTCTTGAACATCTTGTAAATGTATTCTAGTTCGAGTTAGCTTGAGCACACAATTTTGGTTTTATCCAAACATACAGGGGTTGGACAATGAAACTGAAACGCCTGGTTTTAGACCACAATAAAGTCCTGCACAGCGGCCAGAGGGATTTTGAGCTATTCTTCTTGCAGAATAGTGGACAGGTCACTACGTGATGCTGGTGGAGGAAAACGTTTCCTGACTCGCTCCTCCAAAACACCACAAAGTGGCTCAATAATATTTAGATCTGGTGACTGTGCAGGCCATGGGAGATGTTCACCTTCACTGTCATGTTCATCAAACCACTCTGTCACCAGTCTTGCTGTGTGCTTTGGTGCATTATCATCCTGATACATGGCACCGCCTTCAGGATACAATGTTTGAACCATTGGGTGCACATGGTCCTCCAGAATGGTAGTCCTTGGCAATGACGCGCCCATCTAGCACAAGTATTGGGCCTCGGGAATGCCATGATATTGTAACCCAAACTATCACTGATCACCTCCATGCAACACTTTGGGCGTGCAACAGTCTGGGTGGTACTCTTTTTTGGGGGCTTCTCCACACCGTAACTCTCCCGGATGTGGGAAAGACAATGAAGGTGGACTCATCAGAGAACAATACATGTTTCACATTGTCCACAGCCCAAGATTTTCGCTGCTGGCACCATTGAAACCAACTTTTTCATTGGCACGAGTCACCAAAGGTTTGGCTATAGCAGCCGGTCATGTACATTGACCCTGTGGAGCTCCTGACGAATGGTTTTGGTGGAAACAGGAGAGTTGAGGTGCACATTTAATTCTGCAGTGAGTCGGGCAGCTGTGGTTTGATGTTTTTTGGATACAATCCGGGTTAGCTTCAGGACATCCCTTTCAGACAGCGTCCTCTTGCGTCCACAGTTACTCCTGTTGGATGTGGTTCGTCCTTCTTGGTGGGATGATGACATTACCCTGGATGCCGTGGCTCTTGATACATCACAAAGACTTGCTGTCTCGTCTCGCTGATGTGCCACCAACAATTTGTCCTCTTTTGAACTCTGATAGTGTATGTCACCCATAATGTTGTGTGCATTGCAGTAAGCAAAACTGTGCTATTACTCTGCTAATTAAACATCACACTCTGCTCGTACTGGTGGAATGTGCAATCAATTAAGACTGGACACCAGGCTGGTCAAATTTAGCCATGAAACCACATAAAACAAATCACAGTATATCTAGAATCTTTTTATAATGAGACTTGCATCTCAGTACACCTGGTGATGTTTCCTCGGTCATCTTATTATTCGCGTTAAACGTACCCATTATCACACCCAGCTGGGTAACTGTGATGCTATTATGGGAAGCCATTGGGGTCAAACTTTGTGATATGATTAATTTGCATTTTTTTAAAAAGTTATGCATTACAATTTCTAGCTTAAATCATGTGTTAATGCATAAATATTGACAGCCATAATTTAAATACACTTTTTTGTATACAGACTATGATATGCTAATGTGTATTGTTTTTCCTATCCGACTTCCTATATTGTATGTTGATTCTGTCGTGTTTTCCTACACTAGTATTTATGCTCATCAATTATAAATCAGGGGACCATGAGAGACATTTCTTGAAGTAGTTCTAGGTGGATTTCGAGATTTGTTTTGTACTGTATTTCTGTCCCTCTCTTCTCCGTTTCTTGACTTGACTGTGTCACATTTACTTGTTACTTCTGAAACGTTTCCTGTGCCTCCGGACGTCACACAACTCCAAAGGATAAAAGATCCGTGTCGCTGCTTGACAGTTTGGCAAGGTTTTCTTTTCATCAAATGCTACTCATTTATTTCTCCAAACACACACTATTTGGCCAAAAGTTTGTGGGTGCCTGTGCACACTGATACTGTATGTGCTTCTTGAATACACAATTTCAGATTTAGTCCCCTGCAATAATAACCTTCCCTCTTCTGGAAGACTTTCCACTAGATTTTAAATTGGACTGTAAGAATTTATTCTCATCCATCCACAAGAGCTTTAGTGAGGTCAGGTACAAATGTTGGGTGAGAAGACCTGGGACACAGTCAGCATGCTCCCTGTAGTGGGGGTCAGGCACACTTAAGTAAAAATGATGGTCTTCATGTAGCTCAATTTGGGCACAAGAGTATTATCATGCTGAAGCTAATTTGATCGCCTTTTTCCGTTGAAGGGAAATTTAATTCTTGATCATACAAATGCATTATACGAGAGGGAGTCAAAAATTATCCACACTCCGGTTATATTAAACCAAGGCTAAATTCAAGGCTACTGAGCAGGTGTGAACGTATTACACAGTTCATCTGTAACTGCGCTGCGGGCAAAAATGTACGCCCCACTTGTGATTTGCACAAAAAAACATCAACGTTGCAATGATTCGTTTTATGTGGTCTGATGCTGTACCTGACGCTGAAACAACTCAGAGAAGAGCATAAAGGATATCTGCAAACAATATTTGAACCAATACGCTAAGGAAGAGGAACATTTCTTAAAATGAATCATTACCAGTGACGAGACATGGATTCATCACTACGAGCCTGAGAGTAAACGGCAGTCAACCATCAGCTGGAAAATTGATGCTTACAGTTTTCTGTAGGGCCAGTATGTATTCTCAAGGGCCAGTATTGGAACATAATCTGAAAAAAAGTTCAACAATCAACAGTGCTTGTTACAGTGAGATGGTTATTGAAGTGCTGAAGCCTAAACTTCAGCATTAAATGCAGTTGGGGCATTGTGAGCTTGCATGACGGAGCACATCCACCCACTTCTGCCTACACTGTCGAAAACGAAAAGCTTCCTCCTGTTTGATCCCCTGAAAACAGCCCTACGAGGATGAAGATTCACTTCTGATGATCAGCTTGAAACATTTTTAATGAGGGAATACGAAAGCTTGTTTACAGATGGACAAAGTGAAAAATTATGTATTTGTCGTTTAAGGCGGCACGTTGGTGTAGTGGTTAGCGCTGTCGCCTTGCACCTCCGGTCCGGGTTCGATTCCCGTCTCTGTGTGCATGGAGTTTGCATGTTCTCGCCGTGCTTGGTGGGTTTCCTCCGGGTACTCTGATTTCCTTCCACAATCCAAAGACATGTACACTTAGGTTAGGTTAACTAGCATTCACAAATTGGCCATAGTGTGTGAATGAGTGTATGTGTGTGCCCTGCAACGGATTAGAACCCTGTCCAGGGTGAAGAAGTCTGGATAGGCTCCAAGCCCCCCACAACCCTGGATACAGGATTAAGCGGTATATACGATGAGTGAGTGGGTGAGTGGGTATCTTTTCTAAAAGTTCATTTAAAAATGTTCAACATCCAGCATACAGATCATTTCTGACTGACCCCCGTATACAAGTGTATGCTTCCAACATGTGGCAGAAGCACATATGGGTGTAACTGTCAGGTGTCCACATACTTTTGGCCAATATTGTATACCTTTGGTGACTGCGGCCATTTTTACTCCATCATAAAACTCTATGTGTAAATATCCTACACATATGCCCTGTGGAAGCTTTATTGCAGTAGACTAGTCTGAGGCTGCTTTGGATCACAAAGGCAGAGGAACAGCATTGTTAGGGGCTCCAAATGTTCTGGGCATTGATGTGTGTAACAACAATGTAGAATTGATTACTTTTTTATGTATAGTCCTCTAACAACAGAGCTTCACAGAAATCCAGGTTTACATCCTGATTCCTAATGAGCGTGATGAAGATGCCAGAGGCAACATTGGCAAGAAAAACTCCACAACGCAACACGAGGAAGAAAGCGTAAGAGGAAGCATATAGGCTTCTGTGTCATTTTAGAAAGTGAGATTTTAAAATCATTACAGTATGGAGTACTACAGGGGAAAAGCAGATAGTATTTGTTGTAATAAAAGGGATACATAACGTTCAGTAAGATCATATCAGGGATAGGAGTAGATTGTATCTGGAAAGTGTCACAGGCTTACATAATAACAGTTTGTACTGTGAAACAAACATATGTCAAGAGAGGCAAATTATGTAGGATATCATCTGTCATGTCATTCTGACAAGTTAACTCTCTAGTGTATACTGTTGCTACAGTATATGGAAACATACAATTTATCGAGTTTTTTTTTTAAAGCATTAAAGAAAATCTCTAAGCAGGCTTTAGTTGGATCAATGATCTACTTAATGAAGATATACAGTATGACCCTTAAATCTCCTAAGCAGGCTGAATTGACTAAAATCTGATCTAATGTGACACCAACCTGATTTTTTTAGGGCTGTCTGAATACACAAATCTGTTTTATAGAGGTCACTTTCTAATGTTGTCCTAGATCAGATTCATGTTGATTCGGCTTGAATAAGAAAGGTCACATTAGAATTTATGTGACTTTTGTGCCTCTGCGTATGCGTAGCGTGCTCACTGACATCAGTGTTGGGGTTTCATAGCAGTGCTACATAGCAATAGCTGCTAAAACAGCTAACTAAAGCCAGGCGCTGACGTTCTTCCTTTATTTTGGACCTCAGCCAGATAACTGTTCGAGCAAAATCTCAGGCAAGTTTTTGCTAAAATGGCACCCTTTTGTTGGAAATATGATGTTAGGGCATGTGATTAATCTAGAAGTTTTAACTTAGACCACGTTTGACCCTAATGGCTTCCCATGATCGCGGCACAGTTACCCGGCTGTGTGAGATAATGGCATGTTCAGCAGGTGTACTGAACTGCAAGTTTTGTTATGAACTGCAAGTTTTGTTATGTTTCTTCTAACCAGTTTGTCATGCATTTCTCTTTTCCAACATTGCACGTTTATAATGTACGGAAGCGCATTGCATTCACAAAAGAAAAAAACAACACGAATTATCTCATAATTATGACTTAGTATCTCATAAGTATGAGATAAGGATCTCATAAGTATGAGATAATAATCTCATACTTATGAGATACTATAAGTCATAATTATGAGATAATTCCTGTGATTTTTTTTTCTTTTGTGAATGCAATGCGCTTCCGTAATAATGCAAGTAAATCTGAGTATTTTTAAATAGTGATTAACCGCAGACTAAGACTATGATTAACAATGCACATGCATGCTATTTCGTGTATACTTTAGAGTCTGATAAAAATTATTTGTAACCATGAATATGAATCGATTTCTGACCAAAACCACAGAATTGAACGTTGTGGCTCGTAATGTGAATGTAGCCCTACAGTATTCCACTTTTCTATACACTGCACCTCTATACATTTCTATTATTCTACAATAATCTGCATACTTTTGCTAGACCATACATCAGCCAAATTAGCTACTGTCCCCTCAAAACATATGTACCGCACATACTGAATGTTAAAGAAATGCACAACCTCCGCAGCAGCCTCCACTGTGCCAGCATTAATTACTAAGCTTGCATGAGAACATTTATTACCCTTCATGTGTGAAGTGATTAGTAGCCATGCGACCTGGCTGGTGTGGTTTGTGTACAAATAAACAGGCAACATTTTGTATACAGTACCTGCAAAAACTGGGTCAACGTTGTACAATGAAGGATAAGTACAGTAGTTATTCACTTCGGCAAATGACAACCACAGATTGTTAACTGTTGACATTATGAATCCTTTTACAATGTTTTGTAAAGAAGAAATGTATTCACCCGCTCTTATTTTATATAGATTTCATAATAATGGTTCATTTGTCTTTTTCAGAGTGCAGATATGGAAATGGCGATAGTTATTCATATAGAAAACAATGAGAACAGATTTATATTGTGGAGAAGTGAAGTGGAAATGAGTCAGTTTAGCAGGTGCACAAGCACAGAAATGTTTATATGGATATATTAATACCTCTAATTAAGATATATCTATTCATTCTTCTTCAGTAAACTCTTTATCGGAACATTAGGCACGAAGCAGGAATATACACCCTGAATGGGAGACCAATCCATTGCACGGCCCCATACACACACTCACACACACATTCACAAACTCATTCATTCATTCCTAGGCAGGGATGGGAGGTAACTGAGTACATGCGGTTTGTTAATGTGCTTACGTGTATATTTCATGCATGCAAGAGTTTTATTAGAGGATATTTTTTACTTTTACTCTACTCAAAGGCACATCAAATACTGTACTCTACATGGACAGAAGTATTTAACCAAACATTTTAATTATTGAATTACGGTGTTTCAATCAGGTCCTTTATCCTCAGTGAAGGGCAACCTTAATGTTCCAGCATACCAAGACATCTTGCACAATGCTATTTCCAACACTTGGAATAAAAAGGGTTTTTCCCCAAACATGACTGTGCCCAAGGCACAAAGCAAGGACTTTAAAGACATGGTTTGATGAGTTCAGTGTGGAAGAACTTGACTGGCCCTAACACAGAGCCCTGACCTCAACCCCATCGAGCACCTTTGGGATGAACTGGAACGGAGATTGCGAACACAGGCCTTCTCGTCCAACATCAGTGTCTGACCTCATAAATGCTCTACAGAATGAATGGGCACGAATTCCCGCAGAAACACTCCAAAATCTTGTGGACAGCCTTCCAAGAAGAGCTGTTATAGCTCCAAAAGGTGACCAGATGCATAATGAGCTGTGTATGTATTTGGATAAAATGTCACTGCAGGTTTATCCATGTAGTCTATGTGTACTTTTGCAATATTTGAAGGGCGGATTTTGCCACTGGCTGACCATTATTCGTAACTGTGTGATTTGCCTTTCCTTCGATATACACCTAATTACGCACTAATACCTAATAACAGGTCAAATCAGTAGTGGAGCACATTCACAATACTGTGAGCTAATACAAGTTGTGTACTTTTGGGATTTATGTGCATTATAAGCCGAGTACTTCTGTACTTTTGCTCAAGTACACAAGAAAATGGAAAACGTCTACTTTTACTTGAGTAATATTTGTGCTAGAGATTCACTGCTTTTAAATCATGCACAGGATTTGGGTACTTTGTCCCCTCTGCGTCTAGGGGCCGTTTACCATTCCACAGCATTTTATGAATGTGGGAGGAGCCAGATAGCAGCAATGTTCCACCTAATTAAAGCATTAAGCCCCTTTTTCCACATTCCAGAATTTGATCCTGGACCAGTAGATTTTGAGATCTCAGGCTGATCTGTGATGAGCTACAGCTCACCAACAGCTGTTGGGAAATTCAAAAATATGCCTTGTCTAATGTATTATCATGGAAAGCAGCTGGATTGAGGTTGTGGTGGAAAAATGAGAGCTCATACAGTAGCACGTCTTGACAAGACTTAGGTGATAAGGTCGTAGGGAATTACATTGTAATATACCGTAAGTATATCAGAAGTACCTTGTACCATGTCATAGGTAATGCGAAGCCAAATCATGAGTGATTATGGCATGTAAAATGCAGCAATGCAGCACAAACTGTGGAGAATAAAGGTTAATGCTGACTACGATAGAAAGTATCAGAACACAGTGTATGGGTGCAGCAGGCACACAGTTCGAGGTTGCTGATCCCACCTCCAAATTCCTCAGACCTCAATCCAACCGGGCAGCCATGAGATACGCCAGACAAACAAATCCAATCCATGGAGCACCCACCCCACAACCCGCAGCACCCAAAGGAACCCAGCACAGTGGAGTCAAGTGGGTCTTGTGGAGTCAATCCCAAGGGTGGACAAGAGGAAACAACACAGAGTGTTGGGCTTAATGTTTTGCATTGTAAGGTGACGGTGGAAATTTTCCGAAACCCCTTTTGCAAGAGTTAAATATTGAATAATGCAGTGATGTAAAACCATTTTTTTTCCTTTTTAGAGTTGCCACATCAAAACCGAAATACTTCCTTAAATATAAAGTAAAGACATACATTTTTATTTGCTTAATTGTTCATGCATATTTAACTGCTTTTACTTACACAATCCACGAAAAATATGTCTGACTTCGGTACTTTATACTGTATTTCTACTCTTTAATCCTGTTTCCGGTATACATGATATCAGCAAGCAGCCAATTTTAAAAGCACACGTAGGAAATCAGATTTTGCTCCCTCACTATTTTCAAAAGGTTAATACTTCTGGCAGCTCCCCGTACTCAGTCTCCTACATTAAAAGTCGGCATCAGTTGTTTTTGAAATCACACTACAGTCTGGAACATTTGAAAGCAGAGTCCAGTTCACGGGCACTCCGAGCCGCTTGGACGGAGCTTGTAAATGACTATTGCCCTGGCCTGATTCAAACGCTCATGCTGAGATGCTATGCTGTCATTATTTACTTGTGTGTCACAGCCAAGTCCTAAAAACGCTGGCTAAAACAGGACGAGAATAGCAACAACACATCGAGAGACGCCAAGCTGATCGGTAATTGCCTTTCTCTTTTTATCGCCCCAGTTGCAAATGGGCATCATTTCCCATCAGGGTGTGTGAAGATATTTCCCTTCCTCTCAGCAAGGAGAGCACCTCAAAGCTTTACATGAGACGGCTAATCGATGAGGCCGAGCGCCCCAAGACAGCCAGGAGAGCCGGGTGAACTAACGCAGACTTCTCACTTCCTAACCGTCTAAGAACCCAAACTTTCTTAATCTGACCTCTTAGCAGCTCGTCTCCCACGAGCTCCTCAACACTCCTCCTCCTTCTCCGAAACTCGACAATTCCTCCTCAGATCCCACCTAAGATCGACCGCGTGGCCAGACTTTCCTGGGTTTAATTGACTTTTTCAAAAGGGAAAAAAAAAAAAAACCCTCCAAATTCCCTGAAGTGTGAGCTGTACTTCTTAGCAGCTGAGTTCACACAGCAAACCTCTCCTCTCTGCGAGATGGCTACGGTCAGACGCTGTAGCCAAAGAAGGTCTGCGCAATCCATTCCTCTTCCGTGAAAGAGGCCCTGTACTCCTTTTGCCGTATGCAGCTCTAATGGAGATGGATCTCTTCCACACCGGCACTGAAATGGGAGCCTACAGGTAGCAGCTGTCTGAGACAGAGCCGGTCACTCATTTGTAATGGGAGATTGATCTTAATTGCAACACCGCACAATTGGCCCCATTTCAAAAGCATAAAAATACGAAAGGGAGCGAAATGAAAAGGTTAGGACTCAGAACGCTTCCGCAAAACAAAGCGTCTGAAACAAGCTGTCAGGGACTGACAGGAAGATCAGGAAAATCACAAATATTTTTATACATGCTCTCCTTCAGCACAATCTGACAATCAGGCAGTCCGACTTTCAGATCTGAAATAATAGCTGCCGCATTGCCATGCGTGTCTGTTTGCATCACTGGACTTCCATAAACTTGTCGTCTCGTATCCAAGAGTCATGCGGAGACGCGAGTCTGGCAGACTAAATAACTAATTGATTATGAATAAGCGAGTGAAATGGACCATAATGTAAGCTGCAATTCTCACGGCTCACTCGCGGTGCTCACAGCCCTGTCTGAACCGGATCAAACCGCTCGCAGAGATGGTCACTCATTATGCTCCTGACTCAACAAGGGCTACTGATGCGCTAACAAAACAAGTCAATAGCCCTGTGTGTGTGTGTGTGTATGTGAGAGAGAAAGAGGGAGAGACAGAGAGAGAAAGACTAGGCTGAACACATCACACCGACAGAGCTCATTGTTTAAACACTGATTTTAACACAACGTAGTAGCCGAGAGTCAGGCTTTTGACTGTGTGTGACTGACAGTTGAGAGAAACGAGTCGACTCCAGCTGGGAATTTTGTTGTGAAAATCTCATGTCAAATGAAGACGCATGTTAAACGGTCAAAGAAGTGCATTAGACACGTTGTGGGCGGTGTACATGAAAATAGGAAGATGGGAGATGTGTGTGTGTGTGTGCGTGTGTGTGTGTGTGTGTGTGTGTGTGTGTGTGTCTCTCTCTCTCTCTCGCTCCATCTCTCACTTATGCATATACACACAAAATCAGGGTATGTGATCATGAGTGAGCGAGATTTGTTTAACTTGCAAGTCAACAAAATGACAATGATGTTTAGAATAAAAATTACACAGTGACAAAGTGAAAAAAAAAATTTTCAATTATGCATCCATACATCTAGGAACCTCCGTAGTCCAAGTAGGGACCACGGATGGCTCTGATCACCATGGTATTTATTCCCATTTCTATGACCTCCGGGTTGATATGAACCAAGCACGGGGGGGGGGAACATGCAAACGCACACAGACCCACCGCGGGTGTCGAACCATGGACCTGGAGGTGCAAGGCAACAGTGCTCACCACTATACCACCGTGTCACCGATTTCTATCATCAGACGGCAGTATCTCATGATATATTTGCTTCTTGTGTTTTTCATTAAGCATAGGATATAGTCAGAAATGCTGCCAGGGCAATATTAAAATTAAACTTGAGACGTATTAGGGAAGTCATGAAGCACAAGCTGTATCTCAGACGGGCTTCACTTAGACAATCATGCTGTACGTAACTCTCCTTTAGGTGAAATACTGCATTTTCCCTTTTTAAAAAGTGCACAATTGTCTGATTATCAGTGCAGTACCATTACTGAGCCATTATTCGGGCACAGTAAAAAAAAAAAAAGAAAGAAAGAAAGAAAGAAAAAAGAAAGAAAGAAAAATGGGAAGGCCTTTTAGGCTAGTGTTTGAGATGTAATGCAAATGGATGTCGTGGATAGTCCGGCACATTTACACAAGATAAGGTTATCATCATCCCCCATTAAAGAAGGAGAATGGCTTTACAAATACACATTAACTGGGTTTTATTGCAAGGCTTAAATGAGAATCTCACACAGCATAGTGTTCATTCGATCTAAAGCAATCATATTCCTAGGCGCTATGTGGCACGGTGCAGTCGTTCCCCCGTCCGGGCCTCTTTACAGACCTCGGGACAGATAGAGTTTGAGATCGGCACAAGTGCCGGACTATAAAATCTTATCCTTAGTGCTGAACAGCACTCGTGAATTCATTGCCCTGCACGAAAGTTTATATTGCATAAAGCGCGCCATTAACACACATAACTTAATCAGAGAAGCTTCATTATGGCAGGGTGATGGAAAGGCAGTAATTAACTGGAGGGAATTGAAGCTTGCGAAGGATTGCTTAGTCTCCTCCCCTGTCAATCAGAAAGACCTTGGCCAATCACAAGCACTTGAAAGCTCGTGTATACAGTATGAACCAAAAGCAGGGACCGCATTTCGTCTATACTGTATAGGAACGTAGCTAGATAGGAATACCTTTTTCTGGTTAAACAGAGGTGTCTCATACCAGTACATACAGTGGTGGACAAGCTCCGGCAAGCACTGGTGCCTTGCACCTCCAGGTTCCGGGTTCGATTCCTGCCTCGGGTCTGTGTGCATGGAGTTTGCTTGCATTCTTGGAGGGTTTCCTTCCACAGTCCACAGACATGCAGATTAGGCAAATTGGCGTTCCCAGATTGCCTGTAGTGTGTGAATGAGCGTGTGAGTGTGTGTATGTGTGTGCCCTGCGATAGATTGGAAGCCCCGTCTACCCCTATATATAATCTATATTGGGTCTATCCCGCCTCATGGCCTTAGTCTCCTGGGATTGGCGCCAGGCCCCCGCGACACTGTGGACAGGATAAAGCGGTATAGACGACGAGCCAATGAGTGAGTAATGACATTCTTACATGTTTAAAATAAAAACAATCAAGGTATTATGAATAATTTGTTGCAGTGAAATTATTGCAATACAACAGTCAATATTTAGTATAAAGCCCTTTATTCTTCAAAACCTGCTAGATCCGGCTGGGCATAGAGTCAAAAAGACGCCTGCAGTACTCCGGTGTCACTCGCTAAATCCATGCCTGCTTAATTGCTTACAGAAGACAGTTTCTTGACTGCCACTGCCGTCTTCACCATTGTCCAACGGTTTCCTATTGGGTTTAGGTCTGGAGATGACGCAGGCCATGGCTCCAGAAACTGAATACCAGTGTCACATAGACAGTTTTTCACTAGTGTTTCAGTTAATTAGCACAACTCTCCAGTCAGACAGGCTAGAACTAATTAGTGATATCACTTGTTTTGTGCACAGGGAGAACTATAATAATACATGACGCACATTGTCTTAACATTTGGCCAGCGCTGTATACAGTACAGTATATGAATAGAAGGAGGATTTGATTTTTTTTTTTTTTTTGACCAAGTGTGCGCATCGGGACTGGAGGAAACCAAAAAAATTGACTTTCATGAGAAGCTTGCAGAGAGAAAAACGAAGCTCCTGGGCAGGTTTGTCAGGTTTCGGCAAAATGTCCACCCAGACTACATGTTAAACAGCTCGCAAAATACTTGGAAATAGCCCAGAAATATGCAGAGGACAAGGTAGAAACTTTTGTCTCCCGTTTTCTTCCCGTCTTGCATAGGAAACGAGTTGGTGCACACACATTTGCGATGTATTTATAGAGCTGCCAATCCATACAGCCCGTGCAGATCACACGCTGTGCACAGTGCAGCATCTCTCTGCCTCAGCCTCCAAACATAATCATTTAATTAATTTGGAAGATTTGAACTTCTCGATGTTCTTAAAGAGGCAGCGATGCGTCTCAGCTTCATAGTAAATTCTGACAGCAAACATTTCACAAATGCTGAATTAAATCTGTTCAATTATTATTATTATTATTATTATTAGAGTTAGCCATGACAAGTCAATCTGATTGGATGAGAGGCATTTTGTGAGTGCTGATATAGAGTATAACAGCACTGGGACGGTACACTACAGTATATGCATCACTCCGCATTACATCTACTATACATGTTCTTATAAATGTGAACCCCTGATCAAGGGCACTACATGGCGTGTGGAACAAGGGACACTACATAGTGCACTAGCTTTCCATTTTACACTATTTGGGATTCAACCCTGAGCAGTTAGTTAACTGAGGTTATTATAAAACAGGAAAAAAAATGGAAATATAAAGAGAAATTTGTGCGAATTACAGGGCTGTCCAACACCTCCACTGGTTTATTCTCCTCAGCTTTTGGCCACACAGTACCGGTATGAATGTAAAACTACTTTCACCCCCTGCTAATTACACTAAATGTCAGTCGCCAGCTCCGCTAGTCACGGTAAGTTATTTTCCGTCAGAATGTGTGTTGGAAGAGGCAACTTACTGCTGAAATAAACAAACAAATCATAATCTGTTAATGATGAATGACGTGTAGAATTTTGTATAAAACCAATATCACACTCGAGGTCGTGCGGTTGTACTGAATATCAGTAACAGCCGTGATAGCACTCAGCACTTAGCACGCATCACAGCCGTGCCGATATTCAGTACAATAGCACGTCCCCATGTGTGATATTGATTCATTGAGTGGTTACTGCCGTTAATAATGATAATAACAATAAGAACGAGTTTCCTTAATCAGTCATGTGATTTTAAGAAAGCTTACCAGGACATCTGGTTAAGCAGCTGAACGTCATGTATTGCAAATTGCTATTTGTTGTTTCCTTTTCTATTGCAGTCCTGCAGTTTTGTCTTCTTTTTGTATTTATTATTATTATTTTTATTTCATTTTTTTGCCAGAGGTGGTCTAGATCAGTGGTTCTCTATTCTGGTCCTGAAAGACCACCTTCCCTGCACATTTTAGTGTTTTCTCAGCTCCCCAGCAGACCTAATAATACACCCGATAATTAACAACCTTTTTTCTTAATTGAAGTGGGTGTGATGGAGCAGGGGAAACGCTAAAATTTGCAGGGCAGATGGCCCTCCAGGATATATGAAACCTTTTCCCATTTAGATGCATTGCTTCAGGTTTAGTAGATCCGAATATGAATCCGTATAAATCTGAATAATATTTTGAAGCACCAAACAAACACAGGACATTGTGCACTGGTGGTAAACCGCTAATGATCTGCATGGAGAGCAGGAGCCAAAGACGTCTTGAAGGAAGAATGGTGCCAGGCTTCCCCAACTTGCTTGCTTGTCATTGAAGATCGGGTGGAAAGTATTGTAGCGGTGACCAAATTGGAAGAAAACAGTTTGAAAAGAGATTAAATGAAAGAGGTTAAGCTAACTTATCAGCGCTGGTTCAGCAGGCATCTTTCAGTAAGCTGCGATTGGAGATGATCCAGTCAGCTCTTCACCGGCGCCAAAGTCTCTGGTGCGGCTTTAAAGCGAAACTGTTTCTTCATCTTCGCTGGTGAACTCATCTAAATAGTGTTGCTCACTCCGAGCCTGCAATTTCATTTCGGTACAATCGAAAGTCTGATTACGGGGATCTCTTATTATGTCGCTCGCTTTTGGGAATGATCCGGGTTATTATCGCAGGTGTGCCTGGGAGTCGAACTGATCCTTGAATAAGGCCTAGATTTCACACGCTGCGCTTAACGTTATTGCACCACTATTCCTCCATCAAAGCTCCGCTCTAATGCACATCTAAAATGTCTAATTATAGCACGGGAGAATCAAGACGGTATTAGCAAGCATGACAGATTCGGTTCTGTTGATTATTATTATTATTATTATAAGATGAACACATGTGAGTGTGCTTCTTCCTTTTTTCTCCTTCACCTTTTTGCCTGTATGTACTATACGTTCTGTAATATGGTTATGGTCTCTGACACATCCGCTACATTCAGTGTTTGCTCTCAGCCTACCAGTAAACACCAATGGCCCGGTGCCATGGCAACAGAGCAGGCGAACATCACAGAGGTGTGTAAATGCAGCAATAACTCGCAAGTACACTCAGACTTCGTACAGAGCGCCGACGAGAGCCTCGCGAGCGTCAGAAGTAGTTACGTCAGCAACGGCGCGCACACACACATAAAGACATATATTCACCTAGTGAGCACACTCTACCAGTCTGAGCTTAAATCGCTTTAGCCTCATTACTCGTCTTTCATCGCTGGTGTAACTCTAAGGTATATTTAAGCACCTGGAGCCTTGTGTAGCTTGTGTAAATGTCAAATGTATGACAGAAGAAAAATACAATTTCATCATTTAAACATCCAAATCTCTAAAATCCCAACCCAAAACCAATGGGATTCGAGTTCATTTAAAATGTGTAAGTCTTTGAAACTGAGGTGAAGAGCCAAATAGGGCTTCCTCTTATATAATTGAACTCTCAAGACATTAAACCAAATGAGATACGAGACGGAAGTCGAGACGGATTCTCAGGCCCTGCGTAACAAAAGAAGGAGCGGGTAGGATGTTCGATGCTCTTCACAGCTCGCTGGACCGGTTAAGGGCATGTCCACACTAATTGTCAGGTAATAGAAGGCGCTGAATTGTCCCAAATGGCTTTAATGTGCACGCTTAGAGAGCTGGGAAGAAGATCAATTTTTAAACACTTATAATGCATTTTTTTTTTGTGCCGGGTTGTGTTTTGTACAAGACTTTTATACATCGATTAGACATAACATTATGACCATTGACAAGGGAACTAAACAACATTGATCATCAATTATACGCCAGTAAACTGGGGCACCCAAGGCTCACCCGTGCCCATAGGGACCAAAGATCAAACCGTCTGGTGCGATCCAACATGAAAAGAAAATGCTGGGAGAAGTGAATGGAGAGGTGTCAGAAAACTGCTGTGTGTATTAAAGTAGTAGGCGTATAGTTTAAGGTTGTTGATCCAACAATCCGATCGAGCACCCATGATCCACAGAGGCCCACAACCCACAGCACCCAAAGGATCCACTGCCAACGTCCTGGTGCCAGACACCCAGCACACACCCCGAGGCCCTGCGGAGCCACGGCATCAACGGTAATGTTTTAATGTAATGGCTGATCGGTGTAAGTGTCCAGATACAGTATGTACCCAGTGGGGTGAAAATGTAGTTACAATCCAAAGGGCCTTAAAAATTTAATCAGAATAACTAAATGTAGTTCATGTAGGCTATAGAAAATACAGTATGAAATTTAAGGCCCAGAAGACTTTAGATCTTTTAGCTGTTGCAGAATTTCTAAGTAATACTTACAGTAGTTACATACTGTAGAAGAATCTTCCAGGGAGCACCATGTGAACGCGAGAAAACTGTCTTGTATGTGTTGGGTTACATGAGAACATAAAAAAATAAAAAAAACCCAGCCTGATTTCAGGAATCCGCTCCAACACACCAGAGCTAACTCTATCTGACAAGTTATCATTTGCTCACAGGATCATGCGCATACAGACAGGCCAAACACAGCGAGTGTTGTTAGCTCACTCATCCGGAAACAATATGGCTAAGAAAACACACACACTACTACTACTACTACCACACACAAATATGGATCTGGTGTAGAAGTGGTTTACTCACAGAGTGAAGCATGCGTCGTCAGGAGCAAGGCGCCATGGAGTTGCTGTGTCAGGTGGTGAACTTGCTCCTCTTGGGGATGGTTGGGTTCCGGTCAGAGACGGTGGAAAAATGACGATCGTCCAAACCCTTGGTTACTGCTACAAGTAGACTGCTCCAAATAGCCGGACTTTAAAAAAGGTTGGATCAGCAGGACCACAAAAGTCTACAGTTGTAATGCTTTAATATCATGGGGGGAAGTCATTTGTTAAGGACCTTATCCAAGCTGCAGAGCTTAGCGAAATCCTGGCTGGTGCTACTAACATCAAAAAACAGACACCGCAGAAGGAATCAGATGGAGGATTTTAATTTTCCCTCTCCTTTAGGCTCAGTCGAGCGCTTCCACTTTATTTATGGCCTAGTCTGAAGTGATCAGGGTAGGGAAGCGAGGCTACAATCAGATTGGAACAAAATAAAAAAATCGAAAAAGACTGTTCTATCTGCCTTTCTCTCTCTCTCTCTCTCAGACTTTATTCCTCCCTCCCGCAGATGTTATCTCTGCCTGCCTGAAAACCTGCCTGCAATCATGTCTAATTTGGGGGATTCTCTACACACAATAAAACACACGTTTCCTGGCACATGCCCACATTCAGACACACTTTTTTTGACATCTGCACCCTCACTCGGTCACACTCACACACACAAACACACACTAACTTACCACCTGGCTCAGACGTACACCTTAACGATTAACTGCCTCTTCCAGTTAGTGTCTTGCTCCTAACTTTCCCCATAACCGTACATGTACAAACACACCCGTCCAAATACACTAACCCTAGGCCACGTGCGTGAGAGAAAACCCAGCCTAGGATATTGTTTCAGTGAAGAGTTGTGTGATTTTGAAAGCGTTTGATCGCACTTGAAACAGTTCAATCATTAAGAACTAATAGGTCCAAGTATCCAGGTGAAATGAGAACGGCCCAGTTCCAGGGATTCCAGAAGAGCCTCTTTCCTCACTCTTGTTCTGGTGATGGAGATGTCCAGGAACATAAACCTCCACGATTCCCCACAGCCCCACAGTCCGACTCCTCCAGTATGTAGAAGACGTAGCAGACAGTGGCTCCTATCTTTAGACTCACGTTTCCATGAGCCTGTGAGCTAAAATCCCTTTGGCTAGACTAAAGTCAGATTTGATTGGAGTCACAGATTTCAAGAAGGTCCATGAAGTTGCTCCAGAACTGGTTGTCTGGCCTAAAATCTAAGGAAAATCACAAAAATACGGAAATTCACTGTCACACTTTGATAGAAAGAAATGAAATTAAATAGGTGTCCCAAAAGTCTTTATACATAAGTGAAATCAATCCTTTGTAAACAAACACAGAGTTGTCCGTCTGACTCATAATGAACTTGTGTTAGCCCATGTGGTGTTTTGGATGTCATTGCATTGTGTGATCATAGCATTCTTAATTCTGTCTAAAAGCAAATGTATACGGCTAAAAAACATGGTATTGGTGCTAAAAAAGTGTCTCACTTACATGAAAAATAGAATTTTCAAATAGGATCACATGATTCCATTTTTCATAATACTGTATTTAATGCTTCTTACTGTATGTCCCGATCCATGCTTCATTTTTTGTGAATATGCATGCACATTTATATTTTTATTAGATCGCATTTTCATTTTCTTTTATGTAGTGTCTGTAACCTTTTTGAATCCAAATCCTTCAATGATTTTAATTGTCATTCAGATGAAACTTGTCCAATTTAGATTTCACATGAAAAGATATAAACCTGAAGAAGCGTATTATTCTAAAAAGCAAAATTGTTAAGATATTGCGATATGAAATTGACATGGTTACGGACACTACAAAACAAAAATTGGGGGGAAAAAAAACAATCCTTAATTTTGTACGCAATGCTTTAATTTAAGCAACAATACGAATAATTTGCATTTGAAATGATTATTGAAAAATGGCCATTTTGGGGGCACATACAAAATCATCTCTCTGAAACTGGTCAACTTAAAACTTTACATTTTTAGAGAAGCAAGATTGGTGACTTCCATGTTGCATAAACTTCAGAAGTAGCTTCTTTGGCACACACATTTTCTGTATTATATGTATAACATAAAAAAAAAATTTCATCAGCACCAGTACTGTGTTTTGACCGATAACATAAACAAATATGATGTAGACAATTTTGTGGGAAAGTATGTGTGGATGGATAATTTTGGGACACACTGTGATACACCTTTCTAAAATGATCTAAAGGTATACCTGTAGGAGTGTTCCGTCTGTCATACTGCACTGTAGTGTACTGTACTAACTATATTATAGTGTACTGTAGTATGCAAAGTGTACTATGTTATGAAGCTCTTTGTGCACCAATGGCAGTCTGCCATTTTACCATCATCATCTCAGTGCCCTTATAAAGCGCTGCAGAAGCATGGCCCGAGCCCATTTTTTTGCGTCTCTAACGTTGCTTTTGCATCAAATGATTGGGTTACTCTGGAGATCTTTTGTGAAGCCTGTCAGTGCTGTGATGTTAAATGTAATGGACTAAGTTCAAATGAACCGAGCGGACAGACGAGAAATGGAACAAGGCAAGTGATGAAAGCAATCAGAAATAGAAAGTATGGCCCTCGGTACTACTTCAGCAAGGTCGAGATGGAACCAACATTCGGCGAGATGAAATGAAAGATGAAAGTGAAGGAGCGAGCGTGCTGGCGGGAGACAAGTGATGGGCGAAAGAGCAACATTTCAGTCGCCCTCATTTATCCCGCACATCACCCCTGCCTTGTCTGCATTCACTTTTTTCGTTTTCATTGCTCTGGATCTTCCAGGCATTCCCCCCCCCCCCCCCCCCCCCCCACCCCCACCATCCCCTCCTTCCTATCATATTCCTTTCCAAACACACACAGACAGAAGATAAAGACTCACAAGCTACACAAGCTGTCAGTGTGTTAAACAGGGTGAACAGGGCTTCAGTGATTATCTGGTGGAGATAGAGAGTGAGAAAAATGGAGAGATATGGGCATCTGGAAATGCTGGACAGCTTGAACTATAGCCTTTAACGGTCCTCTAGAGTATTGCTCTTGATCAATACACAGCCGTACACGCCATGAGGGGGCTTAGCTCGTTAGCACTGTGCATGTGAGGGCGAACGAGTGAAATCTGCTATCTAAGTGTGCATGAGAAAAGGGTGTGAAAAGCACCATAGCAGGAGTTAAAATGCCGTCTGAGGTAGCAAATGATGCCATGTTGTCCCCGCCACAGACACACAGACACACACACACACACTCACACGCATACGCACGAAAGCGTGCGCGCGTGTGCGTCTATGCGCAACAAATGTCATAGACAAAATGTGAGTGATCTCTAAGCCAGATGCAGCAGTTATCACAGCTCTACACACTCTAAGCAAGAGGAAGATCTCTTGCATCCTTATTATGCAAACTAGGAACGAACGAGGGACGAGGGACGAGGAGAGCGAGTGGAGACGAGGATCACGGCCAAAAAAATTAACGTACCATAAGACGGCCAGGTTTCTTTCAAATCCATCAGCAGAGGACAGCACTCTCTGAGTCAGAGTGGGGGATGGAGGGAGGCAAGAACGGCTATAGGGAGGATGGAGGGATGGGAGAAGAGGAGCAAGGGTACAAAAAAAAAGGGGGAAAGGGGCAAGAGAGAGACTGGGTTGAAATGAAACGTGTTTAATGAGACCTAATGAAAAAATGAGGAGAGAAAGAGGCTATGGAAAACTCACAGTTCTAGTGGAGCGGTTCTCTGCAGGTTAACACAATCCCTGCTCTGTGGAGCCATTCTGAACAGAGCCCGTTTGGAGAGCTGCACACCGTACATGGAATACCAATCACACACTGGCATCATGCACACACACACAGAGTCTATAGTATGGCACACTCTTCCCCCTGGTAAATCAAAAGCAAGACAGCAAAAGTCACCCAGCATCCTCTTGTCTGGGTTATTCATGAATGACACATTAATAAGCATGAATGACATGGTCCTGATGCAGTATGGCAGAAACCCTCACTTACTGTCAGGCGACGATCCCAGTAACAGGGTGGCACTTGCCGGTCTGCTCCGAAGTCTATGGTGTCCAAAAAACAACAGAGCCCCTCGAACCTTGAGGATTCTTTTCTCCTTGATTTTCCACCACTCTTCAGGAGGCACAGACGTCCCAGCGTGTCCGCATTCGTACTTCGATTTCAAACCTGCATTCTCTTTTAAAGTGCTTTCTTTCAGGTCCCTTACAATGTTCTCTGCTGTAATTCCACAGCAGGCACCGCAAGCTGCATTCACTCCCTGACTCCGACCCCTCCCTCCCTCTCTCTCTCTCTCTCTCACTCAGCTCATTGTATCCCCCATACCTCCTCTGCTCAAGCTCCAATCTAAATCCAAAGAGCTATCACTCCTGTCCCTCCTCCCTCAATCCCGCTCCTTTTTTTCCTTGCCCATTTATTAAAGATGGACAGGCACTTCTATCCCTCCCACTCTCCATCGAGGAAATAAGGAATGAAATAAGGGAAGCAGCAAGAAAACAAATGGAGGCTCCAGTCCAAGAGCGACATCACACGTGCGTATTTTGAGATGCATAGTGTTGTGTATATAAACAAAGCATGACAGACCTTTGAACAGCTATACAGGTGGAGATACAAACACCACTGTCGCACATGTGGACATAAAGTACATCATTACCAACACACAGCCACATGTGGACACATTACAATTACACCATTAAACCTGAACACTGACATGTGGACCCCTGACACCATTACACAGTAACACGTCCACATTTGGACAGAGATTACAGCATTAAACCATAACACAGCCACATGTAGACATGAACAACAAGGTTACACCACAACACATCTACATGTAGACACAGGTTATAGAATTACACCATAACACAGTCACACGTGGACATAAATTACACCATTATACCACAATAACATCCACATGTGGACATAGTAGATTACACCATTACACTTCCACATGTGGACACATTTTACACCGATTACACCGCCACATGTGGACACCGATTACACCATTACACCGCCACATGTGGACACCGATTACACCATTACACCGCCACATGTGGACATGAACAACAAGGTTACACCACATCACATCTACATGTAGACACAGGTTATAGAATTACACCATAACACAGTCACACGTGGATATAAATTACACCATTATACCACAATAACATCCACATGTGGACATAGTAGATTACACCATTACACCGCCAGATGTGGACACCGATTACACCATTACACCGCCAGATGTGGACACCGATTACACCGCCAGATGTGGACACCGATTACACCATTACACCGCCAGATGTGGACACCGATTACACCATTACACCGCCAGATGTGGACACCGATTACACCATTACACCGCCACATGTGGACATGAACAACAAGGTTACACCACATCACATCTACATGTAGACACAGGTTATAGAATTACACCATAACACAGTCACACGTGGATATAAATTACACCATTATACCACAATAACATCCACATGTGGACATAGTAGATTACACCATTACACCGCCAGATGTGGACACCGATTACACCATTACACCGCCAGATGTGGACACCGATTACACCGCCAGATGTGGACACCGATTACACCGCCAGATGTGGACACCGATTACACCATTACACCGCCAGATGTGGACACCGATTACACCATTACACCGCCAGATGTGGACACCGATTACACCATTACACCAAAACACATCTGGACACACATTACTCCATAACACTACCAGATGTGGATACGGATTACACATCCACTTGTGAAGAGGGATAACACCATTACACCACAACATATCCATATGTGGACAAAGAAAACACCGTTATACCACAACATTTTCACACATGTATACAGATTACACAATAACATGAAAACACATCCACAGCAAAATTCCCAATAAATGACAACCATAAAGTGTTTATATAGATACAGGTGGACTTAAATTAACTCTGAAAGGTTTGCAACAGGACTGGAGATTTTACTGTTACATCATTACAATAGAATATTTCCAGATGTGGGCAGAGATTGCACCGTAACACTTCCAGATGTGGACACAGATTACATAACAGATCCATATGTGGACAGAGAAAACACCATTACACCACGTAAATACAGATTACCAAAGCACATCCACATGTGGACGCAGATTACCCAGTAGCATCCATGCACTGACACTGAAAAGACCATTATACCACAGCACATCCTGATTTCAGTTCAAATCTCAATCTCAAGAAAATGCCTAATACGAGGGTGAGTCAAAAATTATCCGCACTCCGGGTATGTTAAAACCACTATTGGCCGCACTGTCTTATCCGCACTTTCCGTTCAATGCTACGTTCTCCCCAGTGCCACTACTGGACAGGTGCGCAAGTGTTACATCAGTTCATTAGTAACTGTGATGCAAGGAAAAATGGATACCCTGCTTGTGATTTGGACTAAAGAAGAGCAGCATGCACTGATTTGTTTATTCGTGATCTAAGGGTGTACCTGAAGTGTGTAATGAATGGATAGAGAAATTTAAGGGAGGTCACAGAAATGCTAGCCATCGAGGAGGAGTCGGACGGCCGTCCATGTCCACGGCTGATGACAACATTGAGAGTACACGTGAAATGATTCTGTCGAATAGATGAGTAACCATGGGTTATGTGGCGAATCATTTGCAAATCAGCCATGACTTCGCCTCCATCAGTTTTCTAATGAAGAAGTGAAGACAGCAGTGCATTTGTGGCTTGCACCTCAGCCTAAAACCCTTTCTGATTATGGAATATTAAAGTTTGTTGACAGATGGACAAAGTGTATTAAAAAGCAAGGAGATTAAATGATTAAAATGATGTATTTGTCTTTACTAAAAGTTGATTAAAACAAATTCGACAGTCAGAATGCGGGTCATTTTTGACTCACCCTCATATTGACTTGTGCACCAAGTCCAGTCCTTTTATACACCTGATTATTCATGAACTTATTCAATCATTAGACAGCAGGGCAAGGCATAAGGCAGTGCCAGCACAGATCCCCAGTTAATGTTCACAGCAAACAACAGCATGGGGGGGAAATATGATCTCAGTGACTTTGACTCTGGTCGCCAGTGCCAGATGGGCCGGTTTTCAGTCTTTCAGAAACTGCTGATTCCGTGGGATTTCCATGCACAATGCTTCTGGAGTTTACAGAGAATAAAGCTGACAGGTAGACCATGTTCACTCAAATAACCAATCTCTACCAAAGTGGTGAGCAGTAAAAGACATTTCAGAGAACAGGCAGGTGGGCTACTCCAGCAAAAGGACCACACCGGCTTTCTCGTCTACCGGCTAAGAACGGGAACGTGAAGCCGCTGTGAGGCGTGGGCTCACCCGAACTTCACAGCTGTAGACTTGAAAAAGAGCAGCCAGTGTAGTACTGACTGTAGTCACATCTGACTTTGGTTTTTCGGTGTCCTGAGATGCTTTTCTGCTCACCGTGCCTGTACAGAGTGGTTCTTTACGCCTCGTCATCAGCTTAAGTTCATTCAAAATAAATAAATAAATAAATAAGCCTATCTGGCACCAGCAACCATATGACGATGAGTTGAGATGACTTTGATTTTCTCTTGGGCTTGACCATGAGCAAGTGTTCCTATTAAAGTGGCCACCGATGGTGTGCTAGCCAGCGAGATAATTGCCGTTCATTAGTTCTCTTTTGGAAACAACTCACAGACACTGTGATTCAGCCAATTAATTTAATTTACCATTTCACCATTTGTGTGTGTGTGTTTTTTTTTTCTCCCGTTCCATCCCTCCTGTCCCTTTTTTCACGGGAACTGGATAATGTAATCTTTTTAAAACGGGCAATGAAGGCACACACCCGCGCCCTTGAATGCATGTCTCCTTAATTACTGTTGTCATCTACACCTGTTGTCATGCAGCACTGCTCTTCACTGCTCTCTCTCTCTCTCTCTCTCTCTCATACACACTCATGCTACTCTCCTCTCCTCTTTTCCCTCAGTGCTTCAGTATCAGCTTAGCGCAGAATCCCCTTTTTATTCAGCACACACAAAAAGTCCTCATACTGGCATAGTAACACACAGACACACAGACACACACTCACTCACAAACAATAGCACTGTGCTGGGATGTAAGTGTTTGCAAGCCCTTGCTTTTATGCATGCAAAGATACATCGGGGGGGGGGGGGGGGGGGGGGGGACCTAGGCCCGTGTCCCCTTAATCCTCGTGTCTTTGAGGCTTTAATGTTAACCTTTGCCTAGATAACACAGAAACCTGGGGACACAGCAGGGGACGGAGCAAAAGCGTGGGAGAGAGGGAGGGGATGGGAAGATAAGTGAGGGAGAGAGAGAGAGAGAGAGAGAGAAGGAGAGGGAGAGAGGGAGAGACCAGGCAGAATTGGCATTCCGTCTGTGCGCTGTGCCTCGCTAGAGGAATAATGATTAGATGCTCAGTATTCCAGTCACATCGTCTCTACTATCAATGAGCGAGAGACACAGAGAGAGAGAGAGAGGGAGAGAAAGAGGGAGGGAGGGTAAGGACAGGGAAAGAGGAAAGGAAAGGGGAGAAGCAAGGTGAACAAAAAGGAAAGGACTCGGGGTGAGTGTATGTGCTAGCATAAAGCTGAGAGAGACAGACAGAGAGAAATGGTGAACATGGCCAGACAAGCGTGGAAAACCATCAACTAGGTACACACACACACACACACACACACACACACACACACACACACACACACACACACATTCTGAAAGGCACATGAGCAACACACATCCCATTAACACCCAATGATATACAGGACAGCCCGCTCATATTCTCCTAAAGTCATAACAAGCTAAAGGTAGTGAGTTCAAATCCCAGGACTGCCAGAGAGCCACAGCCATGACCTTCTAGCAATGTTACCGCTTGACCGGAGTTCTTGGATTGCATTCTGGCTTGTTTGTAGGCCACCAAAGCTCCTAATGAAGTCGAAAAGGTTAACCTAAATATTCATCACACTCCCAAACACACACACACACACTCACGAAAGGACAGAAGTGTCCTGACCGTTCCGTTAGTCATATTACTGTCATAAACACAACTGCATAATATCATACAGAGCAGCATAGCTCTTGCACACACACACACACACACACACACACACACACAATTCATAGGGGGAACACTTTGTCAAAGTCAGGGCAAGTCACAGCAGGTACAGCCACCTCAGCAGAGACACACTGCAGAGAAAAAGAGAGCGAGAGCGTAAAAGAGAAGCAGTGACAAACAAGAAGTTTACCATACTGAGCGATTTGATGCGGTGTCTACAAACGGACAAGACGCAAACAAGCGTGCACACATGCACGTGCCGTTCCCGGGCAAAGAAAGCGGCGATGGCGCTGCTCATTTGCGAAGGCCACGGTTCTTTGGCAGCAATACGTTTGCTTAAGTGGCACCTAATCGACTACATGCTGACAAACTCAAGACGGCGGTGTGAGGTCTGAGCCATGGATGAGCGGCGTCATTAAAATAATGCATTTATCACCCCCCCCACACACACACACACACACACACACACACAAACACTTGGATCTGCGTGGGTGAGTTTGTTGTAATACACTAGTGTATCGTAGGGTCAGCAGGTTTTCAGCTGCCTCAGCATCCTCGTACGCGGTCATCTCATGGACGTGTATTTATAGGCTCCCAGATATCAAAGGGACGCCGTAAAGGTTAAATAATCAGGGCGATAGGAATATAAATACATTCAATGCTGTTTGCGCAGAGTTTGTAACAGTCCTGCGTTTGACAGGACAAAAAAAAAGTCTTAGGAAGGTGTTGGGCCACCATGCACAAGAGGAAAAGGACCTCCAGTAGGTCAAATTTAACCTTTAACGTGATGATACTACTAGCATGCGTCACTGTGAAGATGATGTTCTCATGGTGCTGAGCAAGGGATAGTTCCTGCAAAAAAAAAAAAAAAAAATTATTATATATTTTTTGTTTGTTTGTTTGTGCAGGATTTTATATATATATATAATCATCCAAAAATTTATACACACTTCAGGGAAAGAAACATAGTATGATGTGTATTATTAATTATTGTTTTTATTAATTATTTAATATTATATTTTATAGTATTATAACATAAATACATTTTGAATTAAATAAAATTTTCTATTTCCCTGAAGTGTGCATACATTTTTGGCTGACTGTGTGTTTGTGTGTGTGTGTATACATACACACACAGGCTTATGCAAAAGTTTAGACACCCCTTGATAAATAACAGATTTTGGTGATTTTTTAGTTGAAAAGATGTTAACACAATCTCTCTTGGAAATTGATAAAAATGCACAATATTTTTAACAAACATTGATGCATAGCTACTAATCACCAGTCTGATCATCTGTCATCATCTGCACTTGTTTCCCACTGGTTCATGTCTTATGTTGTTTATGATGGTTTTTATGAATGAATGATCCATTGGTCACTGTGTAGCTTCACAAACAAAAACATTCCTTTGAAACTGGTTAGGTGCAGGGACTGGTCTAAAAATCTGAGACAAAAAGAAGCCTTATTCCTCAAGAATAAGAAAAGAAAAAAAAAAAGAAAGAAAGAAATCCGGGTCTTTGGAAGTAAAATATGATGAAATTATTGTGGCTCAAGACTTTTGCACAATACTTATTTATTTTTGCGAAGCTCTATAAGCTATTTGGATTGTCCAGGCTATGGTTGTCCTGTGAACAGCTTCTCCCATATGAAATCTCAAATTCTTTCATCGTTACCCCGCACCCTCTTAGTTTTTTTTTTTTCTTTTTGTTTAATAAACCAAACCTTACCTGACCATGAAGACTATTTGCCAAACAGCCTCCTCACTGTTGCTCCATATGCTTTCCATTTTCAGCACCATTGCTCTGTGAAATGTTCAAAATTTGGATTTTCTTTTTTTGTTGTTGTTGTTACTTTGTCCCAGACATGTTTTGTTAGTCTCAGTCTTTGTTTAAATCACCCACCTTCTACTCCATTAGGAACAGCTGCAAGTTCATGCAAATAATTAATCAGCCAATCATGTGGCAGCAGTACAATGCAAAAAATTTTTTAAATTATCATGCATGGTCAAGAGCTTCAATTAATTTTCACAACAATGACAGTTAGGAAGAAAAAAAGTGTGATTATTGTACCCTTCATTGTGGTATAGTATTTTTTGTGAACAGATTGGCTGCATGGAGTATTTCAGATACTGATCTCCTGGGGTTTTCACACACATCAGGCTCTATAGAGATTACACAGAATGGCTTGAAGACAAAAAAAAAAAAAAAAACAATAAGTGAGCAACAGTTCTGTAAGTGGAAATGCCTTGTTGATAAGAGATTTGATTCAATCTAGCCAGGAAGGATGTAGCAACTCAAATAATCACTCTTAACAGCCGCAGGGAGCAGAAAAGCATCTCAGCACGCACAGCATACTGTATGGACCTTCAAGGTGGAGGAACTTCAACAGCAGATGATCACGTCAGGTTCCACTCCAATCAGAACTCAACAACAGGAATCTGAGGTTATCATGGGCACAGACTTACCTGAACTGGACAGTTAAAGATCAGAAATCAGATGGTCTTTTTTTCAATCTTCACCTGTCCAGTCAGAGATCACAATGTTTCTTTATTCTGTTTGATGTGAATATGATCTGAAGCTCGACTTGATTTCATGTATTGTGCACCTGCATTATGATTGGCTGATTGGATAATTGCATGTCGTCTTTCAAGAACAGGCATATTTTAACATGACACTTTAGTTGCACAAACTTATGTGACTTCTGGTGGCAAATAATTTTTTTTTTTTTTTTTTTTTAAGATAAGAACCATGTGTTTTTGTTTTTTTTCCGCCCCAGGAGATACAACATGTTCAACCTCATAGTTATACATGTATTTCTCCAATTAATTCTTAGTTCTTAAGTGCAAAACTGTCTTTAAAAAGAGAAGCAGAGGTCTAACATTGAATATTAAAAATCCTGCATATTATTTTTTTCTTCAACAAGCTAACAAAACTCAAGAGAGTCACTCAAGTACATCTGTTATTGCTCCAACGACATTCATTCATTCATCCTCTATACCACTTATCCTGTACAGGATCACAGGGGCCTGGGCCCTATCCCAGGAGACGTTGGGCACATGGTGGCATACAACCCTAGAGATATGAGGCCGCAAAGCTAAACACTACACCACAGTGCCACCTTCCAGCTAATATATTCCTCAAATAATGCAACTGTTAACAGGTCAAACTTGCTTCATTTCATTCCTCCTCCAAATGTCAGTTCATTGTCTATGTAAATGTACATCTTCTGAGTCACACTTAACCAAAGAACAGCAGAGCTGAGCAGCAATTTAGGGCGAGGGATCTTCTTATACAAGGTCAAAATAGGAGAAAATCAAACTGTCTGGTTTTTAGCCCCAGCCAATGCAAAAAAAATTAAAACGGAAAAAAAAGGCAGATATTACTGTCCCTCACATTTTATGTTGGTACACACACAAGAAAACCATCTGAATGTCTAAAAATCATTTAAAAATGGAAAAAATATATATTTTACAAAGTAAATCCATCTTTACGGATTTTACATTTAGTACCTAATATTTCCAGAATAGACTTCATCTTTCACCCATCTTATAAGTTCAGTGTTCTGTACAGTTTCACAAATATGAAAGCTTGATCATGCCTGCACGTTAAATAAAAAATCATGAACAGGAAGCCAGAAATGTCAAACTGTTTTATTAAAAAAAAAAAAAAAAAAAAAAACGAACACACACACTATTAACTTTATGAAGAACTCATGCCAAAGATACTAATGATCTCAATGAGGAAAAAAGTGTTGGAAATGTGCACGAGCTCATTAGCACTATGCTCAATTTTCCTCTTTAAAATTTCAGCGGAGCTGAGGCTTTCTGGTCCTGCTAGTCCAAACACGTAACAGCTATTAAAGCCAAGCAACAGCTAACATTTTCTCTTCGGAACGTACAGAAGGTTTTATCCTGTAAGGTTTTCACCTCGGCTCATTCTCTGTTCCTTACCTAGATAACCTTAAGTTATCTCTGTGCCCGTCTCTGAAACCATTTCACAAATGGCTCCAATCTTTCTCTGTCTAGCTTTTCCTTTCACCCCCTCCTTTTCTCCCTCTCTCCCTCTCTACACAGTCTCCTCTATAATGAACTCGATGGTGTGCGGGACTTCTTGCCCGGCCACCACTGATATTGCGGGCATGGTAACTGCAGGCATTGCGATGTTGTTATGGAGAAACACCACAGACTGCTCTTGCACAAGCGTGCCCTCCTGGATGATGGGGACGGTGGTGGTGGTAGACTGCATGGAGGTCGTGGTCGGGGACGACGAGGCATCCTGCACCAGGAGGATGGTCTGTACCGCCGAGTCCTGGTTTGCCTCGGTGGTTGGATCGGAGGGGTCGCTGGCATGCAGACGGAGGTGTTTGTGAAGATTGGGGCGTGAGCGGAAGGCGGTAGGGCAACGAGGGCAAGCGAATGGGCGTTCACCGCTGTGCACCCGGGCGTGCTCGGCTAACCGCGCCGCCACGCTAAAGCTCTTCCCACAGACCCAACACACGAACGGACGCTCGCCACTATGGATACGCTCATGGTCCTGTAGGTGGGGCAGCTGCCTAAAACGCTTCCCACATTGAGTGCACTAAGTGAGAGAGAGAGAGAGAGAGAGAGACAGGAAAAGTAAGAAAGGACAAAGTAAAATGGTCAGAGTATTAAATATTAATAGTACGCTTATAATTTAAACAAATACTATAGGAGTACAAATTGAGACGAAAATCTGCTTAGGTGAAATCAAATTAGTCGTCACCCCTCCTACACATGGACCGGCTCACGGGATGTAAATAAAGTTCATAAAAAACCAGCAATGATCAGTAACACAGTAACAAGGTCCTAGGGACAGCCGGGTGCTGACTGGGTTGTTCACAGTGCAAAGTAGAATTTCCGCCTTGTTATGACATTGTTACATAATTCTCTAGAAGAAAGCGAGCAAATCTTTTTTGGAACACCGTGCCTGTGCCTGCGTGGGAGGACTGATTCCATATCTGGACTTTTGTTTCTCCAGGCCAAATTGGCCACGCTGGATAGAAGTGAGTCCTTATCTACTCGCAGAGACTGAAGTGTTCCACTGCACAAGCACAAAAACGTCTCCTCTCTCTGTTACACAATGAAATTACAGAGCAGTGCTCTTTAAAAAAAAAAAGAGAGAGACAGGAAAGAGAAAAAAAAGCTAAATATGCATAAAGATTTTTAAATTACTTGTGCTTGTTTTTCAATCATGGTAACTATCTCATCACATCAGTGGAGCTGATTGCTTAAAGTTGTTCACAAAAAAAAAAAATCATTAGTGTGTTCCATGAAAAACACTGTGAAAGTCACATTCAGCTTTTGTTGCATAAATACAAGTTAATAATAATTGGCTAAAACAACCTTGCAGTATGCTGTGCCCTGTATGTGTCTCTTTCTCAACCTATGCGCATTTCATTACAGATCGACCGCTTGGCCAAAAAGAGAGAACCACATCTAACAATGGGCACTACAGTATGCGTGATAGGGGCATTGCTTCATGCGCTCACTTCTTACCCTGACGCACTCATCACTCTGGAATATGGTCAGTCTGGTCTTATCAGATCACATGACCTTTTTCCATTTCTGCAAAGTCCATTCTTTATGTCCCCTAGCAAACTAAAACATTTTTTTCCTGATTAGCTTCACTAACTTTTTAACATTCCTTATGGACACATAGACTAACTGTCTAGTCTCATCACACTGTGTGCATGGAAAGGCTCTTACTTACTATCTTACTCACTATTAAGCATACGTAGCTATGGCTTTTACAGTTGAGGTTTTACCAATTCAATTTTTTTCTGACCACATTTTTTTCCCCATAAAGTTGACGGTTCAGCACTATCCCTCCAGATTTGATAATGTTACCGAAGTTAAAGGATCTCCTTAGTTGTTTTCTTTGCTTGATGCAGTCAAAACATTTGACCCTTTTGAAATGGCAACATTTTTGTCCAGACAGTGTATTTCTCCAGCAGTGTTTTAGCCAATTATATGAAATGGAAAAACAGAACATGTCTCTTCAGTTATCTGGTAATAAAAATTATGCCGTACGAGGAATATTCTCTGCATTACATAGCACAGATTATTATTCAAATTCAAATTTTTATTTGTCACATACACAATCCTACACAGTACGATATGCAGTGAAATGCTTAGGCAACTGCCCTGACCTAAGAGAATAAAATTAAATAAAATATAAAATATAGAATATAAAATGTAAAATGTAAGAGTATAAAATATAAAATGTAAGTAAGTAAAAAATTGTAAAAAATTGTAATTGCACAAGTGGAAATAAAAATATTGAATATGCAAATATGCAGTAAAGTGACATGTTAAATGTTAAAGTGGCTTGTGTGCATATTTAACATGAGCTCAATTTTAAATGAATCTTTTTTTAAACAAACCCGTCTTGTTTGCCACATGGAAAAATCAGAGGCAAGAGCAACAGATGGCAGCATGAGCCGAGCAACCTAATGATATTATATCATTATCATTATATTGAATCAGTTACTGCCTGAATATCTTTGACTCCATTAGCCGAGGCCGTCAAGCAATTTTTAATTTTTAGCTCATGCAGCTCTAAACTTTTAATGAGTACCAAACCAAAAATATCTCCCTATATATATATATATACACATATACATACATACATACATACACACACACACACACACACCTAAAGGATTATTAGGAACACCTGTTCAATTTCTCATTAATGCAATTATCTAATCAACCAATCACATGTCAGTTGCTTCAATGCATTTATGGGTGTGGTCCTGGTCAAGACAATCTCCTGAATTCCAAACTGAATGTCAGAATGGGAAAGAAAGGTGATTTAAGCAATTTTGAGCATGGCATGGTTAATGGTGCCAGACGGGCCGGACTGAGTATTTCACAATCTGCTCAGTTACTGGGATTTTCACGCACAACCATTTCTAGGGTTTACAAAGAATGGTTTGAAAAGGGAAAAACATCCAGTATGCAGCAGTCCTGTGGGCGGAAATGCCTTGTTGATGCTAAAGGTCAGAGGAGAATGGGTCGACTGATAAAAGCTGATAGAAGAGCAACTTTGACTGAAATAATCACTCGTTACAACCGAGGTATGCAGCAAAGCATTTGTGAAGCCACAACAAGCACAACCTTGAGGCGGATGTGCTACAACAGCAGAAGACCCCACCGGGTACCACTCATCTCCGCTACAAATAGGAAAAAGAGGCTACAATTTGCACAACCTCACCAAAATTGGACAGTTGAAGACTGGAAAAATGTTGCCTGGTCTAATGAGTCTCAATTTCTGTTGAGACATTCAAATGGTAGAGTCAGAATTTGGCGTAAACAGGATGAGAACATGGATCCATCATACCTTGTTACCACTGTGCAGGCTGGTGGTGGTGGTTTAATGGTGTGGGGGATCTTTTCTTGGCCCCTTTGTGCCAATTGGGCATCGTTTAAATGCCACGGCCTACCTGAGCATTGTTTCTGACCATGTCCATCCCTTTATGACCACCATGTACCCATCCTCTGATGGCTACTTCCGGCAGGATAATGCACCATGTCACAAAGCTCGAATCATTTCAAATTGGTTTCTTGAACATGACAATGAGTTCACTGTACTAAAATGGCCCCCACAGTCACCAGATCTCAACCCAATAGAGCATCTTTGGGATGTGGTGGAACGGGAGCTTCGTGCCCTGGATGTGCATCCCACAAATCTCCATCAACTGCAAGATGCTATCCTATCAATAGGGGCCAACGTTTCTAAAGAATGCTTTCAGCACCTTGTTGAATCAATGCCACGTAGAATTAAGGCAGTTCTGAAGGCAAAAGGGTTCAAACACCGTATTAGTATGGTGTTCCTAATAATCCTTTAGGTGAGTGTATATTCTCTCACACAAATCAACAGTACAGGTGTTTAAGCACTGGTTTAAGGCTCTCATAAACAAATCAGTTCTCATAGACAAGTTGTCATTTTGTAAGGGTAAAACATTTTGTAAGAGTGTGGTGGTGTTATAGGAAAACAATAAGCTATAAATAAATTAATACATAAACGACAACCGGCCCGACATTAAGCCTTCTTTCTGTTGTGTTTTTTTTCCACAGCATTTTAATGGTTCCTAGTCACATTTAATGATGTGGATGGTCTGCATTATCACTTACATAGCACGAAGAAACAATCATTCCTTCACCAGTCTCTCCTTTTCCCCCTCTTTTAATTTAATAAGCAGCAGCTTGTAATGTTGGTGAGAAACTGCAAAGCAGAAACTTCTCTCCTCTGAAGACTTCTCATGGTGAAAAGCCGTCATTAATATAAATTATAACAAATTATATGTTTGTTTTTCTTCTTTGACACAAAGTGCTTTTTTAATGTGTTTATTATTAGTCTTCGATTATATACATCATCCGTCATACAAGTCCCACGGTATGAACTGTTACTATAGAAACTACACTGGATTAGACTGACAAAATTAATATTAACCTATCGTTACAGCTGGCACTAGTGTCACAGTCGTCCTGGAGATGTTGAACATGACTCATTATACTGCATATTTATACACTGCTTGGCAACAATAAAACCCCAGGATTTCAGAAAGCTCAAATTATTGGCAAATAAAACATTCAAATGACTGGAATTGGGTTAACAACTGTCCAAGACCATCCTGGAAGCCTGGAGGGATAGTGCTGAGCCGGCAACTTCATGACATCACTGCTATGCTTAATAGTGAAAGTAAGACCATTCCCCCCCACACACACACACACACACACACACACTCAAAAGTGACAAAAACTCATAGGACTGACCCTAAACACCTGTGTGGCCAAAGGAAAATCACTTGTTAATGAGGCTAATCAGGAAAAAAAAATGCTTCAGAATTTGCTCGGGAGCATAAACATTGGAATAGGATCAATCTGACCTCATGACCTTTTTCCATTGCTCCAAAATCTAGAGTCATGGACGTGTCAGGGTAAGAAGGAAAACACGTGACGCGATGCACACATCCTGCATAATACTCTGTACAAGGAGGCAGAGTGATGATCTGGGGATTCTTCAGTTGGTCAGGTGTATCGTCTCAGCTAGTGTTATGTGGCAATAAAATAAAGTCAGCTGATGACCTGAATGGAGTTTTTCCTTCCCTGTAGACGTGGTCATACTTCAGGAACCAAAGTGTGAACAAGTGGTTCTGGGATCATGAAGAATCATTTTTACACATGAATTCATCAACTTAAAACCATAAAACAAAAATCTTACAGTGTGTGTTTTATTTATTTATTTGTTTATTTATTTATTTATTTATTTTAGGGGTGAGGGGTGCAGTTAAGTTTTTTTTAAATATTTTTACAAGAAGAGGCCTGCTATGGGGCGGTGGTAGCTTGGCAGTAGGGCTGAAACGATTCCTCGAGTAACTCGAGTAATTCGTTTACAAAAAATGATTGAGGTAAAAGCTTCTTTTAATTAATTTTAAAAGCTTGCGTTATGTTTTTTTTGCGCAATTATTTGTTTGGCGTGCCACAGCGCGCTTCCGGATGCAAGATGGAAGGGAGCGATAAAAATATCTTAAAATTTATTTTAGTGTGTGCCTTGGTTTTTTGATACTTAAAGTCATTTAAAATACTTTTTTTTTGTGTTTCTGCATCTGAGAAAAGGCTTTAAAATAAGAATGTATGGCACTGTAATACACTTAATTCATCTCAGTCAACTTTAAGCTATTCCGTGTATTGTGAATAATGATGTTTATTTTCGATAAAATGCTGTATGTATTTAAATAATAAAAGTAGATTTTTTTTTTTACTAAAAAGAAAACCAATTAATCTTTGTTTCTCTTATATATTTTACATTGCTGTTTAATTAAGCAAACGTACATTTTATCCGAATACTCGATTAATCGATGAAATTATGGGTAGAATACTCGATTACTAAAATATTCGATAGCTACAGCCCTACTTGTCAGTTAACTAGACTAGTAACTGGAAGGTTGTTTCAGGGCTATCTGTGCAGTGTCCGACCCTGAGCTTCAATCATTGTATTTATGTATCTAAGTAAGTTAGTAAGTAAATCCCTCTGTCAGTCAGTGAATAAGTAAGATAAGAACTAAAGATTGAACAATCATTGAATTGTGAACGATCAGCTGACATCCTATACATTTCAAGTGATCATTTATGAAAAATGGCAATTGGTAAGGTATAAATCATTAAAAAGTCCTACATGCTACATTTCATGTTTGTTCTGCCCACTCGGGTAAGTGCTGTGTAGTGGAAATGAGTGCATTTAATAAACAATAACTGCGCACACACTCAACACGGCTGCGTATGGCTGACTGGAACTAGCCATTCTAACACGTGCTGAGGACAAAGCAGAAAACTTGTACTTACTGTATCTTTCAGATTATTTGTACAAGCAAGATTTATTTTTTTTAAGTGACAATTTTAGCTTTTGGCTAAAACTAAAGCTCACCTCAAAGGGTCTCTCATCGGTGTGTGTGCGCATGTGCACGGCAAAGGTAGAGGCATAGGCGAACTCCTTAGAGCAGTAATCGCATACGAAGCGACGCGGCGTGTTCCTCTTGGACATCGGGGTGCGGCAGTGCGACACCACGTGCTGCGCCAGGGACGAGCTGGAGGCGAATCGTTTCCTGCAGGGTGCGAGAGGGCAGCGTAGTGGCGTCTGCCCTGTGTGCGAGAGCCGGTGCAGGTCCAGCCCGTCCTGTGTCACACAGCGGTGGCCGCACATATCGCACTCAAGCTGACCCCCGACTCGGCCGCGCCCGTGACCTTTATAACGGCGCCGCTGAGTAGGTTCTCCTGTGCAGCGCTGCAGGTGCACGTCTAATACCGCCTGGTTCAGGAACTGAGACCCACACTGAGAACAAACCACAGGCTCCTTATCTAGAGAGAGGATTACACCAGAGGGAAAAGCATTAAATCACACACTCACACCAGATGAAAAAGAGAGGCTGATAGAGGAATAGAAAAAAGAGGGAGAGAGAGAGAGACAGAGAGAGAGATCTATATTCTATCACTTGTATACAAAAGCAAAAAGGAAAATCTCAGACAAAAAAAAGGTTCCTTATCTAGAAGAAAAAAAAAAAGAAGAGGAAAGGTGGAGAGTTGCAAAAGCATAACATACATCTTGCATCTCTTATCTGAAGAAAAATAGGGACTGGCATAAAAACATTTACACACTGTAAGATATCAGCAAAGAAAGGAATTAAAAAGAAAGATAAATAGAACTTCGGGAACTCAATGACGGATCCAAAGCTGCTGTTTAGATTCAGCTGCACTGTCCGCGTTTGACCTTTACAGTCTTCAAACACACTCTCTCACACAAATTAACTGCCATTGTCTCACTCTATTTTTCTCCATTTGGTTCTCTCTCTCTCTCTCCCAACTGGTTTTAGCCTGATGAGAAAATGACTGATCAGCAGCTGATCTTATCAATACATGCAGCTAATCAATGCGACCTCTGACCTCATTTATTAATTTCTGCCGGAGTCCCAGTCAATAAGAGGACATTCGTCAAAGTGGAGAAAACAGAGTGGAGAAAAACAGGGCCCGGACGGATTTGCCCCTTCAGCCATGAGAGCAAACACTGATTCCAGGTCAGGAGGCACAGTCAGGGCTGTGATCCACAAAGGTGTTCAGTGGGGTTGAGGTCAGGGCTCTAGTTCTTCTTTTCCAACCTTCGCACACAATGATTTCATGAAGGTTGCTTTGTACACAGGGAAGGGTTGGGGCTTTCAGTTCTAGCGAAACTGCTCCACCATACCAAGGCATTCTGTATAACGGTGTGGTTTGAGGCACAAACAAATGTAATCGCCCCCATGTGTCCACATACTTTTGGCCAAAGAGAAGTATATTTAAACACACTGAGATCACTTTGTCTGTAAGCGGTGCACTCAATCCTGGCCTCTGACCTTGGTGAATGAGAGAGTGCAGGTCGAGCTCTTTCCGCCGCTTAAACGCTTGTCCACACACCGCGCACGGGAAAGGGTGACTAGTGTGCAGCAACCTGCAGGTGGAAGGGGAAAAAAAACAAAAACAAAAAGAAACAAATCAGATGCAGTTATTAATATTTGTTATTCATGACAGACCACATTATGCGTAATCTTTTAACCTCAACCGCTATTAACCTTTGCACTATCCCTTACTGTAAGATTAATCTGTATTTGGGACACAACCCATTAGGATTAGTTGAAAGGTGTATACGCTGAATGTGTTTTGTGCCTCACACATACATCATCCAAATAACAGCAGGTCAGCGGTGGGCATATGATGCTCCTTGTCCACTAATGGATTAATGGACAGGGTAGTGGGTCTTGACAAATAGTGCAATGCAACAAGGGCACTGTCAGTAACTGTACACCTGAGAAATCTTCCTATATTGCTGAGGAAACAGGCAATAATCATAGACGGAACATGGGGATCTCAGTATTAATTTAAGCGGTTAAAAATGCACAAAACCAAATGACCTTTGAGACTTCAGCGTTGTCTGAGGGTGTGTTCACACTTGAAATGTTTGGTTAGATTAAAACGAACTCTGGTGCGGTTGATCTCTTGTATGGTGGTTCACTTGAACAAGCATGAACGCTGACATCTGAACCTCTTTGCGCACCAAACGAGCGTGGGGGGGGAAAAATGCACCTGAAAAAGTGGGTATTGAGTTCGCTTCCAAAACAAACACTGGTGCGGTATGAATAAAATGTGAACGCACCACGGATATATAAACAAAAGGTCCAAGTCTACTTCACTAGCATTATGTGATGATGATGATGACCGTATCTGAGAACCTTCATCTGTACCGACATCCGATGTAGAGAAGGCAGCGTTTGGACAGGGGCAGGGAGTGAGAAAAAGTTCTAGTTACATTGTGCGTGTTAGTTAATTTGCAGAGGCACTGAACGAGTTTCAAAAACTGATGAAGTTAAAAAAAAAATTTTTTAAAAAGGAAGAAAAGAAAAAAGAAAAAATAAGATGTTCTTGACATCATTAATGAATTTTACACTGCCAAATTGAATGTTAAATTTAATGAGCATCCAAGGACAGCGCAGGAGAACGCAGGAGAGAGCAGGTGATAACCCAGCAGGACTGCGTGAAATAGCAAGAGCGCTTGTGAAATGTACGACAGTTCAACGGTTTAATAAAATGTCATATGTTTTTGAGCTACTGAACACAGCCCTGCTGTATTATCCGACGCGGTCCAGTGTTCTCGTGCCAGGCAGGCGGAAGCAGGGAAGGGAAGAGTCTATCAAAAGGATTGAAGAACGTGGCTTGCCTTTTATTTTTTATTTATAATTATATCTATATTGTAGGGGATAATATTATGCAACTGTTTGATCTGCCATCTGGAGACGTGCTTGTGTTGTTTTCAGGCGGTAAAGACACCACAGTATATATACATCTAGGCATTTGGCAGACGCCCTTATCCAGAGCGTCTTACATTTTTTATCTCATTATACATCCGAGCAGTTGGGGTTAAGGGCCTTGCTCAAGGGCCCAACAGGGACAACTTGGTGGAAGTGGGACTTGAACCTGGGACCTTCCGAACCGTAGTCCAATGCCTTAACCACTGAGCTACCCCTGACCCTATATAATTTATAATAATCCACACGTCTTCGGCTGCTTCTTTCAGCGAACTTTATACTAAGGAACCAAAACTAATGTATCAATGTAATCAATAAAACCGGACTACGTGCGTGAACACACCCTGTAACCATTCATCTAAAATGAAAAATGTGTAAATGCATAAAGATAACAGTCACTCTCTGTGTACAGATTAAAACAGATGGCTGTGTATCAAAAAGAAAACATCCCCCTTTTTTTTAATTAGTTGATTTTCTTTTATGTATGATTTCTTTTTTGTATGATTTTCCCCATTAGAAATTTTGCCCTGATTTTTCAGCTTTCTTAAAACGCTACATAAAGCTCGTTGCTTTCATCATCATGTTGATTGATATGCAGCGAGAAACTGAGGCAACTTGACAAACAACAGACACCGCCTCATGTCAAACAGTTAGAAACAGGCCGTGTGGGCTGTAGGCATTTGGTGGATCGCTTGAAAGATAATGCTTCCAGAAAAGAAACCCGCCAAAACGGGCAAAAATAACAAACAAACAAACAAAGCGAGTGAAAAAAATTTTTTGAGCCAGAAATATGAAATGCTTCCAGAACCACAATATCATCAAGTAATTCCTTCATCATTTGAGGATCAGACTCATATGATGATGTATTTCTCAGTCCAAATTTTACACAAGCACACACACTTGCTCTTAGGCAGTGCTACAGCTCTATCCTTTAGCTCGGTTTGTGCCTCAAGTACCATTTCAGCATTTCGCTTCTACCTTTCGCTTACTCGCTCATGCAAACGCACCGTATTTTGACTCTGCAGAGGCGAAAAACATCATAAAAATTAGCTGCAACAATAGTTGTATGTAATAAGTGTCGTTATATAATACAGTCGAAGCCATTAGCGATCTATTTATAGCGTAGGTGAAAATGCAATCGTTTCATGCGGGCCTGAAAATAAGCTGCTTGTTAGTATGCTGAGCACACGGCTACTTTCCCCATTAATGCCTACCCTCTGCAAACTGAACCGTGGTTGTCGGATCTCAGTCGCTCCGAGGGTTAAATTTCCTTCTGACTGGATTTATAATCTGAAAAGGGACCTCTGGAGACTGGATTGACATGGGCTGATTAACGCGCGGCGTGATGAGGTCATGCCTCGCAATGAGCTGGGTCAAGGGTGAAGCTTCATTCACTTCCTGCTCCATGCTTGCGTTTTTGACTGCGTGCCGCCGCGGCCGGACGTGTTTCGAGAAGCAGGACAACCGTCATATCTGGATTAGAAGTGGCTCAGAGACAGGTGGGCTCATCAGAACATGGGCCACGTCCCAGCTAAGAGTAGTGCGAGTCTAAGAAAATAAATCACGATATGATAATTATGCCTTCCAATATAACATTTTCTGTCACAATATCTCATTTTAAGTAGATGGTTTCAAAGAGAATGCTATTAAGTAGCATAATACTGCAGCAGCAGGGCAAGTACTAAATTATTTAGTCAAGGACAGCTCTAGCATGAGACTTAAAAACTGACTTTTTAAGAAACACATTCTCCTTCAGGAATGGAAAAAAAGAAAAAAAGTGGAAATTAATTTTTAAAGTATTAAGCTCGACAACCCTTTCCTGTGGTTTCGGGATCATCGACTGGAAGTAAAGAGACACTTCTTACGTCCTGTTAAAACCTTTCGAATGTGGCTCACCTGTGCATCTGTAGCTGTGATTCCAGCTTGAAGCTGGCCGGGCAGTCGGGGCAGGTGAGCAGACGGGAGTCTCCAGGAGGACGTCCTCGCCCTTTGCTGCGCCCCGGGCCTCTCCTCTCGGTACCGTCCTCGTGGGCGAGCATGTGGCGTTTGAGCGAGGCAGGCTGAGAGAAGGTCTTGGGGCAGAGAGGGCAGGTGAAGGCGCGTGGCGGACCGTGGCACAGGCTGTGGCGCAGCAGGCTGGCGGGAGTTGGGAAACTCTTGTTGCACACGTTGCAGTTGAACAGCTTCTCGCCGGTGTGCTGGAAGACATGCTCGCGCAGGAGGTTGCGCCGCGTGAAGCCCTGCCCACAGTGAGGGCACTCGTGGGGAAGAGGTGTGCGCGACCAATCGCGGCTCAGCTTGGCCGTGGCCTCGAGCGTGCCGTCGGGGAGCGCCATCTCGGTCGAGGTTTCTGAGGGAGGAAGAGGAGTTGAACATTTTCACTACTGTTCTTATCATTTAGACCAAAACTGCTTGATAGAACGAGACAGCATCTTAATAAAATGAGGCAGACTGTTGTTTTGTTCAAACGATCATATCACAAAATACAGATAGTAAATGAATGACTTAAGTATTTAATTAATTAAATAAATAAACTCTTCCATTATTTCTGTCAGGGGGGAAAAAAAATCATACTGCATCCAAGATTAGAGTATCGCATCCAAGATAATTGGCCGTAAAAATAAACAGAAAGTGACTAGTACTGTACAATGATTCACACAAAAATCTAAAATCACGATATGGACCAGTGCCATTATTTAATCACAAAAAAACTGTAATTTATTACCGATAATTAATGCACGGTCTGGAATTTATGTATGTTTATTTTTAGAATATAATTTAGAGGTGATAAATATCCGGCAAACATCTTCTTAATTCGATCATTTGTGCTATTGTTAGCACTAAATGTGCGTTTATTAGCCTAAATAAACGTTGAAATAAAAAATGGTGCATTTAAATAGATTACATATCACAATCGCGATGTGTGTCAAAATCCTTGAAATGACGCTCATTGCAAAACGTCTTACCTTTGGTTACCTAGTTAACATTTATACTAGGTAGGATAACTGGCGTGCATAAGTAATACTGCATACGCACATGTATGCGTTGATCCTACAAGTAATTACAGGACATCTTACTATGTTCGAAAAGTAGAAAGGAAGAAAACTACTCAAACAAATATTATTCCATCGAAACTTGAGGCTGCTTCACGATTAGTCATTATTAAGGAACATCTCTGAACCCTAATATAACAAATGTCATGCTGCTATAAATTAAAATATCCTTGTTTTCTTTATTTATTTAACCCAAAGAGTATGCATGCTTTTGCACTTGCTCGTAATTAACATATGCTTCTCTCACACTGTGTTGCTTCCTGTTGTCCTCTCCTAATGACTAACACGCGGTACTGACTCACTATGTGTCATTAATATCATTACTGCTTTCGGAATACAACCTTAAACATGTAATATTGATTTAAACTCAAATTAGTGCCTCATCACTGATTATATAAAACATTAGCGCAAAGTGCTTACAGCACATTTTTTTAAATCTGATTAGTGTTAGTTATAGATTATGTGGAGAGCCGGCCGGAGATACAATTAAAACAAGTGCATTGGTACAAAACTTAGGCTTTACCTCACAGCTGGCGGCACGAATCAGGAGCAAGTCAGATTTAAGAATTAAACAATGCAGCTGTGGTGTGATGCGTTTTTTATATTATTACACATCTAGACACAAAATACCTTGAACTCTAATGGACCAGGATGTTAAACGTGAGCCGACACTGACCTGGCCGTCGCAGCAGGAGGGTGGAGGATGCGGGAGAGTGTTTGGCCAGAGAGCTGGAGTTCGGTTTACCAGACTTGCGATGTTCTCTGCGATGGTACAGAAACTGAGTGGTGCTCATGAACTCCTGGCCACAGTCGGCGCAACTGTGCAGCGCCTCGGCTAGGCCGTGCTCACTACTGCGGTGCTTCGCTAACTCCTGCTCGGTGTTAAACGAGCACCCGCACTGACCACACAGTAAACTCAGTCGCGTGAAAACCTCTGCGGTTGCTCCCTCATCAGCCTGTGTCGTCTCCACGTTGCTAATCTCCGTCTCCACGTTGCTAATCTCCGTCTCCACGTTGCTAATCTCCGTCTCCACGTTGATAATCTCCGTCTCCACGTTGCTAATCTCCGTCTCCACGTTGCTAATCTCCGTCTCTACTTGTCTTTCTTCGACGACTTCCTCGATCATGGACTCAACCCTGCTCTCAACTTGCTCCTCTTCCATTTTCTCCTCTTCCATGCTGACGATCCCCTCAACTTCGGTCTCCTCGATTTGCTCCGCGTCGACTGCCTGAGGTTCATCTCCTCTTGACTGGACGACCTCGGATCTACTTTCAGGATCGAGCTCCACCTCCACCTGAGAGATGGGCACAGCCTCGGGCAGCGTCTGCTCCAGGGTGGTGATCTCCATCAGGCTCTGGCCCTCTCCGGCGGTGGCGAGCAAGAGCAGGCCCTCCCCTGGAGTCTCCAGCAGGGTGGTGGAGAGCTGGGGCACCTCGACCTCTTTTTGCTCGTCTTCTTGCGTTTGACTGCGATGCTGCTTGCGGTGGTAGAGGAAGAGCGTGGTGTTGAGGAAGCCCTCGCCACACACGTTGCACCGGTGGATGGCCTCCTTCAGGTTGTGCGCCGTCTTTCGATGCGTCACCAGCTCCGAAGCCAGGCTGAAGCAGCGCCCACATTCCACACACAGCAGGCTGGAGGGAGGCTTGGTCTTCTTCTGGCCTCTCCGTCTCACTTGCGGGCTTGGTTCCTCCACAGGCTCAGTCCAATCTGGTATATTAGGTGGAGGTTCCTCAGAGGGTTCACTGTGGCTTGGTAAATTCTGCTGTGGAACACCTTCATTAGTTATCTCTGTTAATTGTCCCTTCAGTTGAGTTGGAGTTGAAACCTCAACGCTTGCATTGTCTTCTCCCTCCAACTCGGCTGGCTGGTCATGGTCGATGGGTTGCGGCACTGAAGCGGCAGCCACATCCCCGGGTCCGGGTCCGGGTTCGTGCCCGCTTTCGGGTCCGAAGCCGCAGCCGAGCTTACGGTGCTGCTGCCACAGCAAGAGAGCGTCAAACAGGAGCTCACAGTCAGCGCACTGGTAGAGAACCCGTGGCACGTCTGACGAGAGAACAGGTCTCCTTTCACTCTGAACCTCAGGAACATACACTGGCTGTGCTTCCAGCTGGAGGAAAGAGACAACGGAACAGTCAGGTCTCATTCACTTAAGAATTTTCTGTACAAACTGTTTTAACACTGGTTACTTTTCACCTTATAATAACCTTTTACTTTTAGGCTTGCAGACAAAAAAACTAAACCTCCATCACTTCTTTGTGTCTTTCGGCCTTACGTATGTCAACTCGTTTTACTTTCGACACATTCTGAAAGCTGTCCTCGATTACCTTCTTCCCTAACAACACTTAAATGTGCGACAAAGAATCAAGCGTCGAAAGATCATTCCCTTATGGCACATTCTAATCGCGGATCTTCCAGAGAGTAAACAGACACACACACACACACACACACACACACACACCACCTTTTTTTTTTTTCTCCTCGTGTCACATTCAATACCGTTATTAACTGCAGAGTCTTTAGGAAGGACCCAGCAGGAGGGTTGTATTACAGTAATCCGATGGAACAGTCTGCGACATCCTCTTTATCTGACGAGGTGAAAGCCGTCTGCCAGCTTTGTGCGATGCCAGCTTTTAAAAATAGTCAGAGCGTCCATAGACGATGGCTACTGATGGCTGGGTATTTAGATCAGAGCACAAAAGATATGAGGCTTTCAAAGTCTATTGAAACACGTGAGACAGGGGTAAATAGAAAGCGCAGAAGAGATATCGATCGATTACGGTTTTGGAATTGCCAGGTTGTTCAAAATGTCATGAGATAACTGTTATTTAACAAGCCTTCATAGATTTTTCTTTACTTCCGCTACCAGTCAAACGTTTCGGTACACCTTATAACTCCTTGGTCTTTTCTGATTTTTATATCGATCTACTTTACTGATGGCAGGCAAAATATTCAGTAATCTGCTTTGAACAGTTGATATTGAAATGTCTCTGCTACCTACAGTATGCTCTGTAATTAATTCATAACGGCTCTAATCTGAGGTGCTGTTAATTGGTCTTTTTTCTTTTAGTCTGGTAACTCTAAATTAACTTTTGAAGTTTTGGTCTTGCGTTCCTGAGATCATGGTGCTTGATGGGTTTTGCAAAGGCACTTGACAATACTGTTCTTGAACATAACAGAACAGCTGGCCTTTGTGGCTTAAAATAACAACTGACTGTTGTTGTTGTTGTTGTTACTTAATTACCTAACACCATGTGTTATTTCATAGTTTTGAAAATAAATGTTGCAAATAAAGCACGAAACAAAAAAACATTGACATAGAGGGTGTGTCAAAACTTCTGACTTGTGTATGCACTGCTAATATACAGGGGTTGGATAATGAAACTGAAACACTGGCCATGCCTTGTATCAGGATCATAATGCTCCAATGCACACAGCAAGACCGGTGGCAGAGTGGTTAGATAAACATGACAGTGAAGTTGAACATCTCCCATGGCCTGCACACTCACCAGATCTAAACATTATTGAGACACTTTGGGGTGTTTTGGAAGGAGCGAGTCAGGAAACGTTTTCCTCCACCAGCATTCCCAAGACGAACTAACGCTGTATTGTCCACAAAAGGAGGCCCTGCACCAAACTAATGAATTATTGTGGTCTAAAACCAGGTGTTTCAGTTTCATTGTCCAACTCCTGTAGTAATGTGTTGAATAATGCAAAGTGTTTATTACTTATTGTGATGTTAAAGCATATGACGTACAGATAAAAAAAAATAGATGTACTGTACGTAGGGCTGGAATATAAATGGAAAATGGACATTCAGAAACTCTAATCGATGTAATCTGTCCCATGTCAGTTTTCCATGTTATTAAACTTCTCTTAATACTTTCCGCGCTGTGTTTTCATGTGCTGTCCGGTTAAACACGTACCACTTTGTGTGTAGTCACATGACAGGGAAACGAGAGGGAACTCTTTCATTAGGCTTTAAAAGTCGACCATATTAACAGTACAAACCTTTTGTAGTGTACAAACAAAA